>JAYKKI010000041.1:1950000-2550000 GCA_039881145.1 Druceiella hillmani
AAATAAATTTTTGGCAATAAAGCTTATTTACTATATGAGGTCGAACTAACATATTTTCATGAAAATATATTTTGTTAGCCCACTTTATTAAGGGATAAATTCTTCGTTATTTCACTCTTCCAACACAACATGGTAATTAAATAGTAAGGTTTTTATACATATAAATTAAATTGGCTATGCAATTTTAATATGTATGTGAATTTTGTTATATTTATTTTTAATATTCCATATATTTTGTCATAAATTGTTACTTAAATCTCCATAAAGAACTCAGTGTGATTATACTCCATAATAGCTTAATACACCATTGATAATATTCAAATTTTAATTCGCTTTCTAGCTAATATATTTGTAAGTAAGTTATCTAAATGGAAGAAGGTGTAGAATTATGATAAGGGATGTATGTAGCAGATATTTACCATAAAAACAGCCTAAGTATATTTCTTAATCTATAAGTTCGGAATATCAACTAATTATTAAAATATTTAATAAAAATAAACTTAAATACAGAGTAAATAGTAACAAGACAAAAGTATGAAATCAGAGATATTGTGAAAAGATGTACAATAAATCTAATAGCTGGTATGAGAATACGTGGAAATGTTTTATAGACTAACAGTGGATCAGATCAGAAGCCGGTAATACAAAATAATATATAGAATCTTTGTTACGATAGCACTTATGGCAATTAGATAATCGCTTTATTTTACATTCTCGTCACTTTCTTTTACCAAAACTAGCCAACCGTCAATTTTATACGTTGTCCCAAGCAGTCATAAAATCAGGGAGAGAAACGTTTAAAGCATCGAAAATATTTCTATGTTGTGGGTGAAATCCTAAAATTTTTATATAAATCGGAACGCTTTTAAAAGCTTAAAGATTATATGTACACTTACGGAAACATAAAGCAGAATTACAAATACAGACGGAAGCAAGAAGATCTAATAGCTACAAAATTAATTTCAAATTCTGAACTAGAATGAATAGGTGAGACCAAAACATTATTTACCTAGATATGCCATTTCCTGGTCTACTGGAGAATGTAAAAAATTGGTTGAAAATATTTTCTTGTCTGATTTGTAAAAATCATTTGAATTGCAAATATATACAGTTCAAAGTTCAACACATAATTTAAAAACGGAATAGACGCATTACACTCGTCGATACGCGGCATTATTATTTAAATATTGAGAATATGTGTGCGTATTACATATAGTTTGTTGTCGATGATTTGCGGTTCAATCGAAATAAAACACATTTTCCAGTATTTTATTTATTTAGAATGCAATACCACGCTTTTATATATTTAAAAAGTCTATCAATGAGGATAAATCACGAATGATGATTTTTGAATCAAATAGTAATATCTATAAAATATTTAAAATTTAGAAACTTTAAATATAGCTTCTTTGTAACTATTATACACTAAACGCATCCATAGTTCAAATAATATAACTATGGATCTACAAAACTTCTGTAAGGATTATGATTTTCATGTACATATTCTATTCTCTGGATCTGAAATTCTTTTCAGAATTAATAAGATTGATTCGTAAAACTAAGGATATAAGGCAACTAATATTCCATTTAAGATCAGTCTGGAATATATTAAATCTACAATAATACACATACATTTATTTATCTCCACAGTAATTCGAAATAAGTATTTTTCTTGATTTTGCTTAAATGTATGTAACTTCAAAAACATAATTTCAAAACCTTTTACGAAAGGTAATTACTATTAGATCTAGTTTCCTGATCTAAGTCGTTAAATTATAAAACTGGATTTTTGTAACTTCAATCCAGTATTTTTAAAGCCGCCTGGAAAGTCTAATCTCTCATAATTCTTAGTAAAATTGGACTTTGTTTCTGAAATGTTTGTTAAATTCCTTTATTGCGAGTTTCACTATAACAATTTTTCATTTAAGACAAAAAATATTGTCAATGGATTTCCTGTCTCCCACACTCAGTGATAATAATTATTTTTGCAATAATTTCTTAAAGTACATAGTACTGTGAAGGCAATATAGATACACTTAAATATACGAGTAAATTATTTAATGGATATCTTTGTGACAGGAAATGTAACAATAAATTCATAAAATATTAAACATATACTTCTATATCCTCTTGTCTAGTCTAACATTTTCTATATTATAATAGATATAAATATTCATTAATTAAACTCTTTGGATTGAATTTCTGGAAGCGTGCCATCTATTTGACAAAGTAGGGTCGGACATTGAGGGCATTTTTTTCCAACTTCGCTCTCATTCGGTTTTCGATCCGGTTTAAGGTTCATTTATATCCATTCATCAATTTTCATGCCATTTTAGCGGGCATTGCTTCTATTTCCAAACAGGATGCAACTTCTAGTAGGAAACTAGTGATGACGCATTTTACTATCAGTATTTATTACATATGAGGTAAAATATTTTGTTATTTGTCGGGTCTGTTATATTCGCCATATTCATACGTGATTTGACAATAATAAGTCGCATGCAAAATCGAAAAACTCACATAACTCAATTGAACGAAATTCAAGTCTACTAAAACAATTGAAATATTTGCACATTATTAAGGTATTAATGTGATAGATTGATTTTTTTTCGATTACATATACAATCTATGTAATTAATGTGTTATAAAATTTGAATACCATCTTCAAATTATTAGTCCATTTACATCCACAGTTGGGAAGAATTGTAAACTGATGCACACTTAAATAAAACGGTCTATGCCTAAAAGTGCTTCCATTTAAAGCGTCAAAACTAATATCATTAATAAGATAATTGGGTCGCGCAATTTACTTATCAGACATTAAAAAAAGCAAAATCAAACATAAAAAAAAAATTTGATGACCTACACCTGATAATACCGTACCCTGATTTGATACTATCATATTCATACAAACAATAGTTTTATAAATAAGAATTTCAAAGAAAACTATCTTGACTACAAATCACATCCATAGTTTTTAACCGCAGCCTGATCGTTCGCGTAATAAATTTAAAGCAAAATAACACTTGCTCTCATTGGTTCTTAATTCTTTACATTTGAGCGAGAAATTACGACAGCATTTTGTTTGAAATGATGATCACAAAAAACAATTTGAAATCTCATACAATGATCTATTTCCTTATTATTTTATAATATGTTTTATAATAGTTGCCATCTAAACAAGAGAGTTTTTTGAAAACAAATTATAATGACCACTTGGGGAAATTTGAACAAAAATAACAATGAAAGTGCGCGAAAAATTTCGACGGGCATATTCGTCGCATATACAAATACTTGAAAGACCCGGATCACCCCTGATGAAGGTTAGTATATGTCAGACTACTATGTTACGTATATATTTTTTTCATAATGTTAGTTAACGTGTAAATATAAAAGTGCGTGTTTAGGAAGCAACAGTTTACCTCAAATGTGCCACCTGATTATTTTTATTTTGTTCAGAAAGAAATCTGCGACAGCAGCAGCATTTTACTTATTTATCCCTATTTAGAAAATACATCTCACCGCACAGTTTTAATTAATATCGATATCTTTTTACTTTATACTTTTTTATACGTTGCTTGTTCAATGATAGGCTAAAATTTATATTATTTTTAATGTTTTATTTTTCAATTTTTAGTTTTTATAATAATTTTTGACACCAAACATATTACGATCTCTTGAAGAATTTAATAATACCTCATTCATTGAAATCACAACAGTTATCTGCGGTATTTAGTAAACATGATTACTTTGAAATCTTCTCATATACATGTGTGTTTACATATATTTAGACATGCAATATATTTTATCCAACTAGGATGAAACCCTTTTGATTTCACTTTAGTCAGGTAAAAACGTACTAAAAATCAGACTGTCTTTCTGCTCAGCTATAGATGGCGCATATATGGTCTTTTTTTCTTAGATTAGGCACAAAACAGATCGTTACTAAAGCTACATAAAAGTACATTTGGACAGAAATGAAAATAATAAGTTAATTTTAGTTATATGTCTCACCACTGAATAGTCCCTGACCTTCTGGCTCCATCTTCGGAACTTGGCTACTATTTATACCAAAGGATTTGATAAAATAAGTCAAAAAATTCAAACTGAATAAAACTACTTCTTACTAATAAGAAGTCATCCAATTTCGGCTCCATTATCAGACTCCATTTTCAGAGAAAACCGAGTTGAGTTCTTGTCACTGCCTTCTGGTTCCGTCATCATCCCCTTATGAACAATAGACTCATCCATACAAATCAAGTAACCTCAGACACGATGCTCCTCACTTTCTATGAGTTTTCGTCACTAACTTCCTCCTCCATCATAGGCCCAAATCATAAGTTGGAACCAAATTAATCATCAATAACCGTGGCATGATTGCGAGCGTGATGAATATACTCCTCACCATTGAATAGTTTATATCAATATTTTCTGGCCCCATTGACGCTATTTGTAACCAATGGACCCGTTAAGATAATTTATATAAACCGAGATTCGATGAATCTACTTGTTATTCAAGGATTTTTGTTACCAACTTCCTACTCCATCATCAGACCATGATCGTGATATGTGACTAAAGTACTAATACAGACATGTCAGACAAATTAGTCCATACTTGAAAAAAATTTCCTCAAACGAGTCTGGTACACTCAACCGTTGAAGAGTTTCTTAAGAATTCCTAATTGACACTAAGATACCGAGCAACTCATTATAAAATTATTAATGAAGCCTATATAGCTCATTCCAAAAACAATACTATCACAGCGAGTTATGTCCAAAATGATTCCACTTGCTAAGTCTAATAAAACACCGCATAAAATATTAATTGTTTTAAATATGTATCATGTGTAAACACTTAGTCTGCCATTGAAAATTTTAATAAATGTCATAAGATCAAATTTACTTTCTTGCTCAATACAAAATGTAAGCACATAATTTTACTTTTTACTATAATTTAGTATTTATCTAAGACTAAACATGTTCAGAATATTCCAAATCTTTCGACTTAAAAATGTTCTGTGTCCTTGTTATTTCCACACTTCTTTCATTAATGTATTTTCATATTATGAAAATGATTTGCTCTTCCCAATGACGGATAATAATTTTAGCTACACTAAAATAATTGCAGCTACTCAGGTCTTAACGTAAATAATCTTGTTATGCAACGCCAAGAACTTTTGGCATTTTACAGTTTTTACTTTTGTCAAATGCTCATTTTAGTACAAACAAGAATTTTAAATAACTTTCTCCCAATGAATATAAAATTCTTCACATATCCGTGTACTTTTGTGATCATATCATTTTTAAATTTACCTAATCTAAACTCTTGCCTCTTCTTTTTTAATTGAATAATACTTAATTATGAAGTTTCTGACTATATTATGAAATTTTGATTAATTTTTTTTTTTATTAAGCTTATTCTTTTAGGGATAAATAGAAAGAAATAACTATATGATAAAAAGTACATTTTATAATAGTAACACAAAAAAATACATACAAATGAAAAGACCGAATCAGGTATGCATAATTAAAACCACTTTTACTGCATCTTTGCTGAATATCTCACCTCTATTATTGTAATGCGATTAATTGGCATTATTAAAGCGCAATTTATTAATAATTAATATGCATAGTCAGAAAAATATAAACTATAATTTTTTTTCATTTTTTTTCAATTATACTATCTTTTGTTCAATAATATGAAAATTCAAAGCGTGTTCAAACGTACTCATTGTTAGTTTAATTGAATATCGTACAATAAAGAAAGCTCCCGCATTGTGCGACCGACAGCCGTACACATATGATAAGCTCAATGCCTTCCACAGATATTTGTGGCAGATAACGTGAACGAGACGCATAACAAAGGGAATTCATTGTCACTTTCTTATCGATAATCGATATTGTTACCGTAAATGCACAACTTTGGAGCATATCAAATGTATGTAATATATGAATACATCTCCGTCTCAGTTTTACCATTTTTATTTAACGAAAATTATCTTAATAAAATTAAGATGATTTTCGTTATTGTAGGTAAAAAAGTAAATTTTGGTCTGCTAAGTACCAAAAATAGAAAATGTAATAGAAAAGCACTCACTACGAATTTCTATATACATTAGAATACATATAGGAGTTTAAACTTTAAAGGGTACAAAGTATTTTCTCTATGTTTCTTCTAATTCGGTCTGAAGTTAAATAGGCAACTACAATAAAAGAGGAGAAATAGCCGAAAAGTAAATAAAAAAATATTAAATAAATGTATCTTTTAGAAATTTTTAAATAATATTTATTATTTATGTACATAACCTATAAAATATTGAAAATAACAAAATGTCAAAGCAAAATAATATACCAAATAAGTAAATAATATACAATTTATTAACTGAGTAAAATGAAGAGATTTTTTATTTATTTTATTTGATATTTCTATAAAATTTATATTGTTTTTTTTATAAAGTAAATATATTTCCTAATGTATATTTTATATCGGTAAAATATAATTATTCCGGCGTACCTCAGCACACAACTCGAAAAATGCCAATATGTTTTTATAACTTTAGCACTGGCTTGTATCAATGTGCCACATGATTAATGCACGTGAGATTAATACCCTGTTTAACTAAGTGGCAGGTTGAAACAAACCACTAACTAAAGTTATAAATAAATATTGGCATTGTTTGGCTTATGTGTTTATGTCTGCCGGCTCTAGTGTCCATATTTATATAATTAATTTATTATTGCGAGTAGACGTAAATTGTTATGCATTAAAATATTTCCTAAACACTCTCATCGTATTTTTCACATTTTTCACCTTCACGGTTTAAAAGTTAGGTTTGAAAGGCACAAGCAGTACTTCTACGTATATATATATATATATATATATATATATATATATATATATATATGTATGTATATATGTATATCCAGATAACATAGTAATGCGTAATGATAATATAGAACTGTCTCGAGGGGCCATAAATCATGCGATAGTTCGTGTGTTATTGATTTCAAGCAAATGAATCATTAAATAAAATATTTATTATCTTCGCCGCTTTAAATAATTGTGGTAAACTTATGTAATTTATATGAGGATGAATGCTCTTGAAGATGTCAATCTAAACTCGTAGCTAACAAATTAATATTTTGAAACTCGTATTCACAGAGAACGTAACAGAAATTAACAATTCATACTTCTGATCGGAAAGAAATTTATTTATTCAAAATCACTTTATTAAAGATATATATGTAGACAGGTATTTCAAATATATGCTATTAAAAATCGTGGATGTGTTGAATTTGTATTTATTATTCAATACTATATATATATATATATATATATATATATATATATATATATATATATATATATATATATATATATATATATATATATCCTCGTGACATAAATGCATTAAACTATAGAACCAAGTGAACCATTTCTCTAACAATATTTACGGAAAGAAACTGAATTTATATGTAGTAATCCTGTTTACAGACATGGCATATAATTTGTTAATGATGAATAAAAATATATTAATGGAAATGCAGAGCTTATACCCTTATAATACTTTTTTATGGTGCCCCTTTTATTATAAATTTGAATTACATGATTTAAGAAAATATTTTTATTACTCTACGAAATTTTGAATTTCGGAAATGTAAGTAAATAGAACTAGACATATTTTCATTGTTTTTACTCGGATAGTGAACAGTATCAAGGATAAAATACATTAACGTCAAAACTACTTGTTTAACGTCTCAATAAATCGTATGATCAAAACAATCATAAAATAGAGCTAATGTTCTACAACTCATATGTAAATTTTAAATCTATTGAACATTTTTTTTAATAAATGATCCTGTCCACGTAAGTGAAAATCTACAAATTCTTTGGTTTATACGTTTTAATTCATCGATACCCAATGTTTAAAGGAATATGAAAAAACCCTTAAACAAAGTTGCTTGATGTCAAAATTTATGGTAATATTTTTATGATTTCTTTCACACTTTTCTTGATTTTTTTATTTTCTCCATTTATTATAATATATTTTTAAAATTTAAAATTTAATATATAATCTATTTTATAACCAAGTCCAATATTTAATGATGTCCAAACAGAAAAAAAAACCTGTCAGAAACGAATGTAACTCACACAACGAATATTCCCTACATTATAATATTTAAAGGTATGTACGGGTAATATTTACATATATTCATTTTTCACCACGTAAGTGTATTGTTTGTTATACCTTTAATAGGCGTAAAACGATTTTATACCATTTCTATTTAACCGTATATAAAAATTAAAATAATTAGGACTATTTTCATCTTACAATTTTTTGCAAATTACAAGCATATATGTTAGATGACGAGTTTGAAATTAATATTGTCTACGATTTAAAGATTATGGGTTATTTACAATATTAATAACATTTATTTACAGAAAAATCAGAACCTTGTTACAACAATTTATGCGTGATACTATTTTAATACTTATTTTCATATACAAAATACATTTAAAGTTGATATTTTATAGATATTCAAACTTTTAGGAAATAGGTACATGTGTATTGTCAAAAAACGTGGAATATGATTATTGAATAGCCAAGAAGGTAATAATAGCCAGAAGGTAGTAATAATATAATATAGCACTAAAATATGTATATATAGAAGTTAGCTGGTCATATGTAAGAAAAAAAAACTATAAATATATCTCTACATAGTTGGTAAAAATTATACCCTGAATACAGTTTTACTAAGTATGAAAGAGTTAGAAACATAATTACAGAAGTGTAATAAGAATAAAAATGAATATAAGGAGTACCTGAAAGAAGTAGATTGGCAAATTACAAATAGCGTAAAAGTTAAATAAAAAATGTTAACTTAATCAAATAAAATTTAACGTAAAATATGCCTCAGTAATTAGTTTTCACGCAAACCTCTCATTATCAGTTAAGTTAAAATTTTTTAGTGTTACGTAATTTGTATTCAACCTAAGTAAGTTGACACGCCAATGACAGAAAAGTACTTCCGCTGAAAAGAGGTTATTTGCATTCATTTCCCCTGGTAGCATTCTATGTCATAAATAAATTCTTATATAAAGTAGTCATTTCCTCACAATTTCCGCGTGAAAAATATGTTTCCGCAAATTCCAAGATAAAAAAACTTTCAGAGACTATTTCTCAATTTTTTTACTGACTGTGACGATAAAGTATAATATTAGGAAAGTTTTCTATCCAGTAATTGTAAATTGTGATGTCGACCGGGCGAAAAAGGTTAGAAATCGTTCCAACAATTCTAACTAGTAGGAGCATTTTGATGATGTTGAACAAAATTACTTGAATTTAAAGAAGAGGTATTAAAGGACGAAAAAGGATTAAACGATAAGTGGATAAATAATTTAGAAACTTTCTGCCAAAAGTAAACCGATTTATCCTCAGATTTTATGAGTTTAATTCCTTATGATTTGTGAAATTGGATCGAGTATTACAACTTAATGGTGCGTTTAATTAAATATTTTATTGAAATGGTACAGATTATGAAGACTCCGTTTATTATTTTGGCTTATCAAAATTTACTTGGATAATAATACGCTTTTTTAAAACAATATCTAGAATTTGTTAAAAACTTCCGTACATTCTACGGTCGAGTATATGTACTACTTGACGGGTCAAGAAAATTTCAACGACATTAAAATTATATTCGTCATTATCCGCTTAGTGAATTTCTTTCTCATCGGTCATTCGTTTTTTGTGTGAGAGAATAAAACTCTTAACCATACAAATATCAAAATTAATTTTATATCTGCGTACAAAAGTGCTCGAATATTTCATAACTATAAAAATACTATCTTATTGAATCCATTAAACTCTACCTAATTTCAAATGGAAAACCATTTCTACAATACTCTAGAGTCTCTATTTGAAAGTAAAATAAATACGTCGAATGACATGTAAATAGTCTGCCAATGTAACTCACCGCGACCATGATTTATGTATTTATATTAAATCTAGATGATATCTCATTGAATATTATCTTCAATTTGAACCCATTTTATAAAAACTACCGCCCTATTTAAATGTTACGGTCTGACTTTTCGACACAACACTTGGACAGTATGATTAAGGGGAAAATAACTATACATATTAATTAAACTTGTACATATTTGTACACTTATTTACCATATGTAATTTCACTATTTATCTTTTTAATAAAAAAAATAGGCCCAATTTCAGATACTTTTGTTGGTCCAAATTTAAAAAGATATAATTGTGCAACAGAGTCACAAAATACCAAAAAATATTTATGTGTCGGTAAAAGATAAAGCGCATTTGAGAATCTTGTAATGTTACTAAATTTCCGTCACGTAATAAATATAAAGCAGATAACAAAAATGTAAGTTGACTTCACCATTCATGGGTAAATAATGTTAAGTTATGATGGAAATCGAAGGACAAAAGTGATTATGTCAGGCTTTCTTGCGATGGATAACAGAATTGCATTATCTGTAAACAGATATATCTTAAAAATCTAAAAAACACTGAAACATTAAAATTAATTATATTTTTAAATAAAATACCCAAACATATTTTAATGGGAAATGATACTCATGACAAATAATTCAAATAGATTCTTACCATTTTTTAATTGGTCTTCTTTTTCTACCTAAATTCTATTATAATTCAATTCATTTCAAAACATCGGAAGTTTAATTTATATTAAAATATTTAGATGAAAACTTATCTAACCAAACTTATAATTACCTATGAGTGTACATTAATAGTATTCAGATTCTCAAAAATTAAACCACTTTTCTAATTTGTTATCACATTTCTTCATTTTTCAAAGTAAAACCCCTTTAAAATGATACTCCTTAGTGCACCTACGAAATTAATAAAAATCCTACGTTTGACGTGTCATTACATTTTCTTTGAAAACATTTAAAAATATAATTGGTTTGCGCAATCAGCTGGAACTTTGTCATCTTGAAGCATAAGCATTTTTTTAGATTTTCTCTAAAACTAAAGATGAACAAATCTTCACATATTAGTCTACTTGACAAATTGTAGAAAGATAATTAAAGGAAAATGCTATCAATTTTTTTCATTTCTTTCTTTGTTTCTTTTGTCGCTAACAGTTCAAACGGAAATTAGCATTCTGCAAAAAGTCTTATTATTTTAAGGTCATAATAATTCATACAATATCGACTACAGACGGATATTCATGGTATAATTGTATCAATCGGTGATACCAACCTTTGTGATGGCATTTTTGAGTTTCTTTTAAATTATGCAATATGCATTTAGTACAAAACTCTACACCTGGAAAAAATATTTAGTACTTGACTCATACTAATTCCTAAATTAATTGCCCACGAATAGTTCATTTTGTCCGTTTTTGTAGGAAACCTCGGAGTCATAACTAAATATTTTTAGACAGTACCATAAGATGAACTTTCATCATCAAATGCTATTCGAAGCCTATTGTAGCGTGGTGTCTGAATGTAACTACAGTCAAGTATTAAAGAGAAAGAGGAAGTCATGTATAAGTTTTATACAAAAACAGAAAGCTAGTTTGCAGACATAGAATACGTCAGTATGGCCACAAAATTAATAAAAATTGTAACTCGTTCCAGATTTTTTAATTGTGCAGCTGAAACCTCAAATTTAAGGCACTCCCACTGAGTTTGTTGATGCTTAACATCAAAACTCCGGGTCTTTTTGGGGGTCTGCCTCTTGATCTTTTTTCTTATTAAGTTTTCTATAATTCTTCTAATATTAATAATTTTTAGTTACCAAATTTGCCGTAAACTATGGAACATTTATTTGATTTAATACTTTACTGAATGCAACATGGCATATATACCTATAATAAATAGTATTAAATTCAAAACGATGAAACCCTGGTTCGTTGAAACAATCGGTGATAACAACAATTTATTTCCGACCTAATAAATTCTAACACACTTAAACTAAAATAAAATAAACACTTAAAAGTCTTATATTTTACATTTTTTTCTTTAACAGCTGTTATTAAAAGAACATCTTGCTTTCGAAAACGTCAGTCGTATACGCATATTATTTTATTGCGTCCTCGTCGTAATAATAATAATTGAATTCATATAAAATAATGATGTGATTATATTTCAAAATTCCTTCAAATTTGAAAAAAATATTAGTTTAAAATATCCATATTTTTTTATTTTTCAATAGTTTTTAAAAAAAATTTGTACCAATATTTTTTATCGAAGTTGTAAAAAATATTCATTCTGAGGTCACCAAGTTATAAATATACTTTTTATATATCTGAGTCCTAAAAAGGTTTATAAAAATTTTATAGCTATAATATTTAATGTTTTAAATTATTTCAAAACAAAGAACTTTAAAATAACTGACGAATTATACTAATGCGTTAAAAGTACTATGAAAGCTACTTACGCTTTTTATACGCTGTTATTTGCGAATAAGGAGTTATGATAAATATACTCAAGTGTACTTATTTAATTTAATATCGCTCACACCTAGTGAGACACGCTGTACTATGAACAAACTCTTTGAAAAAGTTTGGAACCGTCAAGTTTGCCAACTCTTTATTTTGAATGATTAATGCTGCAAGATATATTTACTTTAGATTTAGATTTATGATCTTACAAACAACTGTTGACATTTCAAAACGTAAACTTCGGTGAACAAGTTAACTGTTGTATTTTTGAAGTTAAATGAATATTTTATCGAAAGCGTAATTTTAGTGACAGAAAAAAAATTGCAGAATGAGAAATTGCATATTTTGGTTTCATTAAACCAATTGTAATTTGCATATTCACAAAAATAATGCAAGTATTACATTAACATACTGGGGTAGATCAATAAAAATAACGGATGAAGAGTTTTTTCACTATGAGTGGATAAACATGATCATGTCGGAATCTGTGGATGTATACATACGTACATGCGTATATGCCCGTTGAAAGGCTTATGAAATCTGAAGGGGCATCCAATTCAATACGATTTTTTTTATTTGATTTTGTTCACCGAAATGAACCAAATAGTAAGTTTCCAAAATTCTACTATAATTGAAAACTATGAATACCATCCATAGATTTAGTTATAATTTTTAGTTATAACTATAAAAGTTTGAAGGTAAAGCCAAAAAACTGAATTTTTTTTAATCAAAAATTTACTGGTAGGTCGTATGCTCTAGTAGTATGCTCTACTATAATTTGAATAAAACTACCACTCTTAATACGATATCGCCTAAGTATGTATGTTACATAAAACAGTTATTGATTAATATAATGATTAATTGTGACTGTCACATTTATATATTTGTTCAAGCATTTCGTATTTTAATTCATATATTACCTCATTTCGTTGATATTTTTTCTGATTTACGTCAGTTCGCTTGTTTAATTTATAAACAAATATTTTAATTTATTATTTTGACTTTTTCCTTCAAGCTTCTGAACTTTTCTCTTGCCGGGAAGCATCAAATATATAAAGAAAATATTGACAAAATTAAATTTCCTTTCTTTCTGTGAATATAACGGAGATCAAAAATTATGTGTGGTTGACATTTTTTTCTATTTCTTTCTACGGTTTATCTTATACTAAGGAAATAAATTTTATTTGGCAATTTGAAAGTAAAATCTAAATGATTTTTGATTTAAAGTGTTAATCATACCTCGAAAAATTAATTTCTCGAGGCTTTATTAAAAAGCACTCTGATATAATAAACCTGCAAAATATTTTGGCACAAAAACTTAATTATTCCACGAAGCTTTTATTTAATTTTCAACTTCCAATGATGCGGTATATTTATCCTCTACTATTTATACACCACCACCGACGTCACACTTGAATCATTTTTGGTTAAGGACGAATACGTTTAAGGACAACCATTTTCACTATCCTTCCCTTCAATCTGACAAATCAAAACGAGAAACGAAAAAGAATTGAATAAAGAATCGTTAGACGAGTCATATTTTTTTGCGTGAACAAAAAATAGTCCGTTGTTAAGATTAGCTATTTTTTAAAGCATCGGTGGATAAATGGTCCGAGGAAAATGAATAACTGGAATATATATAATAGTAATAATAAGGTAGATAGTATATATAAATAATATACACTATCTACCTTATTATTACTATTATATTAAAACCTTATTTTTTAGATATCGCCACTTATTTTTAAACTGTAATGTTTGTATTAAGGTTACGTCTTTTTGCGGTCGTCTATTGTCAAAACTTCTCTCGTGGCTAATCTTCAGCAAATACCGAATTTAATTTGGTCATATATCGTACAACCTTCCACGCATTCATTATTCGTTTGGTTTTACGTGGATGTCCGCATATATTGTATATGTAGCTTTAAATAAATGATGGAAAATTCTTTTAATGTTGCCCAAGATGTTTGGTATCAGGCTAATTCTCTTATCACCTTTATTGATTTACTAGCTGATTAGTCTTAATTATGAAAATGCACACGATTAAATATTCTAAAAGTTGTGAAGTTATGGTACAAGAGTAAGAGCAAGTTAAAAGTATAATTTATTTCTAATCATGCTATTGATTATAAATAATATTTCGGTTACTTTAAATATAATTAGACTTAATTTACTTTGTACTACATGTTTAGTTGAAGTACTCAATTTCTTTAATTCTACGGGATAATTAATAGTCTAATCTGTTAATATTCCAAGGGCTGACCGTAAAAAAATGAGCCTATGAGGTAACAAGATAAATGTTATTAAAATGTTAGCACACTAAGCAACAATACTAAAACCAATTTTGTGCTTGGGCGAAAGCTGTAAATCACTTTTTACATCTCCTAGTAAATTTTTGAAATAGAATTGAGCACATAAAATAACAGCTTAATGTTACTATTAAAATTTAGATACATAATTTTTTTTTGTGCCGCATTAAATCCTGTTACAATACCCAAGCATAAAAATATTTTTTTAAATTTTTTCCTATCGAATAACAGTTTTCTTGCTAATAATGCACCAATTTTTGCCACGTATAAAGTTGTTAAAAGTGTCTGTGACAACATTTCATGCTCTTGAAAATAACATGATATTCATTAAGGAAAACTGCACCTATATATATATATATATATATATATATATATATACATATATATATATATATATATATATATATATATATATATATATATATATATATATAGTGTTGTATATGTAATTCTTTACTACACACATCTAATTTTCAAAATCACTAGTTCAAAATTTAGGTTCTTTAATGCGTGTACGTGTACATACATAGAATTGATATAATTTCACTCTCGATGAACGGCCGAGAATCGAACCCAAGTCACCGCGGTGCGCCGTGTCGTCATACACCGTATGCCTTGTAATCAATCCAACACACCACGGGGATGACATATTATATTAACGACATTATATATCGATTTATTTCTATTACTAAATTTATATCATCACATAAAAATACCGAGATCCTTCATACAAAATTATGCAATTTCTCGAGTTATATAGTAATTTTTATGTTAATTCAATTCTTGAATATTTGTTTGGGCGTGACTGATTATTAAACATCCAAAAATCCAAACATTTGCATTCATAATTTTAGTGGTATAATGTATATTGGAACTAATGTAAATAGAAGGTAGTGACTTATTATAGTATCACATCTTTATATGATATAATAATACAAATTATAGTCGTGAGCATTCATAGTCTTTCACTAAACTCTCTTCAATAGATTGCTCGAATACCACGAAAGGTTTATTCATAATATTTCATTCTTTCTTTCTTAATGTTTATTCTCAATTTTTAGTGCATAAACATTTATTTTTTTTCCCTTGTGGTATATTTTAAATATTATTATTTAGCATGCAGATATATGAAGTAGGAAATTCTGTAAATGTAAGTTCTAACTGAAATTAAAGTAATTTCTTCAGTGCGACGATAACTATGTGTTCAAAGGACACATGCGAATGCACCACATTTAGTGTCGAAGAAACAAATATTAGGTACAATCGATAAATATTGATCTAACTGCTCATCAACTATTACAATATTAAAATAAAAATTTGGAATAAATAATATTATTTTATTATTCATATTCGGAATTAGTAAAAAAGACAAATTTAAATATATTGTTACCCTTGATTAGAGTAACATTAAATTATATTGATCCTTGAAAACTCAGAGTTGCGGCAAGATAACAACTTCACGCAATTAAGTACTGAATAAGCGGATCAATCAAGAATATAGTCCATAATCCGAGAACAAGGCACCAATAACAACGAAGTTTAACTGTATACGCTTTTTTACGAATACACAAGCAATCTGTTCTGCTAGTCATCATAGTCTGTATGCTAGTGCCCATTCCGTAAAATTAATATTGCAATCGCATTAAGCAATAGATGAATTTAATAGCTGTAGAATTTGGAATTATGAGTTCATGGAGCAAAAGAATACTGGTTCAAATCTCACTAGAGTTTGTAAAGATTCCCATGTTAATATACATAATTTTTGCCATGATGTTAAGATTTTAAGTAAGTTGTAGATGAATAAACCACATAAAAGAATATATTATGTAATTCGCAATAACTTACTGGAATCTTACATATGTTAACTTGCGAATCACATGAACTATATAAAAATATACAGGAGTGGCTGAGAAACTAGGTAAATGAAATGTATCAAAGAAATTTGGACGGAATATGCCACTTAGAGTCAAAGAAAAGTGCCGAATTAAATCATACATATGATTGGTCTTAAAATTCAATTTTGTATCAGAATTTATTAATGGAAATCGTGCGGCTGCTAGAGGTTCTGCCTAGATCGCATAGATTGGATCGCGTACTTAGAATGTTGCGTGACCTTGTTCGCCAGCTTTTGGGGCGGCTAGCTGACGGGTAACGTGAAAATATTGTCGACCGGCTACGCCCAAGAATGGTGTATTGACTGGAGAAAATTCTACCAATTATTTAGAGGAATTTGCTTGAAAATTTATATCCCGGTGGAAAAAGTAAACGTGGTACCAAATTACTTATGTATCATGAATTCAGGCATATATTGCAAATAATTTTAAACTACTTTTACGTTCCAGTTGGCACAAAAGAATCTTTTTATGCAACATTATTATTATTATTGCGTTTCTGTAACCATGATAAAAATAATTGATATAACCAAAATATCATGATGCAAAAATTCCGAAATACTCTTAATCAAAACCCTACAGTATAATATTCAAGGTTTCATAATTCCATTTAAATCACACTTTTAATAACATTACAATATAATATAAAATATTAATTTAATCTCGCTAAACTGTAATTATTCCATTGTTCAGATGCTGTGTAAATTTTTTCAAATATTTATTATTTTCTACGAATACATTTTCAAGGAATAGTTAGACTCCTTGTGATTGCCGTATTGGTTTGAACCATATTTATGTAGATATATGTATATGTGTGTGTGTGTGTGTGTCTGTCTGTGTGTGTGTGTGTGTCTTTGTGGATCTGATAAAACCTCTTTGAACTATTTTATTCCATTAGCAGACTCAGCTATGCCCCATCTAGGTAGTGCAGTTTCTGGGGCATAATTATGATTATGAAGAGTTATAAGGATACGGGCAACTCGTTATCATTACAGTTCGCATGATAGGAGACAGTAGCATAAGTATCCGTCTGGGGATAAATCATCATGAAGTTGGTAGTGAATTTAAGTTGATTTCATAAAATTTTAAAGGCTTACCACCTTTTATATTTAAATGACGACATTTAAGCTGTCGTTAAGTTAAATCAACGATGATTTTATAAATGATTCACAATTATTCAAAAATTTTGTAAACGATTTTATTTAAAACTAAAATAAATGCTACGGTTTATTAACCGAAAGGATCAGTCCACAATGAAATAAGTGCCCTTAATTTACAGACAATATTACCACTTATATCTTTCGTAACGAGTAGTAAGGATATTGAAAACAGAATCAGCTAAAATATACATATTTCTGCATTACAACACGTTGCTGTGAACTATATTAATGTACGTAGAAAATACTTAGGAAGACAGCAGACACTTTGGACTGTTGTTGATATTTGAAAGACGATAAAAGCAACAGAATTTCTCTAATAATATTTTATCATATTTCCATTAATTTTAAATGCTCTACAATTAAAAACAAGAAACACAAATCTAGTTCCATTTCGCATAATTTAATTGTATAATTTTTACTTCTCCTTTATTCAAACCTTTTTAGTAAAATAAATGACGTAAAGTAGTTTATTTACATCCAATTTCTAAATAACAATGCTTATTCCGTAATTTATTCAAGGCTATTCGTGAATAATCGCAATATAAATTCACAAATAAATATATTTCTACCAAATATTACCATAAATTTTATACTTCTTTAAAAATATACACGAGAATTTTTTGCAAGTAAATCAATCTAACCACATTTTGTGGTCTTTTGAGTTATCATAATCAAATAAATATTACTATATACTGAGTAAGAAACACAACAATCAAAGTAAATAGGAAACTAATCAAGTTTCTTTGTGACCATAACCTTTGTGTTTCCTATCTTATAATTACCCTTTCTTCCTTTTCATCTATCTATATAAATAAATACCATCATACTATCTCTCGTCTAGGTATGACAAGTAGCAATATTGAAAGACCATGCTCATCCACTTCTGATTACTTCTTTTATTTCCTCTCAAAGTTTTATAAACGTACTTCTACTTGTTTGCTCCTGTATATAATTTCTTTCATAAAATTCCTACATTTGAACCACCATGGTGTCGATAGTATGGGTAAAGTATCTGTATGTTCTATTTGTATGTCAGTCCTTTCAAATATACTTTTTTATCAGTCCATCGTAGGTAGGTTCAATATAATTAAGAATAACTAAATTCTTACTTCCGTAAATAAAAGTTAATACTAATGCAAATTGTGTATAACTATTTTTGCTTTCTTTGACATAATCGTGTTCTATTATACTCCATGTATTACAGAATGCTGAATATCTTTGTGTACATATTAAACATTCAAATATTTATCATTACAATATTAGAGAATTAAGCACAAGGTTTGTTCCATATTGAAAAAAAAATCACTTGGGAAATACTAGCAGCCAGCTTCTGATTTTGTCAATTGTAGATATTTTACACATAGCAAACATTAGGTACCTCCTCTTCTTACCATTTACCCCATTGTTGTTTGAATATTGATCTTCGATGGCTTTAGGAATTTATGAATATTTCAACAATTTTTTTCACTATTAAATCAAAATATTTATCTGTAAGCTTGTTAAAAATGTTTACTATAGATTTTTCGTTTCCTCCTATCAGTCTGCCCTGACAAAGAATCAAGTACAAGAACGCAGACAAATGATCGAAACAAATTTTTGAATTTATTTTATGTAAATAAGTATTCACTTTAAAATTATTTGCAGGCTTAATATCTACAAAAAATAAAATATAAATGGGTAAAAGTGCAATGTAATCCATTTTATGACTTGGGGCATATGTATAAGTAAACTTGATTCGATTCGTCATCATTGATCGATAATGTAGTCTAACATAAAACTAATTTTGTGATAAGGTTTTATACGGAGGTGATAGTGGTCTTTCTCTGTGAATATTAACATGATAATATGACACATGATGACCTTTAATCAAACGTTTACCTTTAATGGAACGAAATATTATCTCTTATTCTTGTGTATAAATTAAATAATTTCATCCTATAATAGCATTATTTATTAATAAATACCTGGATGTGACTAAACTGTAAAAGGAACCATTATTAATTTCAGTCGATATCCAACAATAAGGAGAAAAAAGTTCGAAATGGAAGACTTTTAACTTACCATCATTATAGAAAAAAATAATAAATTTTTTTAAGGGAAATAAAGATAATTTTTTTGAAAGGAAAAATACTTGTGAAATATTTTATCTTACCGTAACTTCAAAATTTCCCGTAACGAAATCATGATAATAGATTATATGCATGTATTTCAGTTCGGAAGTCAGAGGTAAGAAAAGTATCAAGAGTTGCTATACTAAAATTGCTTCTTAAATCAATTTTAACCGTTTTTGGATGATCATTCACTAGATATTTCCAAACTCAAAATCAAATAACAATTCTACTGACGTTTTATGTAAAGGTGGGGTTAACATACATTTGATTATGACAACTTTTATTACCATTCAATTTATTTCATGCTTGTATATATACATTTGTACCAGATTACGTAGTAAAATGAATTTAAATTACAGTTCAAGAATTTCAAAAAGGTGGGTATTTTACTATAGATTTATAATCGTTTTGAAAAAATATTTCTTTTTTTTATTTGCAATAAGCAAAGCAAATTACTGTTTGTCTATCTGCGACTACAATAAATCAAAACTTTACTACATTGATAAATCTAGAAGTGGAAATTTGAAAAGAAAAATTTCATTAGTTTATGTCGTTACTTGGTTAGATATAGCCAATGCATGCTTTTTGACGTAGTCTTCATATACGCACACATTGCGTTTTTTAAATTTTGCGAGCAATGTTTTCCGTGTTGTAATAATTTTCCGGTTCATCAAAAAATGTAGACTTAGATATTAAGACTACAAAGGAATAATATTGTAAAACCACGTTTATGTAAAGCATAAAAACTTTAAAGTTAGTGCAAAACGATTTCGCGGACTAAAAAAACAGCAGTACCATAAAATTTAAAAACGTTAAGCATGCTACTGAATATGTATATATATATATATATATATATATATATATATATATATATATATATATCCGGTAAGGAGTGAACCAACGAAATATCGGTGATAGAGGCAATCAACTGAATAAACTTGAATCGTTACTAAAATATCTTCGTTGGATACTACTGTATCTATTTATTTCGATTATTAAATTGAGTTAATTTATTTTTCATTACTTTACATAAGTTTAAGTGAAGTCATATCAACATATATGCAAACAATTTAAAGCTATTTTTTTGTAATTTGGTTAAAAGAGTAACAAAATAAGCCACACACCATGCCACATCCATGGTCATATGCAGACGGCTAAGTGAATGACGACGTACTTTCTTTTAATTGTAATAGGCGGGACGCAGGAACTTACATCGTTATTTCTATTTTAATTTAATTTTTCATAACTAAATGAAACTACGTGATGTAGTATTATTTTTATTTTTAGCTAAATTCTTTACCGCGACCTATTTTTCGTTGTACGACAACATCTTCAGATGGGTAATTTGTAAAGATTGATCTATACAATATTTTTATATTGTCTTAACAAATAGCCCACCTGAAGTTGGTGTCATACAACGAAACCTAGGCCGTGGTAAAGAATTGAAATAAAGTAGATATAATCACGCATCACATAGTTTTATTTAGTTGGGAAAAATTAAATTAAAATGCATTTGTACAAAATTAACGCCAAATATATTCAATATCGTCATTCATATTTGTAATATATTGAATGAGGGACTATTAGCCCAAAAAGTTGTACTGGAGTCATGTAAATAATAAATAATAAAGTTAGATTTGTCAAATTTAAACTTCGCCAACTAATAATAAACTGAAACTGACTTCGAAAAGAGAAGTTTGTAATAACTACCATTTTAAAGTATCTCTTAACGACTTTAAAGACTTTATTTTAGTGGCAGGTAGACTTGAAGTCCTCATTTTAATGTGAGCTGGTTTAAATCCGCCCGTATTTTGTTGTGTTTTAAGTCTTTGCACCTCTAAGTTATATGAATATGGTGGCAATAGAATGACCAATGAACTAAAACTCTTGTAATCAGTAAAAAAAGGCGAAGTAATGGTTACTAAAATATAATATCACCATATTTTTATTGGAATAAAACGATTAAAACAGAAAAAAAACCTAATTCTATCACCGCCGTCTTTTTATGTAACTATTTTAGTGTAGAAACTTGAAAATTCAATAAGTAATAGAGCATGGTAACTTGTATATTTTAGTAAATACCAAAAAAAGTATAAAGTAAAGTATAAGTTAATACCAAAAAATATTTACATGGAAATTTTGAGAACCCAAAAGGTGACTGAATTTTTTTTTATCATGTGCCGTATGGAATAGCAAACGAAAGAGCAAGTTATAACGGTTCAAAATATTTTTTATTAGATAGTTCTAAATAAATAAATATCTACAAAAAATATATCTTACTGTTTATCTCTAAAATTGCCAAACTCAAAATTTAAAAAAAAAACAACGTCGTCTCGATGTTTACCTAAAGTTTAAAGGAAAACTATGGCGACTACTTCACATTTCATGGTTTTTGAGATATTGATAATATTTTTACTGATCTTAAACATATACTAGGTGATTTACTTGGTGAGAAATAACAATGATATCTGCAAATAGTTTAATAAAAAATTCTAATAGAGTAAATTTTATTATACGCCAAGTGTATACAGATAACTGGTAATGCAAGATGCACTCGTACTTAATATGTCATTACACATGTTTTTACTCATTTTCACTGGAATAAACATTCTAAAACAATCAAGAGAATAGTTTCCAATTTATCAATTACAAATAAGTATCCATTTTGCATTTATCTATTATTTCCTTGGATGTTCTTCCCGTTTACTCTTCGACTAATCTAAGTGAGATTCACAACAACGAAAGAAAATTATTTTAGTAACTTTAATTTATTCATAAAATCATAAACAAACATTTTATTATTATTGCAATATAGATATTACTAAGCGTATTATTAACCTTTATCATCTTAGTTTTCTAAATAATAAAAACAATTAATTTAAAAAATATCACATATACTCGTATTACCGTCATATAAGTTGTAGCTTACCAAACATTCGCTCCATGACTTTCAATAAAGAACGCTTATAATAGAAAAAAAAATTATTTAATGATCGCGATCTATTTTAAGACGTCAAAAATAAACTCTAGTCTGTGGATCTCTCATACAACCGGCAGCGACGGCGAAAGACAAATGCAAAATCATCTGTGTAATATTTCATTTCGAAATATGTTTTAGTTGTCTTTATTTGTTTTTTATCGTCAACGGTATTTTTGTATTCAAAGCGGTGTCTAGGAACATGATAGCTCTATAAGACAGATTTGTGTTAAGTGAATATTTAAATATGATGCTGAAAATTCTTAATAATGCTTCTGGACACTTATTAGAATGAATTTTTGTCATGGTATGATATTTATTTTGCAAATTTAATTAATTCGTGAATAGTTTAGGTACCTAGAAACCTTAAACAGTTCATTTATAATATTTTAGTATTACTTATACGGCTGTAATTACAAAAAATATTTTAAAATAATATGATCTGGATCATATCATATGATTGTGGATATATTTAAGCGACTTCTGAAAATTTATATATATATATATATATATAAATATATATACATATATATATGTATATATATATATATATATACATATATATATGTATATATATATATATATATATATATATATATATATATATATAACAATATATATATATATATATTTAAATCTTATTATAATTAGGAAATATTTTCATGATAGAAATTTCAAATTGTATAACTCCCCTATTTTCGAAAACCACTGAATCATAAAAAAACAGATATTATAATTATTTAAATGTACAACATGTTTTTAGGCCTGTGAAAGAAATGACATGTAATTACGTAATTACGTTGTATATAATATTTAAATATTTTAAATAGTTTAATAGGAGTACTATGTAATTTTAAATGTTTATAGGTGTTTTAATATGTACGAAAGCTTCGTAATGCGACTTCTGCTCGTATTGAACAGTTTTTATTTATTAACAATTTCATAAATTTATGCTATTACATGTGGTTTGAGCTTGGCTAATGAGCAGCAATAAGTTAATTTGAAACCATTATTTCGCTCACTTTTTATCATAAATGGAACTGATATGGCTATAATTTTAATGAAATTATTCTTCGTCAGAATTCAATGACAAAGCATTTCTGTTTCTATAATTATTGTAATTTTTCACACTACTTTTGTAGATCTGCATTATAAGTATATTACTATTTCCAAAAAGTTTCCTGTATACATACTTAGTTTCTAAACAAAAATAACAAGTGATTTATAGTACCAGTATTACGAGTAGTTTAAATTTTAGGATACTGGCGAATACCTGACAAGCTGCATTACGTGAGCGGAATCTATTCTAAGAGAAATTACGTGCCTTTTATTGCGTTAATATGATTCAGAACTACTTTCTGCGGGGAAAGATACTGTAAGCTTCTTTTTATCTGGGATAAAAGCTGATTACGGGTAGAAAACTTTACTAAACTGAGCAGTGAAACATCTCTAGATTAAATTATCTATACCTAAATTCATATTCCATTCAAGTTTAGGTTTAAAAGCATTGCCTTATAATTTTTTCTTTAAAGTTTGACCCTTCAATCCTCTATGGATGTGTTTTGTATAGTTTAACATTATGTTAGTGAGTACATGTATATATATATATATATATATATATATATATATATATATATATATATATATATATATATTTATATATATATGTGTATATATATATATATATATATATATATATATATATATATATATCTACTTATATTCCTAAAGCTATAAATCTCCAATAATGTGAGGAAAAGGAAACCAATATTCATCAAATAACCCTTTTTGCATTTTGCACCCTTCGAAATAAGGATCGAATTATAAAAATGTAATTCAGTTTACAATTACGTTAATTAACAGGAATTTATTGTTTATATTTTTACAAACCTCATCATATCAGGTGCTTCACAAGGAGCGACTGCACTAGTTTATAATTAATTTGGGAATAATTTATCGTTTACAATTTACAAGGAAATTTTTACTAGCAATATATTATAATTTTATTGCAATTGCAAAAACCAATGTTTTGATAAAATATTCACAAAACAATAATTCATGCACCACTATTAAAAGACAAAATCATTCTTACAGCTCAAAAAGCAAAATAGCCATTTTTTCCTTTACATGTACGCCTCTTTAACGCCTAGCCTACCAGTAAGTTAAAGAACATTCGACGCAATTGTCATTACATAGAATATTAAAAAAACCTCGAATCTTAATTTTACTCGAACATTGCTTTTAAGTATAAAGTTTAGATCAATTTAAATAAACTAATAATGGAATTTAACATTTTCGAAAAAATTGTTTTATCCGCAAATGTTTCTTTATTTCATATAGTTTCACAAATGTCAAACTTATAGTTTGTCAGCCATGTGGCGAGTAAATCCGCGATTTTCAGATCTAATAACCACCACATTATGACTACTAAAACAAAATATATAGTATATAATTAAGTCCAATAAGCATAACCGAAATTCGGATCTTCTCAATAAGTATAGCGAAAATTGCAACTTGTTTTCGCATTGTCAATTCATATAGCACAAATGGCACACAACGACAAGATCGTTTATTCCTTGCTCATTCATCCCGGGCAATGAATGAAAAGTTTAATGAATTAAACATGTTTACTACGTACATTGCTAAGTATATGGTATTATAAGTTCAGAACGTAAAAGAAATCAATAATAGAAATATCAATTAAAGAAATAGATAAATTTACGAGTCACAAGTTTCCATCGTAACGGTTCAGTTTCTACATCTATTTGTTTGGTTTTAAACTTTTCAATATGTAAATGGACTGAAAATATCCTATGGATTCTTATTATAGTATGGCGAGGAGAGAGACGCGTGGCAGTCACACAGCCGTGTCATGTTTATGTTCACGAGCTCAAAATAACATTAAATATATATCAAGCATCACGAAGAAAATATAAATAAAGTGAAGTGAAAAAAAAAATATTTTTAATTGTTCTCAAATAGATAATATTAAAAATGTGTACCGCATATGGTAACAGCCCCTTACACTCTCGGTTTCTATTGCTAATACTCATTGCTATTCAGTGTTCAGCAAATATTCCTGTAGTTCTCGAATAAACCAGATTTCCCACCAACTTCGATCCGTAAAATAAAAATATAGACCTGGCTTATATTGTCCAATGAAAATATATAAAGCAAAAAAATAATTAACATCACCTTGCACTACAGCGCTAAATATGGCAGTATCCATTGTAGTATCGCTACTAACTGCTATTTTTTTCTTTATAATGGCTCTATCTACTGCTGTCTATTCATAACCAACGTTTAGGCTCGAAGCGAATTAATACATTTTTGCAAACTTCATCACTGGATGTTATTTTAAAATAATGTATTTCGGCAATTGCCATTTTTTGTGATATACTAGGAGAGATTCAAAATATTCCCACTCATTTTTAAATTCTTGTATTAACTAGGCTAGATAGTGACAAATTTACTTAAATTCACATAATTTAATGATAAGTATAAAGAAATAAAAGTGAGTTAAACGTTAAAATATTCAATAAAATTTCGGTAACATATTGAAGTGGGAAAATGAAGATCATGCCTTGATCCAATGCCAATGATCTTTTTAAAAAAATTGAACAGACTTCAAATAACCATTGAATGAGAACATTTCAATGAAAAGTATAAGATAATAAAAAGAGAAAACATTTTAATATTATTAATGGCAGAGATTTTTGATTAATTATTTTTAGTGTTAGTTGGGACATTTGCGTTAAAATGTCGTTTCAAAACATTAAACAATTTGTAAAATATTTCTATCCTTCGAGATTTTGGGAATTGGTGTCAAGTTGAATCTAATGTGCCAAAAATGGACCCTTATTCTTTAAATATTTTATTATGATATCTCTAAAGTCGGAGGGTTTTATCGAAATAGTTTTTCCCAACTTCGGAAATTTGGAAATGAACACAGTAGTCGTGTCCTAGGAATGCCTCGCCACTGTCAAAAATAAAATAGGAAATTGCTAGTAAGTTGACGCAAAGAAGCGCGACATAGTTTGGATCGCTTCCAAAGTTTACTTAAATAGAATGAGATAAGAAATTTCAATAATTATTATGTGTGTTTGATGGTGCAACCGACAAATAAATTTAATTAAATGTGCTGAACCTACAGAATAAAATAAATTACAGCTACATTTATGAAAAAAACTTTAAATAATAAATTAGATAGTACGTAGATACAATTATCCGAGTAAAAAATCTAGCTTGTTATTAAGCAGTTGGTAGTATAACATTAAAACTTTATTTATTCACACGGTAATTAAAACAAAGATGAACTATGGTCTATTATCGTTTAGAACAATATGCATAATAGACTCCTGGGTAAAACTAGCTATCCACCCATATTCCTTGAAGGGTTTCTATTAAATATGTTACCATAAAAATAGATAACTTTTCATAGCATCAATTTTTTTTCAGTTGACAGAAACTTCATTTTAAAATCGATTATAAATGGCGAATTTAAAACATTTGAAATATTGTAATGTCATCGAATAGTAAATAGATTCACCCGAACGACTACTTAAAAGAAGTAAATAATTCTCTTCCATAAAATCACACGGTAAAGGTCGTTTAATGAATTTGTTGAATATACCCACACGTTTAGTCAGACATTTGTTTTATTGCCAGATACTTTTTTATCTATCGCAGGGTCTATCACGTCATGACGATACCCAGACACCACATTATGATTGCGAAAATAAAATATGGTATGTGTAAGAGAGCTGGTATATAGTTATATTTAGTAGATATAGTCTCGATCTTGTTAGATGAGTTTGAGAATAATTTCCGTTGGCACGTGTTTGGTACAAGGTTGTTTAAAATAACTTGTTGAAAGATTTTCAATCTCCATGTGTCATAGTTACAAAGTTTTAAATATTGTTTATAGTGTAATTTAACAACAAGAAAATTTTACATTCCAGGAATTTCAGTTTATATTACTTTAATTCAAACTGTAATGGTCGTTTTAGCGTTGTCAGTACAAATACCACTGGGAGAATATTTTTTTTGCTTTCTTAAATAATTTAAATATAAATAATTTGATTCGACTAACTCATAAATCTTTGTTTGGAATATGTGGAAAACTATAAGTAATTGACGGTTTCATTAGACTTTAATATAATTATAAACTTTTAAATTTTATGAAAGAAAATTTTGGAAATAATAATATTGATTGTAGCCATCAAGTTATGATTTATATATTTAACAAATACCTATTATGATTTGGAAGGTATATTTACTACAATATGTATATTTATATATATATATATATATATATATATATATATATATGTATATATATATATATATACATATACATACACAAATGTACATAAATACATAGCCACGCACACGCTCGCTCGCACGTACACACGCACGCTCGCATGCACGCATGCCCGCACGCACACACGCAAGCATGCTTAATATAATTTACTATCGACGAATCGTTTATTCCGTGCGAGTTGGTTACTTTATCAAAAAGCAAAGAAATAACTACAGTTTCGAAAACAATACAGCGCTTTCGCAGTAAATAGTTTCAAACTAACTTTCAAGTTAATTGCTTCAATACCTCTAAAACACCGTTCGACATAATTCCGACCCGGGTCAATCGTGACGGATTCCGGGTTACGTAAATCGCTAAAGGATTCTTTCAAATCAGCCCAAATCCCCATTGCGTCTAACCCCTTAGCGCTTGCGTAACCCAACCGCGGCACTGCGGTCCTCTGCGCGGACATTACAACCGCGATCGCACTCTATCTCTCGAGCGTCTCGCTCGTTCGATCTCATGAGATGCGGCGTTAAGATGCCTTGGAAGTAATTGAATTTTTGTCGACATAAAAGCTTCAGGCAGCGCGAGAGCGTAACCGAAATGAGTAACAAAATTGTAGTGTTGTAGCGAATTTAATAAACTAACGTCAGAGGAAAGCGAAGCATTAAATGTATTTTTAATCTGTTGTCTGTATTTGATTTCGATTACATGGATTTATTATGTATTATATGCAATAATGAAAGTACTGAAGAAAATATTTTAGAACCCACATAATATGGTTTATTGTTTTCCAATATTCAAATAACACCTTCTCGAAACAATTTTGTCTATATATCAAAGAAACAAAATAGGCTAAATAATTTGGTTTGCCTTGTGATAGTCACCGATAGAATACTTGAACACCTTAAATAGAAGTATGCTTAAAACATTGAGAGAACGTTCGACGAGTACGTGTTATAACGATAATATGTATAGTGATAACAAAAATTTTGTTAATAAAATTTATTTAAAACTATGTATCCCGTTAAATGGTATTTCTGATTCACAGTATTTTATACCTTTTAGCACTACAAAATTTAGATTTAACGAAGGAATAATTGTTTTTAAGAATTTATTCCATTTTAAAACTTCTAACTTTTCATTATTCAAAAAAAAATACTGAGTGTTTATGTTAGTGTTCAACGTATTTTAAAATATGATAAACTCCAAAAATGTTGCAATTTTTTTTCTTTTTACGTACTTAAACTAGCTCATCACGTACGCACATACGTTGTTAATAAATATATTTTTCGAGTCCACCTTTAAGGTAATTTACCTTAATTACATTCGTGTTTCTGCAACGTAAAATGCAGAATAATTACGTGATAATACTACCACACCGTACCGATGAATCTTTCCGGAGCACATTACAAGGCTTTGATTTTAACACAGTATTTCGGTTAAAAATTCATATCGATAGCAAAAGAAAAATACATGCAAATTGATTTTTTCTTTTCCCTATTGAAGTCAGAGTTATAAGTTTAAATACGCTTTCTTAACATTAGCTACAGTACATTTTTACCTTTCTTCTGTTCGTATATATAAAATGAATATAAATTTAATTAAAATGATATTATATAAATAAATTATAGCCAGAATTGACTAGTGATACCTTTCTCCAAAACGAATTAAATCAAGTTTCTTAAAAGTATATGAAATTGGAGACTTATTTTTTTAAATTCACTTAAAAATATGCAAATAACTATAACGCCATATACATTATTCCACTTTCGGCTCCATTCAAAGAAAGTACGTATTATTTTATCACTAAAGTACAGTAACTAAAATAACATATTGGAACATGTGTTCTCCATCAAGATAAGCACTGTTTCATCGAATGTATCATTGATAATACAAATATATTGACGTTATTAGAAACTTGTACTACGCTGGTAGTTAAGTGCCGCCACTACAGATTCCACCTACACACACTTGACACCGCGAATGTAGCTTTTTATTAAAGCCGACTGACTAGACCGATAACGATTATCATGAGAACACAACATCGTGTTCCTTCTTGTAAAGTACCGCAAATTTCTAAAGGTTCATTATTTACATGCTATTTGGCAAGTGACGAGTTATTTTCTAAATGTAAATAAAGTCGGACTAGTTCAAACTCGTAATATTCGCTAAGTACCTAGGAAATTTAGGTAAATTCTTTGTTTCGGGGCAAAAATGGGCTCATTAAACATTTAATTACAAAGTATCTGAGATTCATTTTTTAAATTGTGATTATTGAATATTCATATTATCAGCCTTCTGATGAACAAATAGATTAGTTATGTTTGCTATGAGGTGTATTGTAAGAAATATGCAGTGTTGCTAACTTTTTACCGATATTGTGGAGGCTTACTGATAAAAACCAATTATTTGTTCAAGGGGTGTTTCACCTTTGCAACTTATATTGATCGCTCTAGTTAAATAAATGTAGATTTAACCGAAACTGTTATTCAAAACGAACTGAAATTTTAATTGAACCTGAAAATATTAGTTATATTTTATTTAAAATTGGTAAGACGACAACACATATATATTCTACAACATAATTTTTATTTAAAAAGTTATCCACCACCTACCCCCCACCCCCAACAATATCGAACCTCAGATTCATTATATTTACTTACAATTAGTTGATTATCGTCGGATGTTTTCAATACGTCAAAACGATAGCACGCACCGAACATTCACGCGATCCTTTCAGTCATTGTTAGCTGAAAATACAATCTTTCACATCTGTTTAGTGAATATACCAAAGTTAATTTTAATGGCAAAACATTACTTTTGTCAAAAACTGTAGTTAACCGGAAGTATTCTATAGGTTTTGATGATCAGTGAGTTAGAACAGAGTATGAATAAAAAAATACTCTTTATAGGGCTATACCTTTTTTGTTGCCTGGATCAAAGTGTTTGAATTTTTAGCAAGATAAAGCTACAGCTGATGCCTATAGCTTTACTTTGCTAAAAATAATAAATGATATTGAATATTAATTTCGACTTGATATATCAAGCCGTTTCCGAGAAAAAGTGATTTGATACACAGACCGACAACAAAGTTATACTAAAAGGATTTCTTTTTTTCATTTCGTTGGACAGGACCTTCAACATAAAACTCTTAAAACATCACTCATATATTTTTCTATTTGTCTATTGGTCACGAGGGATTTTATTAGAAACTGTTTGAGTAGAAACTTGAAATTTGGCCAAGTAGGTAATATCATATATTAACCTGAATATTTTGCAGCAACTTATGATTTAAATTTTTATGTTTAAATTTTTGTGACATAATTTTAGAGGGGGCAAATGAAGTACTTCAAATATTTCTATTTGTTACATGGCACTGTTTGAAAGAAACTCAGAAATGTTTTTATGCCAATAATAAGGGGCACATCCTCAGATATATGCATAAAAATGGGAAAAACGTGCATTTCCCTTCCTTATTTATAAAATCACTAACCAAAAAATCATAAAGCAAAGGAAGAAATTTGGTAGAATATAAATAAAATATTACTGGAAACCTACAGAAAAACATTCTAAAGTCTTATATGTTTTTACTCCTGTGAAATATAACTAATATGTTAATATTATGAAAAATAATGTTAACAATTATGAATAGCGAACATCCTGAAGTCTCACATTTTGGAGAAGTTCACGTTATGTTTACATCTATGAAAGATAAAATTGTAAAATATATTTTAACCGTTATAAATAGTTCAACAGAAATATTATGTATCTTTAAATGTTTAAATGTTTATATGCACCTCAGAAACGAATCCCCATAAAGCAATTAAAAATAAAAGTGAAAGATAATTTAGAACTCAGGGTAGAAGGGAACTAGTTGAATGCTATAATTACAGTTAAATCTATTTAAATTTTACATGATTATTTCAAATGTATTCCAATATATGCGGTGATTAATAATGACTAGTTTTTTTAAATTTTTACATACAACCAAAATTTCAACACGTGCTATGGCTATTATAGAAAAAATTTGTAAAATATTATAGACGGCTCGAAAAGACGCCTGATAACAAAGAATATAATGGAAGTAAAACTAGACAATGATTGATAGGACGTCACTCACAAACTCTACGACCTGAATCTGAAATAGACAATCTTTAGAGCAAACCAAGTAGAAGAAACTATGAGATTGAGTCTGGTAGGCAATACCAAAGCTAGTAATTGAGTTTTTCCGAAATAACATTTATCTTCTGTTTAATTTGCCATTAACTCTTAATCAATATCTATTTGAACCCTTGATTATAGGCTACAATAAATAAATTTAATTTATATTTGTATAATTAGCTAATACGCTAAACAACTTAATTCACAGTTTAATAATATTTTCGGTAGTCATCGTATAGTCATCGATTCAAAAAAGAAAAACGAAAGAAGTTCTTTAGGTTAAGTAGTAACTTCTCAAGTTCTATACAAAATGTTACTGCGTTTCTGGTATATTTTCTTTTTTGTTTGTTCCACCTAATATTTAAATTTCCTTAGAAATTACCATGTGTATAACATGATCACATTTATATATAAAATTACTACAAAATATAATACTTCAGGTACTTTTTTCTAACTTTGAACTTTTTAGATGTATATTTGTAAATACATTTTAGCAATGTTTTTGGAACGTCATTATATATAACTTTTAATTCTTACGAATTATATTTATCGGCCTATGCAATTTAGCAGTACGTTAACACCTCCAGAATGTCCTGGTACTTTGACAACATGATTAAGAATTTTATGAAAATGTATCATACAACAACTTCAAATATACTCTTGTTTCATAAGTAGCATACACGATAATGCAACGTCTCCCATCTGCCAGAAGCTTGAGGACAAGGAATATGTCATTTGATACCTTGAGAAAACACGTTTATTAAAACTTTACTAGCTCTTAGACTACAATCGATTGACTGTGCATATAGCAAAAAAAAGTGTAGTTTTCAGTCCAAATATTCTACAGCCGATAGGGATTTTGAAGACGGAGTTAAGACTTTTTAAGATATGTTTAAAAGTTCCTCGCACTTATAAGTTATTATACTTCTTTATGATTACTCCTTGAAAATATTTACAGCAGGAAATATTTTCAAGGAGTAATCTTAAATATTGTTGTGTTCTTCGTCGTTGTATTTACAGTAGGAAACTTGGAATGACATATTAGATTCAGTTTTAAATCTATGCATTAAATATGTGCCAGTTGCTTACAGCACGCTGCGTCTAAATCAAATTATATGGCCATAAGCAAAGGTATCAAATATTAATTGGTTATGTTGTATCTAACAAAAATAAATAAATAAACTGAAGACTATCTCGTCTGTCTACCTGTTTTAGTTTATCTGTTTGAGCATGACAAAATAATGACTAAACTGATTTTAATTAAATGTTTACTTCTGAGTAGTTCTCTACTAAATTTTTACGCTCAAGACACATGTTTTGTCTTTCAGACTCTTCCCGCCAAAATTTATATTAAAATTACTTTTGATGCAAATAAACAAAACCGCGTGCATAGTTAGAGTATTATAATTTATATTTGACACTTAGTAATTAATTTTACAATCATGTATGTAAAAAGTCATGTATAAAAATTTTACCAAAAGTATATAATGCAATTATTTTAACTATAAATATACCCAAAGTTTGTAACCATGTATCAAACTTGAAAGATATTAATGCGACTTGGAAGTTAAGTAAATCACATAAATTACTCTGCAGGTGGTAGTAACATTTCTACGAAAAGGAGTGGCGAACGATTTGTCACTCGTATTAAGTCATTATATGAATACCTACTACGGCTATTAAATGGATATACATTGATAATTATGAAACAAAAGAGTTTTATTCGTATTGTGGTGGCTTTAGATTTTACCTAAAATCATGCCCTAAACCATCGTAATTATTTTGAACAGCTTCTAAATTATAAAAGATATATATCATTGTTTCATTTAAATCATGAATATACATACGGATTTAGGTCACACATAGAGGTGTGTTGAAAAAGATTAAATATGGTTTCGGTGAGAAAAGTAAAAAATATTACATAAGTCTTCAATTCACAGAAAATATAAATCAATTAACCTAGAAGTGGTGAGAACATTTTAAGATTATCTTAAATATATTAGAAAGTTTACTATAGATTTTCGATTCTTAAGAATAAAATGTATTTTTTCTCTAGAATATATTTCTTTCTCTAGTCAATAATTAGACGATTATATTGAGGAAGAAACACTGTCAGTAGCTTTATATGAGGACGAAGACGCAACGTGAATTTCATTTCTGACAATTGCTCTCACTATATACGCAAACAGCAAAACACAATAGCTATTGCAATAATTAAATGCTATAGCAGTTTATCACATACTAACAGTTTTCGGTCTTTACAAAGATATAGTATATAGACTTTACCTCCACGGATGCATTCAAGTTCCTGAAGCAGTCTACATAGTTATTAATTCCATATAAAATACTACCAATTTGATTGCAAATATGTCTTTTTCTGTACTATACTCGGCTGTATGGAGTCACATGTAAATAGAAAATGCCCCAAAAGTAATTTGAAGTGACAGAATTGAAAAAGAAAAGAAATTACTACCATCCACAACCCCATGGAAATTAAAAAAGAACTAAGGATAAAGATTTTAACATAATGAATAACAAATATTTAAATATATTTTAAGGCGACGTCACCAAATGATAAAAGCATAATCCTTATATTTACTTAATTCCCACCTGTCTGTCCTTACGTCATAGTGTAATAGCTTCTTTAGTTTAGAACCAATTCTGCTAAAATTTTGCAAGAAAATAAAATGTGTCAAATTTAATACTTACTGGTTTATCGTATATATTACCATCTTATCTATTTTTATGTGGAACACGATCTTATATAATTCATTGTCAATCACCGTTCCTGATTTCGTCAATTATCCATGCATTTAATTTAAGTATACTATCTAAACACAACACCTTTCAGCTTCGCATTTTCCTTTACAATATTTTAATGTCACGTAAGAGTTTTTCTCGTTTTATATGAATAAAATGTACCAATAACTTTCATAATGAAATGTAGAAATAAATTCAATGATTCACTTCTGGTGCTAAGAAATGTACAATATTTTGAATATAAGAATAAGACTAAATTATTAGAAGTATATAGAATAAAACATATTAAAATTAAAATACACATAAAATTTTTAAACAGATATATAAGAAATATATATTAAGGACTAGTAAAAATTACTAGTAATGGGGAGTTTTTGAATTTGTAAAACATTATTTGAAAGCTAAAATTTCAATTTAAAAATTGGGCGTATTACAAATATATTTCAATTTCAGAACTTTTGACACATTGTTATTATCTGTTATTTTTAACGCATTTATACGAAAAATTAAGTAAAATTTTAGTATGAAAAACTGTCTTTTGTTTATATTAAACTTTTCTGACGCAATAAAAATTCGTTGCAACAAGTCTGCCCAAGTATATTATGAAATCCAATTTACCTACGACGAACTTTAATCAATACTTCCTATTTAAAGTTTACATGAATAGTCGTCAAGACTTCTTGAGAAAATTATATAAATTTTGTAAATGGACAAGAGTGTCCTAATTAGTATTCCGTCTAAACGCATCCGTCGTCAAGTACAAAATTACCATTTTAAGGGGCCGTGTTTTGCAATTTGTCTTTCAGCACTTACATCGCGTGGGCAGTGCCGAAAATTAATTAGTAATTTTGTAGGAGAGCCTTCGATTTAATAAAGCTTAATGTATATTAAAAGCTTTAATTCCGTTCATGATTTGAATAAATTAGCTGTAGTACTCACGGCAACACTTGCTTTTGATCAGGCGTATCTTACATTTATATTTATTATTAGCGCACTAGCTGCCACAAATTTAGAGACTTTTCTTTCTTTATTTATTTCTGTTTAAAAATCTCGTTAGTGTTTTGCTATGTCTGTTTTTTTTTATCGGATTTAGGTCACACCCGTTTGAAAAAAAAATGTTTGATGTCTTATCATAAATTGAAACCTTATTGGTCACAGCACAATATTTTTTGCCAAACAAGTTCAAATTGTATGCGGCTGTAGTAAGTTATAAGAAATATTATATACAATTATGTACATAGAAATATAAATATTTATGAATAATTCTATAAACTATTTTCAAATATTAATGTTTTTAGTAATGAACATATAAGGGCTAGCTTGAATTTTACCAGTATTAAAATATTGCAACTTCCTCAAAAATATTTTGATTATTCGTCTCGTAACTTTTATATTTAGATCTCTATAATATTTTTTATTTAAACACCTTTGTTTTGACTTCAAATTTTTCATATCCTTATATGAAAAATATTGAAGTCAAATTACAGCTTCCCACCTAATGGTATTTTAAAACAAACCTGGTAGCAGAATAAGTCTAAAAGTATCCAATATGATTACCCACCGAATCGGTCTACCGAATCAAAAAATAAAAAGTGGATGTACAATGCTACAATAAAATGATTATTTTCAGAGATACCCCAGGTATGCAAAATTGTTTTCAATTACCCTTGACATATCAGGGAGTCCCACAAAACTATGACGTTAAATTATTTTCAATACTGTTTTTCGTTTTAGGACAAGAATATCTTGCGTCAATTTCAAGTTTCTATCATATTTCCCTAAGAATTTAGAATTATAGATCGACAGCCGGAGACGATGTTGTAACAATAATATAATCTTGTCAGACTCCTCAGTTACGAAAAAAAATTAAAATTAAAAAAAATGTCTAAAAAAATACATATTTGTAAATAATTAAACATTATGAATTTGACTTGCTAGAGTCCAATTATTTAATTGCAAATGATCATTATTTTCAACTTCTTCATCTCTTTCTTCATCTCGACAATATAATAATTTCTCTTTTCATTACAATATATTCCATATCAGAGTCATCGATATATACACTTTTGAAGAATTTTGAGTGTATATATATATATATATATATATATATATATATATATATATATATATATATATATACATATAGTTTTAATTACCATTGACTTAAGCTGTTTATGTGAAATTGAGAAAGTACACACCTCGACTAAATTAATGATATTAAAAGTTATCACTTTTCATTAATTTTATATACGTAAATTGTACATTTATAAAAAAATTACCCTCGTAATCATATCCACGGAAAAAATTAATTTAAGTTTAAATTTCAAAAGTACAAGTTTCTTTTATTAAAAATTAATCTTATTTCATATCATATTAAATATTTATGAATATGCAGGAACGTTCTGGCTGACTGACTAATTTGTCAATATTCCAAAATGGTTATCAGAGAAATTTAAAATTTTGCATGGAATTTCCTCAAATGGGGTAAATATCCACCGACGGACGTTTTTTTGAAATTCCATCCCCGAGTTGGAGAAAAATGGTTCAAAATTCATAATTTAGTTAAATTAATGAAGGTTCTATTGGTTTTTATGAAATATTCCTTAAATGATTTAGATAGTAGCTAAATAAGTATTTTAGAAAAATTCAACCCCTACTGGGAAGAAAAGGAGGCACAAACATAATGTAGAGAAAACATATTAGAAAGTTTTATTAACTAAATAGATCGCAAATGTACTCAAAAAACTGAATAATTTTTTTTTGTACACACACTCCTATAAACGGGAAGTTGAAGTTTGGAATTTGGAACGAAGTAAACTTGTTAAGTGGTTATATTGTATTTGGAAGGAACCTTTATTATGTAATGAAGGCAGCATTTAAGGAGAGTCTTCTCGCAATTCACGCGAGTAGAATTTGCAGGAATCGAAACAGTGAAATCTATTTATCTACTTTAATGTATCTAATTTATACATATGGCAGACTTATTGCTACGAAAGCAATCTTTTACATCTAACCATAATACCAGTCCAGCCTAGTTCGACGAACGGCCGGGAATCGAATTCGGGTCCCCGTGGTGCGCCGCATCCTCAAAGGTCGTATGCCTTGTGATGAACCAAACACACCACGATGACGACATTATCATGGACAAATCTACCATTATGGATCTATGGAAGCTTCTATTATAAGATAACTGTTTTAGGAAAACAAATCACAGGTCTCTTATGTAACAAAACATAGACTGGTGAGGATGATTATCTGCAGTGTAGAAGACGTTCCTCAGATAAAGAAGGACTTATTATAACATAAATAGAGTAGACCTTGACAACCGTTACGTGACTTCTCATAATGAAATCCTTCCAATAAGGTTTAACAATAACACTAATGTTGAATACTGTAATTCAGTAAAATCGATAAAATATAGAGTTAAACAGAGCTAATATGCTTTAAAGAAAATAAAAATATGAAGTGAGAATTTGAAAGTGGACTGTACGTAAAGACTTCGGAGACAATAAAACGAACTCTTACGTTTCTGATTCATGAGGACTTCGCCAATGTTTCGCTAATTATTTAAAAATGGGTCCAAGGCAATACTTCAATCAAGAAAATCTTAAGTGGTAACTATGTCAAGTAGATAACTTTACAAACCCTGTTATATACCAAATAGTCGGCATTTCGAACAACTGTAGTTTGAAATGAATAAAAAATGGAGTCGATAGTCAAGTGTTAACCTCAGAGCATCTGCTCTGGGCTGAGTATGCAAGAAATACCTAAATAATACGGAGTAGAACCATATCTTTAAGGATTTTTGTGAAATTTATTTGAGGTGTTAAGAACTGTATATTATGCAATACATCCTACCTTCCAATTGACTTGCAAAACTTTAGGGTTGCTTTAAGAAGATCAAGACTGGCTGAAGGACTGGAAAAGACTGCGCTTTTTCAAGCGCCGTTTATGATACGAGACGACATTTGGAATACCATTACGTGTATATTATTACTGGATCTCCTACACCATAGGTTTGTACTGCGTGTGAACATACTTGCGATGTTACTCAGAAGTTTGAAGACGCCGAAACTTTGTAATCGTACCAAGCTACGAGTCACAACTCTATATGAAAATATACTCACGCCCACTATTTTAATTGGATCTACTCAAGGAGAAACAAATTTGTGTTATGTTATCGATTCATTTCAATGGCTTCTCTCTTGGTATCAAAAGAGTGCAGTTTCAGCTGAAGGTGTGCTTCCCGACTATAATAAATAAATCGAACTCTCAAATTTAACTACGAGTAGAGCTGCATCTTTCACGGTCAGTTTCAAAAAATAATTATAAAAACCTAACTTATATGTCATATTTTTTAAATCTAAGCGATATTTACCTATATATACTTACCATTTTTCAACAGTTGCCACACCCAACACACGCGAGCTAACCTAACTTAAAGTTATACTTTTTTTTAACTACTTAACATTTTGTTGCAGAAACGTACAGTGATAGAGTAATTCGTGTTCCGACAATATTTTAAAATATTACCTATATTGTGAAACATTGCCATTAAAATTAGTTTAATTAGGATTCTTCTAAAAATTATCCATCCTAGTTCATCCTATCTACTGTAATAAATACAAACTTACTTTTTTCTTTCTTTGCTTATTCCACTTTCATAGTTTAACTTTTCATCCGATAACTATGAAATTTGGCACATTTATAAATTGTGTCATGAAGAAAGATATGAACTTTACTTCGAAAAAATTCAATTAAGTCGCCAGCAACGGGTAGACCTTTATAATATAATGCCAAATAAATGATTAATTAATCATTTTTGGTAAAGCTACGTAATTCGAGGAACTTACAGATGATTATTAAGTCTAAAAATGTTTAGATTAGAAGTTAAAGAAAACTTCTAGTATTTTATTATCTTATAGCTGTCACTTTGAACTTTATTTTGATTGATGGTTACATTACTTTACACAACACTATCATTTTTCTCTATTCAACATATCGCTCGTGATATAGACTAAATTATCCTTGAAATTTTCCGAACAAGACATTGTAATTTATGTGTAAAAATTATGCTTGTAAAAATTTCCATGTAACAATACATCCGCCTCACCCAGACGCAAGGTCTTAGGTCATATACGTAATAGACGACTCTTAACTGTATTCGATTCAATGTTCGCCCCGCTTAAAAGATTTAATTATAATTAAGATACTCGTAGTAGATGGAGATTAGTAGTTGTTTGGAGCGAATTTCGTGGTATTTCTACTAACAATATGAATTTGATACTAACAATTTTCACTTTTAATCAAAAAGCCATTCAAACTAAAAAAATGTAATACATTGAAATACAAATTAAAGGAAATAATTGATTATTAAAGACAATTTTAAAGATTGATTAACTATTTTAACATATTTAATAACCGATATAAAAATTAATATATATGCATATACACACATATATATGTATATATATATATATATATATCTGGTCTGTCAAGGCACTTTTTGAAACGTGTTTGAATTAAGGTGTACCAATACCAAGGACGATGGCTTTGTAGACATATTTATACCAAAATAAATTTTACGTAATTTTAAATATACTACATCAGTAGTTTTGAACTAAAAAAAGTAATTTTAACATAACATCTTCATATTTTTTTGTCAAATATACTATAAAAAATACAACTAACCGTTTTTCGAATGATCCTGATTTTATAAAAAGTTGTATGGAAATTATAATAAAATTAAAATAAGTAGGAAAACGAATTGCAAGAAATATTAAATTCTATATTATTACAACTAACAAAGAGAGTAAAAGTGTTAAAAAAAAACATTCAAATGCAAGTAAATCTAGCGTCGTTAAGAATCTATACCGTTATATTATGTGGATTAGTATTTTATAAATATTTAATAAAATTGAAAACGAAAAAAGTTTCTTTATCACCTAATAATTTCACAGAGTTATAAATTAATGCATTTCAGATTTTTTCTTTTACTTATACTATCACATTTTCCTTAATATCAGATTTCAAGTAGGATTCTGGGTAAAGGGGAAGTACTCTTAGCAGGTTTGATGAGTTAGTATCAAAGTACGTGATATTTGAAAGGCTCCGTTTTACCGCATTGAGTTAAAAAGTCTGCTTTTAAAATGTTTACAGATACATCTTAGTATTTGTGTATTTGTGTATACTAATTTAATCACGTTTAAAAAAAAGGGCCTTGGCTATATATCTTAATATTATATACACACATATATATATATATATATATATATATATATATATATATATATATATATATATACATATATGTATATAATATTAAGATATAAATATAATTTTTTTTTTAATTCTTAGATATGGAAATTTAATAAACGAAAATATAATGGACGTAAAAAATATTGTCATGTACTTATTAAACTGTAAAAAATATTTTTAATAAATGATTCAGTCCATTCTGGGTCTAAAATTTACCAACCCACCTAAGAAATTAAAATTGCACTTACGTCATTTATTTTCGCATAAGTAATTTTATGACAAATTTAATATTCATTTAAATTGGTGTGATTATATGCAAGAAAAATAAGCATGATATCAACTTCATTTATTATGTAAATACTTTTTTTTTCATTTCCGCTAAATTGTTTTCACGGAAAACAACAAAATAAAATGAAAAGGCGCGCTACTTAATGAGAGTAGTGCGCCTTGTTTTTTATCATAATTTTTATAGTTTTTAATGTAAAAAATAAATAATTAACAATTATTAGTAATTTTGTTAAACAATAGTTTTGGTAATTTTAATTTTGTTAATTTCTCATAATGACATTATTATTATTGACCAAAGTTATATTTTCAAGATTTCTATTTTTGTTTAAATTGACAAACCCGCATAATTTCTTGTGGAGTTGACTATAAGTCGCCACTCTTACTTCAAAACTTATACAAACTCTAGCGAACTAATAATTAAATTAGGCACATCGACTTTAAAAGCAACCTTTTATCAATATTGTTAACGCCTCTTCAGCTTCTTCATTAAATCAAGAAATTTCGAAAAACTTTTGTAGTTAACTAACTTGATATTGTTTTCATGAAGTAACTTGCATGTAACTAATTTAGATTTCTTTGTGATAGAACTGGCAAAAGGTTTTCAGAATCAAAAATCACAATATAATAGTACTAAAGCTCTATATTAATAAATATTATTACTGTTTTCGTAAAAACACCCAAAATTTTCCATTTACGCTTAAATACTTCTTCAGTTTTTTTTTCGATCTCAAATTCTATTGAAAACACAAAAATATTACAAGCACTTAACATTTTACATAAGCTTCCGTTTATTACCTGTACGATTAAATTTGAGGATTAATAAAATTATAACGAAAATTTTAAATTCATTTCTTAACTTCGAGAATTTTGAACCACCAAACAATGTACCATTGTTTGGTTTGAATTTCTCGAAGAACAACATATGTTGCCGATTTTTCTACAGCCTCGTTATATTTTATTTAAAGCTGTGTTTATTATATCAAAATCGTCTACTGAAATGGAATGGATTATGTTATAAATTTTCAAATTCCGTTATTGAAGACTCACAATGACTGGCCAAGAATGATGGTATCTTTTTGATTTACGTTGCAATGGCCTGAGTTATTCGGATTACAATCACAATATCCTTTACACGATTAAACAGTGTCTAGGTGTACGTGGAAACTCTAATATAATGGTAGTAAGATTTATATTTTTAATTTCCCAGCTGTATATAAACAAGGGATTATGTATAATAAGGTATGTATAAACAAGGGATTATTTATAGCAAGGGTTGTATAAACAAGGGATCATATATAATAAGGATTGTATAAACAAAGGATTGTACGTTATGAGAAAAGCGCTTGTATTCATTTTGAAATTGTAACTCACGCTGCCTTTGATATAAGGTTACAGACTATCTCGATAATGATATTTTTATTATTTATACATTTAGTTTTAGAGGTAGCTCATTAAATAATGAAATGATGTCTATGTTTTTGTTAAATTACATAATTATTTAAAAAACTAATTATGAATACTCGTAATAGATTCTAAAAAAAATTATGCATTATCAATCCTGCAATAATTCATGGTGTAATCACAAATGTGGCGAATTCACCACCAATTTAAAATAGAAAATTATAAATTATTATTTGGTAACACTTTTTAAATTCTAACATATTTCGTACACAAATTTATTACAATATTAAAATATAACATATCGTACTTGCAGGTGTATCAAATTATTTTGCACTTAAATAAAATTGTGAAGTAAAAATTTATATAACATAACAGGTGTAACTGTATAAATTAAATAATATATAAAAATAAATATTTCGTAAAATAATACTGCATTTACTCTGTGAATAAGATATTAAAAAAAAATATTTACCTTTTTGACTTTCAACTTATGTTCTCGATTTTATGTATATTTCACAAGACGCTTAAAATTACTAGTACAATTCCTCGTGGTATACTTGGTGACATTATACATATATATATATATATATATATATATATATATATATATATATATATATATAAATATATATTTATATTATATATATATATATATATATATATAAGAACGGCGTGTGTGATTCCATCAATAATCTTAAGTATCATGTCATATTTTCTTATTTTTATTTTCCAATTTTCTAATTTTTCATCGACGTTTTGGTAATCTATGAAATTGCCTAAGCTATCGGGTATAATTCTCTAAAGTTTCTAAAGCATCAGGATCGTTATCGAAACTATAAATGTTTTTGTTTGTATAGGTTCTGATTAAGTACGTCAAAGCAATTATGGTGGAACTTAAACCGTGATCCTAGCTGCTATGTAGGCGTAATAACTTTAAGTCTTCCGAAGAACGGACCAGGACCTTTTGTAATTGTTAAACTCTTGCCCCGTATACATTGTTTTCTGTCCAATTACATTATCCTAGTGTGAACCCCTTTGCAGTCCGTCCCCGATTAATTCTACATTGAGGTCAGAAAAGGGGTGGTGAGTTATTTTGAACTGAAGTGCTTTCCTGACTGCTTTATCGTACTTGTAAAATTTTGTTTGAAGTTGAGGATATTTAATTTATTCAAGTTAATGGTTAGGCCAAACTTATTGAAGTTTCAAACACGTGACCTGTGGAAAAACTAATGGTAGAATATTTACCCGGCAAAGACGTTATTTATTGCCAAAAATTTAAAGACGCAACAATATAAAGAAAACGGTATTTGAGCCTTTCACAAAGTACTATTTTTTATCAATCATTAACAGAAATAAGACATCAAGGATTTTTTTATATAAAAATATAAAAAAATCTTATACAACCTATTTCCATTTTACATAGACAACTTTATTAATAGTTTTGATTCTACCGAAATAACTTGGAACTAGTAAATCGTAAAATCATTACATTTAGTCCCAAAATAGTGTCATTATATCAAGATCGTACCAACCCTAACTAATATTATAAATGTCGAAAGTTGAATGGATGCATATTTGTACTTCTATGTCGAAACCGGAAGTAATTTTTAATGGATAATAGATTTTATACGACGATTATTAGTTTCCTAATTGATTATGTAGCAATTTAAAAAGATATACTGCAATAGCATCAGATAAGAAATAATTTCACGCGCTTTAACCCATGCCATACGCGGCCGAAAATGTGGGCTAAACTTAGAAAAACGTATTGCTACTTATATATTATTTCCATTATTTCATAATATTCTCATTTGCTATAATAGCTATGCGGATAATTTAATTGCCAGGAATCAGGAAATAAATTTAAAAAAATATCAAATTCATATATGCTTTAGGATCGATATAATATGTGGGAATTACTTAAGCTAGGTATTTAATCCTTAAGATGCGGAAGTTAGAATTTTATTTCTAAGTTAAATATGGAATAATATTTAAATATTTGAATAAGCATTTACCTGACGACCATTCTGTCGCTATTTGAAACAGTGAACAAAATTGTGATATTTTTTTGCATTTACGTGATAATAAATACTTTTAAATAAACTAATTAATTTAATTATATTAATTTGAATGAAATTTCTTTAAAACCGAAAAGCAGATACAAACAAATTAAAAAGAATTAACACCAGACAAAAAATCCAAGACAAGACAATATTGAATTTTTGCATATTTCTTGAACAGAACCTCCAACTTTAAACTATCATAACTACTGCTGAAACGAATGAATTATTTACTATGAAGTAAAGGTTTGCGTAAAAAGTAAAACAACCAGAAATTATAAAGCAAAGTTTTAGATAAGTATTTGAGTATACTGATAACATGTAAGTTCCTTGAAAAATTCAGTTTCTCTTTAAATTCTAAGAAATTTGAAAAAGATACAATTTAAATTTTAACAGTTAATATCCAATTGCCTTGTACCTAGCTCATTCACATGAGATAAAATGATGCTGGCGGAAAACCTTGTCTTGTTTATACAATCCAGTTTTTAACTTAGAATACGATTAAAAGTTTATTATCGTGTCCAAAAATCGGATATGTTTACATGTGGACAAAATTATCTCGCTCCCTATTGTCAGGTGTGTATTTAGCTAAAATGTTATTTTATGTCTGAATAGATATTATTCGCTGTTTATTTTAAAAATAATTACCGCCTATATTACAACAGAATAAAAGATTGTCATGGCATCACACAATGTTAACTTATAAAAGAAAATAAAAATATGAGAACAAAAAGGAGGCTGTTTACTGAAACCTTTAGTATTTATTTGTTTCATAATAACGTTTGGAAGATAAAATAGTAATGCTTTGAATTAAGCGCTTTTTTTAAATTTATATATTTATAGTTATTAATTAGTTCAAGAAATATAAGAAAATAAGCAAATATATTCTGTTAATACAACGCTTTATGTTGAAATAGTTTATAGATAGATTCTTAGTTTACCAATAATTTTAATATAATATACTCGTATTGCTACTGAATATGGTAGTAGACACTTTTTTTGCTAATAAATTTGTTTTTATCACCAAATTTTAAACATAGTTATTTAAAATATTTTAATGTCAAATGATGCATAATTTCAAAATATATTTTGCATTTCTTCTTTTTCCTAGTAATATTTCAAATTGTCACCAATTTCCTCATATCGTTACAAACCATTATATTATATTATAACATAAATGTAATATAATATCTGTTTTTATTTTATTTAATTTTATTAAACCTTAAATATTTTAGAACTAAAAAGGAGACAAAATTGGTGATACAATTAAAAAAAACAATTAATGTTAATATGTTTTTTTGAACATACTCATTAAAAGCTGATAGTTATTGAATTAAAATGAAACATTTTTTAAGTAATGCTTTGCCAATCACATAACTCATGACATAATATATACTTCAAGATAATTATACTCTCAAAATAATAAAGACAATTACTGTTACAATTAAATGTTACTGATATATACCTGAATATAATCAATCATGACTAAAGTAATAGACTTCCTCTTCCATTTTAAAAAAAAGTAGTAAAATTTCACTAGTATTTTTTTTTCTAAAAAGCACTAAAAGCAATTTATGGTAGAATTGAAATATTTTATCATCTTAAAATAAATTGTCGAAATACTTTTACAACCTGCAAATTCACACACTTTATTTCAAGTCACACATTTGTCATAAATATATAATTTAACTTAATAAATATCCTTAATAATCTACTCTAAAACTATTTACGAAAACATAACACTCGATGTAGGTACGCGAAACAAAACAACACAGCCGCAAGAGGCAGGCAGCGCCCGACGTGTTGCCCCGTCGAGCGTCTAGAGCAAACTGATGCATCCGCCCCCTTACTAAAACGATTTTCGTTCGCGTTTGAAAAGTTTTAATTGACTACCATGTCCATTAATATGGATATTATTATTCATTTAAAAATAGTGCGCAAATAAATGAAAACATCTTGGCGTGTATTCATTGCCAGTATTTTAAAAATTGGGAAGATTCTTTATAAGACGGTAGGTGTCCTTTCTCCGTCGCGCTGCGAACATTAAAGAATGAATAAAATGATAATCTAAAACTTTTTTACATTTTTTTGGAACAAGCAATTAAATAATGAAAAATTATTCCTGAGTATTTGAGTGCAAACTTTCTAACACGTAGCGCAAAAACTTTTTTTTTCTCGTGGGAAAGAAAAACTTTGCAAATGGAAAACTTTTGTTGGACATCATTTTTATATTATCGCTATACAAAATCTAAATAAAAGGATAGAAAGTATTGAAGTTTAAATACGAAGTTTTTAGTATAGATCTAAAATTTTTCTCAAAATATGGAAACGACGTTTTATTTTTATGAATAAATAATTAGCAAACCCATTTTCTCGAAGAAAATTTATACACTTGTAAATTTTATATTAGATATATTAAAGGCGCAATAATGTATTAATTATTTAACTAGTAACTAATAATTTTTAGGTGCAATAAATATTTAGGAAATTTCAACTATTTACCACTTTAACTATCTCAAGTGGCTACTTAATATTATAATAGGCAAAGTTGTAAGTAACTTGCAATGCGGATGTGGGTCGAATTATTCGAAGCACGTCCTCAACGGATACTTTGAAGTAGCGCCTGAAACAATTTTAGTACCCAATTCCTTCAACCCTTTCCTTCCTCAAGAAGCCAAGAATCCTGTCGTGGAAGTAGTGACACAAAATCCCTTTAAATATCCTTGAATGTGTATATACCTGTTATTCATTTAGGTAAGCATATGATTGCCCTTAAATACTGGCATGCTGCATGGAAATAGATTTATGTAAAATACCCAAGAAAGTTGCGTCAACTTGCTATTATGATTGATTTATGAAAATATCTACGTGTAAATTTGATCGCCAAAAAAGCAAAATACTTCATGAAACACATTATTTCTACTTTGACTAACAGCGTAGTCCAACTTTCGTTATTAATCTTACCAACTATACTGTTATTAAATTTTCACCAAAGTAGGGTTGACAGTGATTATGGCGTGCCATGTTCATTATTTTGACATATTTTTTCACAGGACCTTATTGTATATATTTACTTTCTTTGAAGAATTTACATTAAATATTTTACAACCACGTTTTACCTTTTCACGTTTGTTTGTTGTATAGATGTTTGTGTCGTTTGTGTGTGAAACCAATAATTACTTTCAGCTTATTTAAAAATCAATGGTTAGGTACTTGATAATTCAAAAGAGGTTGTTTTTCTATAATAATTAATTTAAATATTCATGATTAAAATAATAAACCTATCCTAATTTAAGAAGTGAAATTATTAAGTGCCTTACCAATTAAAATTGAATTTTAATGTCGCTATAACGTCTCTAATTGCATGAAAGTGCGCGTCCGTCGTCACTTTTTAACTTTTGATTTAATCGTTGGTCAATCAGTTGGAATATTTGCACGAAGCTTTTTTACTCTGTATTATTCCAGATTTTTGATACAACTCTATTTTCTTACTAACGCAATGGATCGGGATTAAATTAGATTTTTAATTGATGAGCAATCAATTTTTTATGCTACAAAATTATGGAATTGATTTCTTTAATTAAATTGTTTAAGAAAATATCACAATTTTTTCTGTTTTCCTTTTTTATATGAATGATCCTATTGCAATTTTGGTTAATAGCCAAAATACAAAAAAATAAAATTAAGGAAATTATCTAGCGCACCATCAAGTATTTTAAATAATACCACCGATAAAATATGAAGTAATGGGTTTAGGTTACTTCATCACTGTCCCAAAGAAAAAAAGAATTTGTAGAAGAAAAAAAATAATCACATTTTATAATAAATAAATGTTCAGTTTTCTTATATAAATGTTATTCATGTAAAAAAAATGAATATAAAAAAAATTGTTATCGAGACGAGAATAAGAGAATTATTCGTGCCCTTCAAGTGAATTTAAATACCTAAGGGTTGCTGTCCTATAAGAAACTATAATTTTTTTTCTAACATAAAAATAATTGGCTCATTCTCAATTAATAGGAAAACTTTGAAAGTATGTATTTAAACATTTTATTCGTTTTCTAAAAATATTTACAAATTTGTACATAAAGAACTGATTTTTGGTAAAAAGATTGTTCTCGACTACACAAGCTATATATATATATATATATATATATATATATATATATATATATATATATATATATATATATATATATATATATATATATATATATATATATATATATATATATATATATATACGGAAAGAGTTTTCCATGAAACTTATAAAGTGGAGTATTTAAGAATAAAATTAGAAACACTGTGAAAATGTGTAAATTTTTTTATGTTAGTGCTTTAAATTACCTAATTTTTTTTCTCAATAAAGTATTATTATTTAATTCTTGCATCTTTGAAATAATATAGCATAATTTTTAATAGAATTTGGACTTTCGTTGTTTGCCAAAAAATTAATTACAAAAAATATCAAGCAACGTGCATTACACAGAAATTCTCTTTTCACAGTTATTTTGAAATTTTGGATCAACATATCTATGACTAAACATGTTTGAACATTTATTTCGTTCACTGTCGATTATTGTAATAAAAATATTTAAACTTGTATTTAATTATAATAAATAAAGAATTTTTTATCCACTACTTTCTTATTAATCAAATGTTTTTAACCGTAATGCTTCTCTAATAACACGCTAATAATTACACAATTAAATTTGTAATTAATGAATTATAACCATCGTAAAATATTCCACCACCAAGTGCCATCATTATTCATTCAAAATTAATGAGTAGCTTAGGAGAAGACTACATTTAATAAATATGTTAGGATACGAAACAAATGGCTACATTTAATTGCACATTAAGTACTACTATAACATTATATTGGATTCCAAAAACTGGGTCGTAGATCCCGGTTACAAATATTTATCTTGCACCCACGGCTCTTTCATTATGGCTGTTTACAAGATGGCCGTTGAATGGCGAGCCATACGGTTGTGGGATACGCACAGCATTATTCGAGGAAGTAATTTGTTTTTTTTTACCTTCACCTGTGACGTTGATTAATAATGGTGCTACTATTGAATTTTCCTGTAAAGTACTTACATTTTACAGATATGTCCATCATATACTTCCTTTGTGTAATTTTAATTTACACTAAGGGTATACACTTACTGTAAATTATATAAAATAAAAACGTAAAAAAAAAGTAAAGGTTACACAAAAAAGATTAATAGGTATATAAAGGTTAGGAAGCATGACTTCAACGGGATATAAAGTATTTAATAACAAGTAACGGAGCCAGCACAAGATCTCTTTAAATTAGGAATAGGGGAATCAAAAAGCAGACTAAATTTTGGAAAATTATTATATTTTAAAATATTGGAATATTGAACATCCAAGTAAAAACAAATAATTTATTTCTCTAAAACAAAAGTGAAACCTAGACTATCAGGCTTCATTTACATGAAGTCCTCGAGTCTTAAATCGTTTTTAAGATCTGTTTTCATTAAATACTAAGAATAAAAAGACCGTTTATTTTGTTTTTTTCATATTAGATACTAGCCAGGTTTTGACTCGTTGTGATAAGAAAAATATCTTTTATTTATTTTTATTTATCTACTTTAATGTATCTAATTGATACCTATGGCGGATTTATTGCTGCTAGAGTAATCTCTCACAGCCAGCCATAACACCAGTCTAACCCCGTTCGACAAGCGGCCGGGAATCGAACCTGAGTCCCCGCGGTGCGCCCTGCCGTCAAAGGTCGTATGCCTTGTGATCAATCCAAAACACTACGGTGACGACAACAATCATAAAGTAATTATTTTTGTAATTCGATATTCTTTTAGTGATACTTGTAGTATTTAATCTTACACGAGCTATAGGAATAACTTTTTGGAAGCGAAAAGAGAAATTATTTCCGCTTAATTACGAGTTATTAGTATTGGATAACAGAGAATGTTGAGTGAATATTGTTTGTCCATATATTGCAGGGATAGAGGAGATGAGGGTCTCTTTTACCTCAATTTGCCTACCCTTATATATCTATATATTTCATAGCTTACCTTTACAGCGTTTAATACAAAATAAAAATGAAACATAAAATAAAGTAATAAATTTTTCAAAAATTATAGGCATGCGATATTTTGTCTTTCAACAAAATATCACTTTGTTTATTATAAGAATATACACTTTTATAAAGAATATATTGTAAAAGACTATAAACTTCTAAATAAGATATATATTTATTTTATTAGACTTATAAAACGTGGAACTTAGTATTCTCAGAAGAAAAGTGATTGCAAAAAGAAATGGTAAGTGAACCATGATGTTTGGTATTTAAATATTGCAGAAATCTTTTTTGTGCATCCTCGTCCATTCCATAGTTTCTACTTGATGGGAATTTTAATAAAGTAACCATATTATAGTCTGCTTCACAGTAATAATATATATAATAAACGTATCGACCGTTCGTTACTATATTTCAAGCAACGTAAAACCGAGCTACTACAATGATTTATTTTGCTCTATCCGCCATATAATTTGGAACAATCTAATGCAAATAAAATCTGGCGTCCTAATCAATGGCCTTATCCAGTCAACGTCCCCCGTTGTTAGGCAGATTATAAATTGGAACTCGATATTACATAGTGTACGACTGGAGTTGACGACTGAGTATTTGCTTGTATTATGCCGTAAACCATTCACTGCACTCCACGCGATAATGGCGCTGATATCACATTGTAGTCATCGTAATATTTCTTTCAGATTATTTGTTTCCTTTTCGTCCATTATGGAAAAAAGTAATGAATAATAAGATGCCATTTAATTCAATTAATTGTTAAAAAATAACTGTGATATTTGTGTTTAAAATCTTTTGCTTGAGTTATCAAAATAATTTTAAAATTATTATTTTAGTTTCGCTAATAAATTTCAGCTACGAGTTTAGGATTTTTTTTAAAAATGCAGAATATTTATTATGAGGTATAAATAAATCGAATATTTATTGTAATGTAAAATACTGCGAAATGCAGCATAAATTGTTAAGGGCATTACAAAAAATATTAATTTAAACAGACTGAAGTCGATCAATGGCTTAAATTTTACTGAGATCGATCATTTGAAATCAGTCGAGTTCGATCGTATCGGCTGAGATCGATCGCTTAATTTTTTGAACTGTAAATATATATTTCAATATATTTATGGTTAAAATTTCCAAAACTTAAACGAAAATCACTAATATTTTAAGGGTCTCTTATTGAAACAAAAAATACGGTTTAGTTCTAAGTGCATCAAAGTAGACGCTTTTGATAGGGATTTTGTTAGTTGACGTATTACATATCGGTAATTTTATTTTTTGATAGAAGAATAACCTGATTTAAATATATCGCATTTAATTTTAGTAATAATGATAACATAAATGACTGAAGGCGTATAATGAAGAATAGTTTTATTGATATTATGGAAATGAATGAAATGAACGGAAAATAAACGAGTCTGGAAATTTAATTCGAGCCGTGGTCAACTTTTGTGCAGTGATAGTGTACACTGAAAGTAACTATTTTTACAAGTCAATAATGAGAAATAACCTCGGTACGGCCATGCGGTCTACTTGGTAGAATATTTAGACTAAATATTGATAATACGTCATAATGAAATAAATGTATACTATAAAAAATAAACACATACTTCACTAAAAAGCAAGAAATAATTATCGAACATGTTTTCCCTCTCTACACAGTAAGGACTTTGTTGTTGAATATAATATTTGAGTGTAAAATCGTGGGGCCCTTTGTTTTGATATCTAACTAAAACGTTACGTAACGCTTTAGTTAGATAACGCATTTTCTTCATTTAATATCAATTTGAGATGTAAAAATATTTATTTTTAGAAAAAAAGCAACCCACGCTTTTAAACGCCAATATTTTACTCAATAACAAAAATATGGCTTTTTCAAAAGTCCTTAATGAGTAGACAGAAAAAAGAGGTTCAACACTTATTTTTGGTTTGTTAATATAATATTTTGTAAAAGCGTATCTCTATAGTTTTTTAAGCTATAAATTCATTAATTGAATTATACTGTTATTTTTTTAGGTTTTTTTTTAAACTTGCTTTGTTTTACTATATGATATTATTGTATTGCCATCAGTCCTTGATACGTGTCCAAAATTTGAAATAATTTGGAAAACTGAAAGTGAGTGATAATGTAATTGAAATATTCCGTTATTTTTCTTAGTCTTTTTTTATTTTAAAGATCCTTTTTTACCATATGAAATTATTATATTGCCATCGGCCCTGGATACGTGCCCAAAATTTTGAAATAATTTGGTAACTGAAAGTGAGTGAAAATTTAATTGAAATATTCAGTTACTTTTTTAAACTTTTTTGTTTTAAACTCCTTTTTTTCTATATGATATTATTTTAATCCCATCGGCTCTTGACACGTGCCCAAAATTTTATATAATTTGGATAACTGAAAGTGAGTGAAAATTTATATCACACATTCCGTTATTTTTTTTAATCATTTTCGTTTACAAAAATTTTTTTTTATTTCATGAAATTATGGCATTGTTGTTAGAAATACATACAAATGCCAAAATGATATAAGTTTCAAGATGATACAATAATTAGAAGTGCATGAAATTTAGTTTCCCAGATTCCATTACATAGTTATATAAAACACGACTTAAAAGAATTATGTTAAAAAAGAGGTATTTATAAATTTATTTTACGGGGCTGTTCACAAATTAAAAATGTTTTTGTAAGCCACTTGTTTCTTTTCTGCATGTGTTTTGAAATAATTTCTTTTTTAAAACGGGTTAAATAAAATCAATTTTGTAACTATTGAGCTACTTATAAACTAAATTACATACCTTAATAAAACGTTTTTTATTCTATTTCTTAACAAAATTAAATTTAAATAAAATCTTACTTCTTTTGTTGCTTTTATAATTTCAGCAATAGTGCAATTTGAAGCTGAATGTAACGTAATAAAAATAAGTAAAAAACCAGAAAAATGCGAATCAGACTCGCGAACTATGGGTTTCGTAGCATCAAACAATATTAAAATGATAAATTTATATTCTTCAAAGACACTGTGAAAAATAAAATTATTGCTATCGGTACAGGATATATCCCATCCTCAAAAAATTAAATAAAATATCTTATTCAAAGCGATTTTTGTATGAAGTGCATTTTAAGTTATACTACATTCATTTTTTTTCAGGATTTTATATAAGTTAGTGCCGGGTACAATTTTCAAGACACACACGCCTATGTTCACTATTTTCATCCATCAGTTATACGTATGGATTTCATTTTAAAGCCTATTTTATTTTAAAGCGATTTATAAAAAACACCTACCATCCAAATTTCATATATATAGTGCCAAAAGTCTCCGAGTGAAATGGCTGTGACATACGGACAGATAGGTGGGCAAACAGACAGATTGACAGGCGGACAAAACGAAATTATAAGTGTTATGTTTCTGCCATTTGGATACGAAAGCCTAAAATAGTTCTACTTAAAATACATCTATTAATTTGAAACAAAATCGAAATCTGTGTGATAAATAGGCACAAGTAATCCAATATTCTATCACTATTTATAATACCGACTGTACTTGAACAAAATTTGGAATATATTTTGGTCAACTACCGTGCAAGTTTTGATGGATACAATAAATCGTCAAAATTTTGTCAATAGTACTCCACCACTGAATTTATTATGATGTATAAATCTGTAAATTTTACATTAGTATATAAAAAAAAATCATTTGCACCATTCCTCCTTTGGTACAATTGTACTCTAAAACAAATTACATCACACCAATTACATCATACAATTGATATACGTTGTGTCAATTTTTTAGATGCCCACGATATAAATCTAAATTAGATTGGAATTTTAATTCCAATACTATAAGTGGCAAAACAATCAATGTATTTAAATAATGTTTTTTTTTGTGATGTGATTCCATTCCTTCGGTTCTTGCTACATCATACTTTTGTTTTACATCATACTTTTCTTTCTACTTTTCATATCTACGTTTCTTTTGCTACAGTAGTAGGGGAATGAGTAGTCGCTTATTTTCTTTAATAATCATCGAACGCGTGCGTGTAGCTGAATGTCTGCATATGTAAAATATACCATTTTAGAAATTTTAGAGGTTATCCCATGACATACTCACAGTGAAACTATTTGATTACACCTTAACCCGGAAACATGATCTCTTGCTGTATTTACAGTCGCATTCACGGTTCTGCAAGCCACCGTTATTTTATGCGCAATCACTTGGTTATCAATGTCCATTATCATATTTGCGATATATTCTACTCATTTCGAACTCTCGTACTTGTTCTTTGCAATCCATTAAATCTTATCATCTATATATATCTTTTTTCTTGAGTTCAAAAATTATTCATTCTGATTAATTTTTGAACTCAAGAAAAAATAAAACAATTGTGGAAGATTACGATACGATTATTTACCTTATTCTCCTATTTTCTTCGTCCCCGCTTAGTTGTCCAAAAAAAGTTCTCTTTATACTCAAAATTTACACTGACCTCTTATTCTCCTATTTTCTTCGTCCCAGGTTACTTCAATTTCATTTGTGTTATACTTTACCATTTTTGACTTATTATGCTTCTGCACAACAATGAGTTACGTCCTTTATTACTATCCTTTCTTATATCGTATAAACAATCAAATCTTATAAACAGAATCTGAGTAAGATAGAACAATAAAAAAATCTGTTAAAAAACATGTAATACATTTCTTGTTATTTATAATATAAAAATAAAATGTTTTGTGACATAATGTACAAAAATTTGTATTTGATATCATCAATATGTTTTAATACAAGAAAGAACGTCTTTTATAAAAATTTTATTTTTTTCTGTTCTCAGAGACCAAGGTCCTCAAGACCAAGCCATGTGATATTATTCATTTGATCTCATTTGAGCTCAGGATTTTCTAGTGTTTAATAGTCTATGGTTTTAAGTTTACCTTCGAGGTTTTCCAGTTATTGGATGCAGGGTCTTTTTCTTTTTTTTCTACTTTTGGAAGAGTATTTCTTATATCATTGAATCCAAATATATGCGCCAAAATTTATTGTATTCGATATATTATTCACTATTTATAATTATGTTTCCAAAGTCATTTTCTAACATTCTGCCAAATATTCTCTCCCTTTTATAATACTCGAAATTTACACTAACATCCTATAGCTTTTTTCTCCCTAAAAAGTATCTTGAACTAAAAGTGCTTGTTGAATTTCTACAAAGTACAACTCATAGAATTAGAAGCAATCTGTGCTGGCTTCTTGTAACCTCACGTCATTTAAATGCATATTGCTTAGAAATACACATAGTACGCGTATTCCATTACTGATTTGTACAACGAGATTCTTATGCAAATGTTGCCTCTGCGCTCTCAATCATAATGTCGTCGCGAACGAAAATACGACACGCACGTATAAATATACTAAAATACACCTTTGTGCGCAGATAAAAGAAAATAAAATACAAAGGGTCACTGCTTTTACATATTCATCATTCAGGCGATTGGCCCGCGCATGTGTAATTTTTTTTTCAGGCGAAAATTGAAATGTCAAAAAGGTGTGCACGGACCTTTCAGTCGCAATACCTTTCGTTTCACTCAGCTTGGCTTACCTCTGTAGATATTCGGCATTTGTCATCCGTATTAAATGCAATATAATTTGTGCAAGATTGATAAGCTTACACAAATGGCAGGTAAATACCAAATATCGTTTTTTCAATTGCTTAATTAGTTTGATTGCACGCTTCAATTTAAATATTTCAGTTTGCATGCTTTAAAAGTTGTATTGAAATTCAAATATTTGTGGATGATATAAATACATGCTCAGATGAAATTAATTTTACGCATTATTTTTCGTACACATCTCACAGTAAAATTTATAATAAAACAATTCTAACATTAATTTATATCTGTGAGAATTTTAATGGAGAAGATTTAGATCCTGTATTTATTCAGCTTGTCAAGAATGTCATAGATTACCAACGAAAGATATTTCAAATACAAGTAGAACTCGCAATAAGAATGTTCCAGTTAGGTGCACAAACATTTTAAATATTTAAGCGCGCACAGTATTTGTCTAAACCACAAATAATTATATTTTTTTCATCGTATAAATATTATCACGGATATGTAAAAATCGTGAGTTTCTAAAAAATTATGCTATTTCAATTTAAAGCTGTAATTTTTAATAAATTTTAATTAAAGAAATTCCGTTATCACCGAAATGTTTGGTTTAATCGATTCTAAAATATGGTGGAAGAGGAATAATCTCTTATACTTTCCAAGATAGAGCATATTTAGTTACGTGCTAGTTAAAATTATAAAAAAAATTAATTAGTTTTTTGAACTAGCCTTTTAATATGTTTCTTCACACGATATATGAAACTTGAAAATTTTTTTTTTTTTCTCAACTTTCTATATACATAGATATTTCACGTGTGTACTGTTGAATATTCTTATATACGGCTTAAAAACATTAATTTTATATGAAATATCAAGTGTCTACCTATATCGAACGGCTTTAAAGAAAAACGACTATGACATACAAATAAACAGACGGGTGGACACGTGAGTAATCTCTAAAGAGCTATTTTTGACTTCTTGAGATATGGAAGCTTAAAAATAGAAAAAAAATAACTATTATAGGAATTTCATGATACTTATGTTAGTCTGATACACAACACAGTCTTCTAACCTTGGATCTATTTAATACATAAATATGATAAATTACTTAATAATGGTTTAACAAAAATAGAATAAGTATTAAAATATAGCGTATTTTAATAAACAGTTTTGGCCCATTTTTTACCTTAGTAAAATTGCTAATGGGAAATTGTCTTTCTCTGTAAAAACCGACAGAAAATATTTAATTAAAAAAACTAATTAAATACAGCATGTAGTCAGTTAGTTATTTTTTTAGAACTAATTGTTGGTATTTTTGTTCATTCTTCATTAAGATTAAAAGTTATCAAAACAAAAAAAAAACAAATTAAATTAAATAAATTAAGCACATAGCATAGATAAACGAATTTTTCAAATGATTTTCCAAATATATCATTTTATATAATGATATGACCAACTATATGCTGAAAAAAATTATTTAAATTTTCTTTTATTTCTCATTTTCGAACCCAGGATTGCATTTTGCCAAACTTTCTATCTATCTTTAGGCTGCATTTGCGTTGAATTTTAGAGTTATATCTCTTTCTTCACTTCCATTCTTCCTTTCTTCACATCCAGTATGGCAGTACGTCGATGACATGGGAACACTTGTTTCATTTCAGTAAAATACGAGGAGTATTTTCCTTTTGAATTCATGAAGTTAATAAGGTCTTTCGGCCCATGAACAATTCTACATTTCAGTTAAGTTTTTATAATCATAGATAAAATAGTTAAGATATAAATTGCAATCTTTGTCAAAAAATAAATAAAAAGACTAAACAGATATGCCATTTACAATTATTTTATTATCGACGTAACAATGAAAATGTTCTCGGTCACTTTATCGCAATGAAAGAAGAAAAACCCAGGGAGCTCTTCAAGTGACAATAAAGTCGATGATGGTCGAGAAAAACGAGTACGTCTTCCCGCAAAAACTGAGCTTGAAATCCTTTTAAGCCGACATAAAAGGCTTTCGATTCCCTAACGTGAAGAAAAAGGTGAAGCTAATAAATTTTACACTTATTAGACGCATATGTTTCAGCTCATGATCATTTACTATTATTAATGGTTGATCTTAAATAAATCTTGTATTTTGACTAGAATTTCCATAGATTAATCAACTTAATCATCCAGCTAAATTCAGGTAAAATACAAACTTTGTGCATAGACAATTTTGAGCTTTTGATGTTCGGTATGTTTGATAAAAAAAAAGTGGAAAGATTCATGAAGTGGATATTTCGTGAACTGACCAAAGAAATGTGGCATGATTACTTACTATTGATATACGTAATAGTGGTTATTACATTTTATATATATATATATATATATATATATATATATACACAAGTTCATTTCTATATGACAATTAATGTTGTGATTACGTGCTTATAACCTGAATGAAATACATTAATCTACGTGAAATGTTTTAAGTTAACAATTAAAAATAATTAAATGGTACTTGAGAACTGCTTTTGTAAGTTAATAAACAATTAAAATATTTAATTAATTACTCAACGGACTCATCAGAATTGTCAATTTTGATATATTTATTGAAATGGCAGCTTAATAGATTCATTAAATTACCTTACATCTCCAGAATATGATTTAATATATAATATGTGGATACAACATTCGGGAGTTCAGACTCCTTTTTTATAAGAGTCGCTTCAATACTCCGCTCCAATACTCCGTTCAGCTAATACATGAACATAATATTTACATTTGTTAACATGTCTGGACTCTATTCCAGATTCAATATATAATAAATCAGCAACTGTTATATCATGAAAAGCAAAACCAATAGCGGTAAAATCCGTTCATACTGCGATCCGGAACTTCGATCGGTTGAGATATGTTCTTTGTAATAACACTTAGCTTGATATATTGAACGAATTTCCTAGAGTTATTAGATAAATATCTCTTTCTATCAAAATCAAAAGATCGAGAATTTATTCGTCGGTGATTAAGGGAAAATATCTCAATTTTTAAAGCATTTTTTTTCTAATTTGCTATTTCTTCTGAGACATTTCTTGTTTTTTTTGATACGTTTTGTTTTTGTTTGAAATAAATTTTTGTATATTTCAAACAAAAACATAGAAAAACTTCGTACGTATACCATATATGTAAGAAACCCGTCTGTTTGAAGTGTTTAAAACCAGTGTGTAATATATGCCGTTAAAAAGTGATGTAAGTAAGTAAATACACATCAGCGGTTAAATGTTAATAACCTTCCAAAAAATGAGTTGATTGAAATTTGTCTAGGATGCCTGTAGATTTAAAGTGTGATTATTAAATAAGGTGTGTAAATAAAAAAAATACGTAAAATAACCCGCTACTAATTTCATGGAGCTGAAGATTATTAAATTATCAATTATTTTTTTTTTTAATTTTACATTTATTATGGTAATTTAAATTATTCTACAAATTAAAGCAAAATACAATATAAGAAATAAGGATAACAATTGGAAATTATTTCCATAACATAATATACTCCTCCATGAAATTTCCGTCAAAATTTCATACAGTTTTTATACATTTCACGCCGTCTATATTTAATGAACATAGTTTGTAATTATTAAGTTTATCGTAAAAATATTTTAAACTGTAAGAAAATAAAAATCACTTTTCATATAACAAAGAATTTCCTGCTTCAATTTCTGTATACGTTGATGCCACGCTGTTTTTTCTTGACTATAGCCAACTCAGCAAGCGGCGTAATTATCTTTGATCTCTGTTTGATTGATGACTTTCTGAAACGTTATATTTTATATCGACCTATAAATAAATTAATCGCAAGAACGTAAATTATGGGATAAAAGAAATATCAAAGGAGGGAGATGTTAATAAACGTTTATTTCTCTCTAAACGGTCATTACGTAATAAATTATATTTCTATTCCCTATCTCAACTTGAGCGTTCTTTAATACTTTTATCTTAAGTTTGCTGCTAGAATGTTATTTATACATTTCATATCTCACAGTTTTGCCAACTGTCGGATTATTGAAATGCATTTATACATATATGAATCAAATGGATTTCTGTCGGGCATATTTAAGATGTAATAATATTCTATTTTTTTATTGTGCTTGCTGCGGCTAAAAGATCCATTAAAAGGCATTTAAAAGCTTTGAGTAATTTGCTAAAAAAGGAAACCTGTTAAATCATAGATCTTGAAAAACAATTTTAAGAAACGATCGTGCAGGGAGTTAGGTAAAAACTTTTTCATTAATTGGCTTTTTTAGTGTAATTTTTTTAAAAAGTAACACTAAAAATGGCAGCCATAAATAATTATATTGTTTAAACAATATGTTATATTTATGTCCTTTCTTTTCTTCTTTAAAATTTGTCTTAACAATTGTTATTTACATAAAAAAATATAATATTTTCAAAATAAACATTCTTGATACTATTAATAATGGATTATTTGGCGTCCACGCTACAGAATGTTCGGGAGGGAACACTGCTTAACTGGTAACTTTAAATAAATGTTTTGCAGGTTTCAGTAACAACAGAAGATTTATTTTATGGCCATGGAAGATAGGACTTTGTATAAGCAATGTGGAAAATTGTGTTTGCGTAGAGAAAGTTGTACTTGAAACTTTTTATTCCTTTTTCTCAAAAACTCATTCTGTTTAAAAAATTACTCGGTAAAGAAACATTAAATTCATAGAATATTTTTAAAACATAAAATTTAGTACTTAACCGAAACATTTTAATTTTCAACCCGTTTTTATAACCAAGTGAGAGATTTTCTCTTTAAATTCCTGAATTTTGTTTTTTTATATCCGCTTTTATTACTTTCCTATCAAGTTTTGTTCAGGTATCTACTACATGGATCAAGCAATATAATAACAAAATTATCATTTACTTTGATTTCGCATAAACTACTAAAGAGTTATAACTATTCGTTAACGTGAAGGATGATTTAAGAACGACTCTGCTCATTGACATATAATTAATATGGTGTAACATAATGTTCTTTAATCAAATTACTTTACCAATACTAAGAAGTTGTGAAAATGAAATGAAAAAATATATAAATAATAATAGTAAATTTGAAAATAATCCATAAATATTTATATAATATATTCAAAAGAACATACATAAGAAAAAAAATATTGATAAATATTTGATAAAAGCAAAGTGAAATAAGATAACATATTTATATTACGAATTTAAAAATATCATAATTGGTGAATTAGGAAGTATTGTTAAAATCGAAGAGGCTTTAATAATACAAGTTATAATTTACACGATATTACAAATTAATAAAACAGGATATCTTTAATTTATGAGAAAATACCATAAAATATTCCATAAATAACATTTCGTTAGTAGCAAACTCGGAAGACTGACACCATATCATTTATCAAGAGTCCACCAACCCTTGTCAGTCATAAAGTTAATTTGCTGAAGAAGGGGTTTACAATGACGTACGAATTCATTTTCATGCTACTAACGCGCCCTTCAATGATAACGAAGCCTCCCCGGTGAGATATAATGAGCAAAATAACGAGCAGAGTAACCCTAACTGATCTTGCCTTATCACGGCTTACGTTGTTGCAGCTGGTATCATTTGCACCATTGATAAAATTTATCGCAATCTATGGATATTACCTAAAGGAATTTATCATATAAACTAATAGAGTAAAATATTGGGTACTACATTTCTAAAGAGTTATTGGCAAGAATATAATAATAGGCATTGGAATGAACTTATTTGTGTAGTTTAATGTGCCCTTTTTCTTTTACAATTGATGCTCTCTGCGGTCATATATCGAATGACTGTATTCAATTCTTAGTTTGCGGATGAGTAAATTATTTGTATACCTGTTATCCTGTACGTTTATTGGTCCTCGCAATTGTCATTCATGAAATATACAGCAAATGCCCGTTGCTTACCGTCTTTTTTCAAATGTTATTACAGCACTTACAACGATTTTTAATCGGTTAAAGTGTACAAATGTTACAGAAATTTCAAACCGCAAACAGTTGCTAATTTAATTGCTTTTGAATGTGGTAAGGGTATGTGGATCTATGAATATATTTCTCTTTGTCCTTTCATGCATTCACTCAAATAATGAAATAAAAAAGAAAACATTACCCGAAAGTTGTATATATTAAATTGATCATCATCGTCATTCATGAAATTCGCATCAAATGCCACCACGTATTTTTGATCGTCTGTTAGTCGAAATATTTATATTTTCCTACTATATGGAAAAAATAGAAAAGTGTCAGAGCTTTTATCGATTTTATTTTATTATTTAGTACGTTAGTCTGTTGCTAAGCTACTCATTAAATCCTGTGAATTGTTTTTCGCTGTCCTCTCAATAATAACATCAAAACAAAAAATATTAAAGAGGCAATACCACAAAGAAAACATTAAATTACTAACTTTTAAATGTAAATACAATAAATATATGATTCACGAATACATTTATAATACATCGATAAATTATTTTTCCTAAATGTAGTTACACTTCTACGTTATTTCAAACGGTGATTGAATATTCAAGTGAAATAAAATTTCATTTTAAATGAACGGGTCACAACAAACAACTTTTCCGCATCATTTTGTTTAAATTTTCTATCTCTAAAGAATTTCTACACGTTCATATGATATAGAATTTTATTTTAAACAACAGGAGCCACAACAAACGATTTTTCCGCTTCATTTTGTTTAAATTTCCTTTCTCTGAAAGGTTTCCACACGACATATACTAAACATATACAGATTATTAAACGTTGGTGCTCGCATATTTAACTTAAATAGAGCGGAAGAAAGTATTGAGATAACTAAGTTATACGTATTAGGATAGAAAAACAGGTTAAGAAAATATTATATGATGTGAATCTAATTTGATATCTGAAGAATATATGTACAATATACTCGTACTAAATTAAATATAATTGCTTCTCACATTTGCTTCTCAAAGAAAAAGTTAGATGATAAGTTAAATCGACAAAAAACTTATGTTATTTTAAAAAGTTTATTAAATTAAACAATAATAATTTATTTTTACGTTGTAAATTGTTACGCGAGTTTTCAACCATCATTGGAATTGATGAATACTAAACTTTCTTTTTCTTTGTGGGTTCATCAGGCATTTAATTTTTGTTCAGTACATTAGCCGCATGTATATCTATTAAAGTTCATATAGTTAATTTTACAGTTCATTATGTTATAGTTTAATTGCTATAAATTATTTCTCAATATAATTATATTTCCAACGTGTCGTGTGCTTGCATTTATTTTTAAACTACTTATTTTTCATGACGTTATAATAGAATTATCACAGATAATCTTAAAACAGAAACATTTGTATTTATAAAATATATATTTATTAATAATTATAAATGTTTTCAAATTAACTTTAATCAATTTTTTCAAAGGAATCGAATAAACTTTCCTCCTCTCACTTTTTCTTTCTAACTGACGATAAACAATTGTAGTGAATATAAAAATGAGTCCTTTCGTATTTATAAAATTAAAATAAAATATTATTGATTACCTCCAGTATTTGTTTTATAAACACTACTCCTCCAGTAATTTTTTTATAACCACTTGTCGAAAAGAACATTTTTTAAAAGATTGAAACTACGTTAATTGTATAACGAATAACTTAATTCAAGCTGTATTCGAGAGATGACGGTAGCCATAAACTTTCAGTTCCTTACTTTGGTTTAGTTAAGAAAGTGTATTATTAACTAAAGATTTAATTAATACCATTATTACTTCTTTGACATATTAGCAAGAAATTAATATACAAATAGGGATTGTTGTCTTAATACATTTTCCAAATGGTGGGCCTAGAAATCATAAGTATTCAATAAGAGAAGAATTGACAAATTTCTCAGGGGAGGTTAAAAATGGAATTTAATACACTCTATATTCAAATAATGTTAACATTGTGAAGTATAATTCTAAACAAACTTAAGCTGCCATATCTTCCAAACCACAGGCTTATTCCGCGGATAAGGTCTGGTTATATTAGTGAAAACTTTGTATTCCATCTAATAGAAGTCACGTTTTTGTCTCAATTAAAAATATACTCAAGGAGAATTAGTTTGTGTTTTCCATTTGAGTTTAGTTTTAGATGACAAATAACAAGATCAGACGCTTAAGTTGACTAGGCTTCATTTACTGAAGGATTACATCTCTTATGAGAAGTTTTATGTGGTTTTCATTAGCCTAAAGCTCTTAAAGAACCCTTGTTCATATCGTCATGTGCTTATAACAAAACCTGGAACCTGATTCACAAGAAGACTAAAACTAGTTTGAAGTATTTTATGAATTTTATTTTGACATAACTTTACTTCACATTGTAATTTCAAATATATCTAATATTTTAGTATCAATATTATTCAACATTACTAATTCTGAGTGATAGCTAGATGCTAAAATGATACCATAAATATGTTTGCCACAGCATCTTAAAAAGTAATGAATATATACCGAAAATTCAATTAGGTGCTAAATAACTTTAATGATTCATAACTCAAGGAAATGTGAAATTTTTAATTGAAAGAAATTAAAATAAACAATCATGAAACAGTCTTTTACATAACGTCTAATATAGATTCTATATAGAGATGATCTAGTACACCAGAAAGAAGGATTCATTTTCGAGGTTCGATGCAAGCACTTGTTGCTGTTTTAAATCTGCAATTCTACAACACAATGTTTCATTTATCATTTAAAAAAAAATACATCACCTTAATTATTAATTCTACTATTTTATAATATTTTGTCAGACTAACATTTGGTATTAATGATCATTGTGACTTGAACTATTATTAAGTGGAATGTTGCAAAAAAAGTCATATTATATTTGGGATATAGAGTTTAGAGTATAAATTCACTATTAACAAGAAGATATTAGATCTTTATGATTCTAGAGACGGTACTTAATAGAAATACACAAGAGCGTAGCAACGAGGATTATAATACTAATATTATAGTTGAAAATAATTAAGAAATACAATAAATTATGAAAAAATAATAAGATAAATGGTAAAATCTCTAAAACAACATTCAAATTATTTTTTAACTCATGTTTCTATAATAACGATATTCATTAGTTATATGTAATAACTAATACTCGCTTTATTCTGTGTGTACTCGCTTTATATGTAAATGCTGATAAACCAATTATGTGTGAAAGAACCGAGCGAGGAAAAAAAATATTTGGAAACACAGGCGTGAATAAAATTGAGTAGGTCTGAAAAATTTGCTTTAGCAGGGGAACGTGGGAAATTATATATTAACAAATATATGTTCAGATGAAAAAAAACAGATATAGTTCAATCGTTATATTTCCTTTGAAAGAAAGGAAACTCCTTTATTCAATAATTAATAAACGTTAAATTGTCCGTAGAGTCACCAACGAAGCTTTAGTAAAAGGGAGTTCTCTAAAGCATAGGCCGAAATTAATACTTTCAATATTTCCTGCACAAAACATCATTTAACTACAAAGCAATTTCTATGAAAAGTACATAGGTTATTTTCAAGGAAAGAATCTGACAATAATAATTTTCATCATGTTTGCCTTTTGAATTACCTTTCACCTGTCAAGTTTACCAAACGTGTGTTCATTCAATGAGTTATTAGAATTTTTACTAAGTATCTTTATAACTTACAATTCTATAACAATAAAAAAAGCCTTGAAAATGTTTTACGCGTTTGTTATTATTTTGTAAAAAAATTAACGAATTATACAGGCGAATGTCTTCGATTCTAAGAAACATTCACTCCTATGTCAACGCATTTTTAACTACCTGCTCTTTATACCTGTTGTTCGGAAAGTAATAAAAAGATATAAAATAACATAAAGTTTTCTTCGACACTTAGAAAAAAAGTTAAAAAGTGAATTCCATTCACGATATTGATAAATAATTTTATTTTTTCTTTATTTGTCGTTGGTGAAGTCTTTGTACCATACCAGTTTAACAAATAAGACATTGTTTTATCGTATTTAACTTTAATTTAAATATAATTTTTATTATGCGGGTCGAGCAGTAACTTCAAAATAAATTTTACTTTGAGATTAGCTCTGACAAATAACGCTAACTTAACCTGAGACCTGTCTCAGTAAGGCTTTTTAATTTTTTTTTAAATTTGATATCGGAGGTCGTTTTGGATGAAGGATTATCGAAGAGATCAAAATATTCTTTTCTAAATTGTTGAAACAATACTTGGCCAAACTTCACATTGTTATACATAAATTGCGTGTTGTTTCACAAGCTTTTCATCCTGAATGGAATTCACGAAGCAATTCTGCGGAAATTGGATTTGGAATTCGCGCGAAAATTTTATAGCATTCCGGAAATCATTTGAAACTGGTGATAGGTTACCAATTAATATATATAAGTATATATATATATATATATATATTTATATATATACCAATAATAATAAGGATTTCATGATTAAAAGATTTTCCTTTGTTGTTGTTGTAGCATGTAGTATTACAAAACACATTCCATTAAATGGAATACGTGAAATCTGGGTAAGGAATATATTTTAGGAGGTAATTTTATATTGCTGTGAAGCCTACGTTCATGTAAATAACTCCGCACTCCATTTGTTATTTAAAGATAATATTATAAACTCGAACTAAAAATGTGTAGATAACAATAAAAAAATTTAATAAACTACTAAATAACAATAATTTTTCAAACACGAATAAAGCTTACACATAAAGATTCCGTATAAATTTAAGTATTTAGGTATTTCTATTAAACTTTTATTCTATTAAAATTCACAAATATTAATTTTTCATATGGTAAATACATTGCAACATATAAAATACTATATTTTTCACAGGCATAAAAATATAAAGCATATTCCAAAAATTATGGATTTAGGATAATTGCTATAATTTTACTTTAATCTTCTAGTCAGATTTTATCAATCCTACTTTTCATGGTGTTTGGCTCAGTAGTTTTGGAAATAAAATAGGCGATATAATAAAGTTTTGCCTATTTTTTTATATATGCAATTAAAATAATTTATAATAATATTTTTTCTTAAATATGCAATTTAAAAAATTATAATAATTTTCTTAAATATGCGATTGAAAATACTGAATAAAATATTTTTGTTCTCCTCATAACAAGTGTTTTCAAATGATTATTCACATAATATATATAATGGGAAATTATATATTTTTTAAACCTTTGGTAAATAAAGGTCTCTTTTAACTGTGAAACGAATATTTAAAAAACTTGCTGATGTAAATTATGTGGAAATTATGTGTGTTTATAAGGTTTATTACTATTCTAACTTTCCGTTTTCTACGTCGCACCGTTTATGGGAAAATCGGCTTCGAAAAAGAAAAAAATGTAAATATGTTGCCTACCATATCTTTCGTCGGTTTAGCTCCTTGCATCTAGTCTTTTCAAACGACACCTCACCCAGTTTATAGAAATAAAAAAAAAAATTGGAGTACTTAATTTGCCTTCCCAAAAATTGTCAAAGGCGCATTTTTGACTTTAAGTTATATTGTGTTATAAATTATATTACTGTGCGAAACTTCAAGGTTCTACGTCAAGCGGTTTCTGCGAAAAACCATTGTGACGAACAGATATTCATAAAGGTTTCGTTTTTCCTTTTAAACTACGGCGCTGTAAAATACAATGTAGTAATTTATTACTATATTTAGTATTTATACTAAAATAAGAGAAACACCGATTCACACAGTGGTAATTTACATAGTTGGCAATTACTAAAAAACGATGAAAATTATCATTTTTTTAATATGTTACAAATAAGTTTTTTTTTAAACAGAAGCTAACATTTTCCATGCTCCTTACTTGACTGATTGATAAAGCTGGTAAATAGTGGATACTCGATCTATATCGCTTGAAAATTTGGCGATAAAACATTTTTTGTGAGACATTACGAAATATCGTTAGACGAACAGAAAATATGACATAAGTAACTAAACTTATACTTGTAATTTATTAAATATATAGATAAAAATAATTTAAGTAATATTTCAAAGCACGCGCGACCTTCAATTGTGTCGTAAATTTTGATCAGACAGATCAAAAAAGAATGACATTAAAATAATGTGCAATTCATTCGTTAATAAAAACTGAGCATTTATTATTTAAAAGTATAACTTTTCAGCAAATATTCTTCAAGGAAGTAATGCATTTAAGATACATCGGTATTGGAAATTTTACTACGTTTCCACCGAAATTCAAATTTGTATATAACATTGGTATTCATATATAATATATAAACACTAAATAGAACTCATCCGTAATTATATATCATGGGTAGATTGCAATAAAGCAATTTTTATAAAAAAAAAACTTTTTCTGAAATTTAAAAAGTGTTAAAAGGCATTAACATGGAAATACATCAATCAACCTGTATGTTTTTTTTCGATAAACGTGAGAAATGTGGCAATATTATATAAATAGCCCTCTCAGCGATCGATGGTAAATTTGACTTATCTAATCATACCTTTCATTTGCATCGTTTTACAAAAGAAGGTTAAAAAAAGAAAAGAATAACAAAATACAATTGCAAAGTCAATTTAGTTTCAAAGCTAAGTTTTTTTACAAATCCTAAATTAAAATTATTGTCATATGGAAATATTTAACATCCATAAACCACCCAAATGTTCAAGGATATAGGATATTTTTTTATATGTTACTTAGACAAATTATAAATAAACCTTTATGGTTTATTTAATTCGGCAACCCTCACAAATATCTACAACCATCCAAAACTTTGGAATCTTTTTGAAGAGATACTCATTATTTTTGAAATGACAGTTTATTCGTATTATTGCATGACGCACTCCTGTGGTTTTTATATTAGATAATATTATTATCACGTCTTCATCATTCTAATATTATTCATTCATCTAATATCGTTAATACGTGAGTGAAATTAGTGATTACGTCTTTTTAAGATTTTATGATGCCGAATGAAATAATAATACTGGTGAAGCTCCTATATTATTTTAGCGTTACCAGAATCGACCATAGTTAAATACGTAAATACAGTCTAAAACGAAAAATTTGAATTTGTTTTATTGTGTATGCATGCCCAAACTAATTGTTTAATTAAATATGTGCTTAACAAATAAATAAATTATAAAAGGATACAAATGTATTGAACTAAGTGCACGTCTTTCTACTTTTTCTTAATGACAATTCGTTTTATATTTGGCAATTGATAATATGTTACACGTTCCCAATTTACACATTATTGAAGTGGCGCTATTTATCCATATTCCATGTGTATGTCTAAATGTGTCGTAATAATGACTCTCTTTTTGTAGTAGTATAAAAAAAATATCTCTAAATCTTGTGATATTAAATTCGACATCAAAACTGATTTTTTGTTCCACAAATATGGGGCTAAATTTACTAAAATAGCAAGTCTTTTTATGGTCAAAATACTTAAACAAAAAAATCGTAATATCATCTTTGTTATAAAATAAAAGAGGCGGCAAGCGCCTTCTTTTTCCCTGCGCAATTGTAAGATGCTACTCGCCCCGGGTATCTTTAACGTTTCCGAAATTGACGCATCGTTCTTGCTTCAGTCACTTCCCATCGTTAGTGCGCACTCACATCGTTCGTAATTGACGTATTACGCCTTCCATTGTGTGCCGATTTTTCAAAAACATATTTGATTAATTTTTCTTGTTGTAACTAGCGATATGTAATTGTCTATGCACTATTTGTGATACAAATTAAATTTGAAAATTATTGCCAAAAATTTTATATATATGTATATACACATGGAATATGGATAAATAGCGCCACTTCAATAATGTGTAAATTGGGAACGTGTAACATATTATCAATTGCCAAATATAAAACGAATTGTCATTAAGAAAAAGTAGAAAGACGTGCACTTACTTCAATACATTTGTATCCTTTTATAATTTATTTATTTGTTAAGCACATATTTAATTAAACAATTAGTTTGGGCATGCATACACAATAAAATAAATTCAAATTTTTCGTTTTAGACTGTATTTACGTATTTAACTATGGTCGATTCTGGTAACGCTAACATAATATAGGAGCTTCACCAGTATTATTATTTCATTCGGCATCATAAAATCTTAAAAAGACGTAATCACTAATTTCACTCACGTATTAACGATGTTAGATGAATGAATAATATTAGAATGATGAAGACGTGATAATAATATTATCTAATATAAAAACCACCGGAGTGGGTCATGCAATAATACGAATAAACTGTCATTTCAAAAATAATGAGTATCTCTTCAAAAAGATTCCAAAGTTTTGGACGGTTGTAGATATTTTTGAGGGTTGCCGAATTAAATAAACCATAAAGGTTTATTTATAATTTGTCTAAGTAACATATAAAAAAATATCCTATATCCTTAAACATTTGGGCGGTTTATGGATGTTAAATATTTCCATATGACAATAATTTTGATTTAAGATTTGTAAAAAAACTTAGCTTTGAAACTAAATTGACTTTGCAATTGTGTTTTGTTATTCTTTTCTTTTTTTAGAGGGCTATTTATATAATATTACCACATTTCTCACGTTTATCGAAAAAAAACATACAGGTGGATGTATTTCCATGTTAATGCCTTTTGATACTTTCTAAATTTCAGAAAAAAGTAATATGATTTATAAAAAATAGCTTTATTGCAATCTACCCATCATATATTATTACAGATGAGTGCTATTTAGTGTTGTTAAATATTATATATGAATACCTTTGTTATATACAAATTTTAATTTACTCGAGTTTGGGTATATTCGGTGGAAACGTAGTAAAATTTCCAATATCGTTGTATCTTAAGTGCATTACTTCCTTGAAGAATATTCGCTGAAAAGTTATACTTTTAAATAATAAATGCTCAGTTTTTATTAACGAACGTATTGCACACTATTTTAACGTCATTTTTTTTTATTCAAGTCACATATATTCGATCACAATTTGCGACACAATTGAAGGTTCCACGTGCTTTAAAATATTACTTAAATTATTTTTAATCTATAGATTTAAAATATTACAAATATAAGTCTAGATCTTAATGTCATATTTTCTGTTCATCTAACGATATTTCGTAATGTCTCACAAAAAAGTGTTTCATCCCCAGATTTCCAAGGGATATAGATATTACTATTTACCAGCTTTATCAATCAGTCAAGTAAGGAGCACGGAAAATGTTAGCTATTCAGTAGGGTGTTTTTTCTAATTTTTTGGTAATTATGAAAAAAAGAATTAATTATACGAAGAGTATAAGAGAATAGTAGAAGAGTATATGTGTATATATATATATATATATATATATATATATATATATGTATATATATATTTATATATATATATATATATATATATATACTTTTGCAACATCTAATACAAAACATGACGGTCTGGATAATAAGCTATAAAAAGTTGGTATTTGTTGTACTAAGAATTAGTATATATTTAAACTAAAATATTAAAATATTGTGGGGACTTTCATTATTTAATAGAATACATTCATATTATATTATCGAAATATTTATATAAATAAAATTAAAAAGACATGCCCACCTTAAGCTGATACTTGGTAACTGAAAAATATAACAATACGTGTATACACTATCATTAACTTATTTATGATCTCCTTTGTTTTACAGAACTGAATTGAGAAGAAAGTATTTATTTCAATTTGGACTGGGTACCGAAGAATAAAAGTTATTTACATAATCTCCTCATGAATACATGAAGTTTCACTTAAAACGTTACAACTTTTTAAACAGGAAAAAAGAAAACGAAGTTTAAGTATTTTTAACTTGTAAAATGAAATGCTTATATATATATATATATATATATATATATATATATATATATATATATATATATTCATGACGTATGGTGGCGTAATTAGTTTACGGAAATAAGGTCTTATTTTTGGCATCGACAATAGGAAATTGAATATTTTTGGGATATCTAAAAATAATTCAATGAATAGTCTTATTTTTATAAATTTATAATTCCATGAATTTTAATATTCTTAGAATTCTAGTACAGCCGTGTTTATAAATAATTGTATGCTTGAATTTCAGTAAGATGTGAAATTCCTTTGCATTAGACTCGAACAAATATTTTCAAGGTATAGAAATTAAAGTAAAATATGGAAATTATTATAAAAATGTATTATAAACAATAAATCATTAATGATTGTATGTATATAAGTAAATATATATATATATAAGGATTAGAATCAATTACAAGAAAAGAAATATTTTATCAGCATATTTTCACATGCCAACAAAAATGTTTGTTTCTTATGATGGATCCTAATATTTTTAATTAATTTTATTGTATCAACATAAGCATTGACATTAAGCATTGGACTACAAATCAGCTGACATATAAATTTTCTTATAAATTTTCTAATAATTTCTGCCACGTGTGTGACACAAATATAGTAAAACATACTCTCTGACGATTGTTAACCACCCTAACGACCATCCGTCATCAGTCATAATTAAAGGAGCTCTCTGATATTCAAGCAAACGTAGCCTTCGCTTCATTTGAAGCGAATACACCCCTTGAAATGTTCAATATAATTAACCTAATTCCCAATAATATCATGACCTGTTTTGATAACATGTTGTTGGGTTATATATAATTGTGCGATCCCTAATATCAACTCTTCCAGTTTATTTACTCGTATACGAAGAGCTTAGTTATTGTTGAAATTTATCCTGTTATAATAACAACGACGTAAAAAGAAAAATTTATAAAAATCACGTCTTTACCCATAAGACATATATGCATATTTAACACTGACATCGTTTTAACGAGTTTTGGTAACTTAGATTGGATGCATACAAAATCTTATATTCGTGCGTCAAAAATAAATTTGGTTTGAAATTATTAAATTTTTAAGTTAATAATTCATTATAAGTAATGGTCTTCTTACGTACAGTTTTCATAATGGAATCTGAATGTGACAATGAAAACTGATGGTAACGCGAAACCAATATTAAGTGACAAGTTTGTACTCAAGATACCATATATATATATATATATATATATATATATATATATATATATATATATATATATATATATATATATTTATATACACATATATATATATATATATATATATATATATATATATATATATATATATATATATTCGAATTCGGCGATTTCGATTTTCAAATTTCCATGTGCTATTTTTATCTCCATGACCATAATTTTTATCAATCATAATCCATAGGTCCAACCTCATTTCATTTTGTCTTCATCTAACTTATGCATCAATTAAGTAATATTTCATTTATTCTTGCTTGGTGTAGATAGATCGCCATTTAAACTAGGTACATAATTAAGGTAATAACAAAATTAATTGCTAGTTAAATTTCTGCTATAAAATTATTAATATTTCTGAAAATATCTTAAAATATGTGTACAGAAATTTAGATAAGAATCCATTACGTACTTGTCCACGTTGTCTAATTATTCTTATTTGCACTTCTGATAATGAGTGCAAATGTAATGAATAAAAGGAAAGTACATAAGAAACGTTTAAATTAAAAAGTGAAAAAGAATTGATATGTGTGGTTTTCCCTATTTTATATGATTACATATTAATTTTAAATCTACACATATAATGTTTACAATAAAAACCATACAGCTTATATAAATGAGTATAACATTAGTCTTTGAAGAGTTAATAATAAACAAAAGGGAATAATGGACCTGTTTGAATATTTCGCACTTCAAAGGAGAAAAAATCAACCTCTTATAAATTGACTATCGTACCTGTCCGTAGATCGCAGTCGTTTGTTTTGGAAAAGGTTGGGCGTCGAAATTGGAAACATTTAATAATTAGAAAGTATCGTTCCTGCTTTCACAATGTAAAACAACTGAACAATTTAAAATGGAGTTTTCATTAGCCATAATAAAGAAAAATTTGTAATATAATTTGTTTAAAGGAAATAGGGAAGAAAATGAAATAAAGGAGAGCTCAGTGATAAAAATATAATTATATAAAAATACTAGGAAATCTTGTCCTTTATTATGTTAAAAAGTATCATTCACAATGAATAGTAGGGTTTTCGACGTTTAAATTTATCTCTATAAAGTTACAACCCTTTGTTGTTTAATTTTATCGCTCAAGCGAGAAAAACCAAAATCATAAACGAACTATTTGTCAAGTAGTTATGATTTGAGAAGTCAGGGACGGGAACTAAAATGTGGTATAAAACTATGAAGCATTATTTTTTAATTATTAATTATTTCTATTAATCAAGGTTTCGTGGCGAAACACTCGCGTGTTCCACTGTATAGAATGCTACTGAAAAGCTCTTTGAAACGCAATCAAAAATTTTTTGTAATATTCTTTGACGCATCTAGTGACATGAAAATTAAATGTCTCGTAACATTTTTTTATTCAAAATTTTTAGTCATGGGTTGTTTCTAGTGTTTAATTTTTAATTTGTTGATCATGTATACCAAATATTTTGTAAAATTGGAATAACGGCTTTTGGTACTTACTACTTAAAAGATTTAGTGAAGCTTGAAATTTATTTACATGGCTGTTCAATTAAATTACAGAATCGACATGTCAATGTAAAAAAAATATATAATAAATTACACAAACACACACATATATGTATACATATGTATATATATATATATATATATATATATATATATACATATATATATATATATATATACATATATATATATATATATATATATATATATATATATATATATATAACGCAAAATAACCCTATCGATCGCCGATTCATTGCAACCTCGCTTTGTCGACTATTTAGTTGACTCAATTTTTTAATTATTGGTATGGTTTCAGATCATTCTATAAATATTTCCTCCTTTCAGGTTAAGGTATATTTAAAATAAATATAATTTTAATAGTGTTTTAGCTTTCTTTTCAACGGGTGTGTCTAATATTTGCCTGACAGTAAATTTCCACTATTAATAAAGTTTCCAAATAAAAACCATAAATATCTACCTGGCGGTGATATTCATGGTCGGCGGTGATATTCATGGTTACGCGTAAACTTGATTGTGTTTAACTAATTATCTACACCAATGCGATTAAAAGTTTTTCCAAATTTCATTTTTAAAGAAAAAAAATGTGGAAGATATTGGGCCTAAAATTAATCAGCTAGAGAATTAAGAGGAAATCTTGTGGTCTGAATATATCTTAACGCGGTCGATTGCAAAACAAGTTAGTGGATTAACTGTGTGTATATCCTCTGTTAACCTTTAAAACAAACAACTGACCGTCATTAATTATAATTTACTGGAGCTGTTAAAGAGGCAGAAATGGAATAGAAGTTTGCCAACTCAGTGGCCCATACTGCGATTCGCTGTTCTGTATAACCCCTCTCCGCTTTCTCGCCCATAAGTGTCGGAATGGATGTTCTGGTAAAATCCCTCTGGTACCTGAACTTACCTAAATGTTGTAATGATTAAACCTGAATGAAATTTATTATCAATATTATCAAATAAAATTATTTTTTACATTACTTGGAACAGCTTTATCAGCCTCAATATTTTAAATTAATTCCCTAAATTATTCTTGTAACCATGTATATGACATTAATCAGTCTTCTAAACTTTTCTTTACTACATTTAGTCTGAAATTTTTATATTTTATATTATTAGACTACTCTTTCGTACCTATGGACTTCTCACAGATGAACATGTCTTTGATACGAAGATAAATACATGAAAAAAAATATTCTACAAAAAATTTAAAAAATTGAAAGAAAAAATTATGATGAATAAATTATTTCATAGGTGATTTCTCAAATGGTAGTTATCTAGCAATAAATAATTAAATAATTTTGTTTCTCAGGAATTTACTGTATACAAACAAACCTTTCAAGTACGAATAGAACTCGTGCTTGACAAGTTGCAAAGTGAACCTATAGCCTATTATATCTTTCATGGTTGTAAAATTTGTTGTATATTTAAAAGAAGTTAGGTTCATCGTTACAGTTTTCTCATTATCTATTTATTTATTTATCACTTTAGGGGAAAAACAGATACAAATCATAGTGATATACAATGAATGAGCCTTTCAAGTATTTGTTTAACTTGTATCCTAATATTCCCACATCAAAATAACATTCTACATACATATATCCTCGATCTTATATAAATATCTGTTTGGTTCATTAAATATTGAGAATTTGTAAAATACATTTAATTAAATTATAAAATATCTAAATAAATCTTATCTTCTACTCAGATTTTACCACACCGACTGTTATACGATTTTGGCTTTGTAATACTGGAAATAAAGAGACGAGGGTATTTTCTATTTTTGTGTATTTTTTGGAATATATTTTTAAATATTAAATTATAGGAAATTATTTTTTTAATCTCAAAACAACTTCTTTTAAATGATGTCCTATATAATTTGAAAAATTTTTTTTGGAGTTATTTACCCCTTCTGTATTTTGTAAATAAATACTATGAAAAAGTTAGCTGTTTCAAAACTTTATGGTTTATTAAAATGTATTACTGTGCAATTTTATGTTTGTACGTTGCATGGTTTCTGAGAAAATCGTCAGTAAAAATAGAAAATATTTTAATTACAATTTTCTTAAAATCCTTGTAAATAACGCTTTCATATATTACCCATACTTTTCATAGAATTAAAAAAAAATTAAGTACTTAATTTGATTCCCCAGAAATTTTGAAATGAATACTTTTGAATTTTTGCTATTGATGTATGTGCCGCCGTTTCTGTGAAAAACGAATTTGACGGACGGATGACCAAACATGACAGTGATCTTATGAGGGTTTAGTTTTAAAGATAGTATATTAGGTGAGCGGAGTTAATCCGGAGCGGAGTTAGTCCAGACTACAAAAGTAATGTAAAATGTCATTATAAACGACTTTCATAAAGTAATTAAAATAATATCTGCTTTAAGCTTTAAGTGTTAGAATTTTCGTCAGTAAACTGACACTATTCTTTGTCGCACAAATTCCTAGTTCTTCCATTACACGACAAAAACTAGACTTCACTGTTTTTTCTACATCATAAGCAATACAATAACAAAAGTGTTATCTAAATTCATTTAGCCATTTTTACACGAAGCAATTACAAATGAGTAGAAAAAATTAGTTACGTAAAAAAATTTTTAAACTTACTACGTTTTTAAAACAGACAAAAATATAAAATAATTTGTCCTTGCTCCAAAATATTGATATATAACCACGTACATATTGTTCTGCAGATTTGTTATTGATAATTTTTAACAGTTATGAAAACGCTGGTAAGATCTAAAACGAAAAAAGTTGAGTGGAGAATAGTCGTCGTTGACGAAACTTACACAACAGCTCATATTATTTTTGTTGCAATAAAATTGTTAGTGACGTAGCTGAACTCGCAAAATTATTCTTTATTTTTAGTCCGTTTTAAAAACATGTTAAATTCAAACTTTTTTTTGAAAAAAATTCATAGCTGCTTTTTAATTTCGTATGTGTGAAAATAGCAATCTATTTTAAATATTTTGATATTATTTCTAATATTAATTTATATATTACAGACATATTACGTCAATTATGTTAATTTACTGACAAAACATGAACTGTAAGATATATAGTTTTATAGTCCATATATTGTTAGTAAATTATTTCACTCAAGTTAGTGACACTTATACGATCTAAGTATAATTATGAAAGAAATACGCATTCTTCACCTTACCAACTTATGACAACCTAGTACTTTGCTATAGTTTGAACGAATGCGGCCGGAGTAGAGATGTTTTGGCTAGCGAAGTTTTCGGTGTTACATTCCAACAAACTTCTTCCTTCGTAGCTTCGGCTGGTAGTTGGGACAAGTACATTTATAAAAAACCTTATTCTTGAAACGATCCACTCCGTGTTAGGTAGTGAACTTGTTGGGCCCATGCTGAAGTGAACCGAGTTTATCGGATGCAGCGTCACCGATCAACCTTTTTGAATTTTGAATAGCTTTGAAAATAATCCTAGGATCTGGAACTAAAAACACTCACTCACAATCACAAATTTTCAATACAATTTCCATGAGGTTATAAATCTGTATCGAATTTTAAATCGAAAGAGAAATTATTTTAATTTTTTTAGTTCATTCTAAAAACGTGGTAAATTAAAAGAAAATCACGTATATAATTATATTTTCTCTTTAATGTGTGAGAATTAGCAATCTCTTGTAAATACTTTGGTATTGTTGATAATATTAATTTTTTTTATTTCAGACATATTACGTCATAGAATTTTACAGTCCATGTACTGTTAGGAAATTAAGTACTAATTCAATCACTTTAATAAAATTTTTACGCTTTAAATATTAAAGATATACTCATTCTCTTACCCAGTTATAATAATGTAGCGTTAATTCGAATGAATGCGGCCGATGTATGGATATTTGACTGCCAAAATCCTTGAATGTTACTTTCTAACTAACTTTTTTATTCTTATGTTCGGCTTTGAGTATGACATATAGCTCAACGGAAAGTTAGTTTAATAATTGTAGTCACGTGATTATTCTCTTTTGTGTCGAATAAAAAGAGACAGATGACAATAAAAGTGATTATTGAATAGTCAGTTTAAGGCTTTTGCAAAATTTTTATCAGATAAACAAACAAAAAAACAGGCAAGAAAGCGAGATGATAAAAACATGGTAATTAACGTTGTTATGTTAAACGTTTTACGGCATGAACACGCCATAAAAGGGTCGAGGATTCCAAACCCAGACATTATGAGTAGTAATGATAAAATTGCAACACTATTTAAATATAGATACATATATATATATATATATATACATATATATATATATATATATATATATATATATATATATATATATATATATGTATAAGAGATGATTATAGTCTGGAAATTAAGGAATCGGAGAGGGAATAAATTTAAAAAAATTTTAGTTTTCAGATTTATCACTTTATCTGCATCTATTAATGAAATAAACGCAGACAAGCAAATTTTTCTAAATTTCAACTCAATACCCATAGCAGTTGCTGAGAGAAACAGCCGTGATATACAAATAAACAGACAGACACTAAAAGGTTGATTTTTAACTTTCATGTAGGCAATAGGTGTGGGCTGGTGGCAGTAACATGCACGCTTTTTTCAAGTATATTTATTTTATACAAAGCACTCAAAACATAGCAAGGTTCATTTGTGCTATGTCTTCCCTAACACACTCTTTTCTGTTTTTTCTCCTGTCACCATAATGACTCTAAGATATACCACATTAAAAATTGTACTAAAAGTATATTTGTCTTATATGAGTTCAAAGAATTAACAAATATTTCAAAGACGAATTATTGTTTAGTTTATATTGCAAAAAGTCATATTTTACAAAATATAATTTTCTGAACTTTCCTACGTTTACCTTTTTATGTGTCTCATACACATTTACAGCTATATATATTCATTTACAGCTACAGGTTTAAAGCAATCTTGGTATTTAGTGAAAGCCACAAAGATATATGAAACAGAAAATTACAACACAGCTCTATTCATTATAAACTTCGCAGCTACACAAAGCCGGTCACATAATTTACACCTACGCACGAATTTTGCTAAAGCTTTAATGAGCTTCTCGCTCACTAAATAGATACTAAGAATTATTCAACATCATTGTTTGTTGAAGTTTCGGTTGTGACTCAAGGTTGCCGGCGCTGAACTTGTAGTAGGTGTTGTCGTTTGTACTATCTGATTCAAAAATATTTAGTTCGGGTGCTAAAAATAGCGTACTATGAGACGTAGAAATATTTACGTGTCGTTAAAACTACTGTCACATTAATTTTGTGCAATGGCGTGTATAATTACTAAAATAAATTTTCTTTTTTATAGTCTCGCAATCAAGCAATGTCGGCAATTTCGTTTTCGTTAAAAAAAGTTATATCATTAGCGATGGACCGTAACTAACACATCACATGAAATTATTGGAAAAGGTGAATTAATTAATTACAAATATGATTTTAAAAGAACCTGATGTAATATTGAGTTACGGCCTATTTTACTTTATACATTTTAATTTAAAAATATAAAATGTAAAATAAATTTAATATAAAATTTGAAATGAAAACCATTTTCCATTTTACTTAAAAAATTCTTAATTTTTTAAGGTCTTAATTTTTAATAAACAAATACAACATTTTCAGACAACATACAGCAATTATGTCTGCTTGAATATAATGTATTTAATTATTACAAATGTAACCTATGTATCAAATTATTTTAGTTTAAATCAAGAAACGCAGTTAATCGCTAATCTTATATGGGATAGTTACAAATTTATGCATTGATATAAGAGAATGAAATAAATACATGTTAAGACTTGCCTAGTATAATTTGCATTTGTCACAGTAAATATAACGGGTCACACAATTTATATATATTTACTTACATAAATTTATGGGATTATTAAATTCACTAAAATGTATATTGAACTCACAGAACTTTCTCACTTCACTTACAAATCACTCACTAGTAAAATCGCAGTCAATTTGACTAAAGAATTTTATTCCGAAATAATTCCAATAAAATCCACGTTTAGACGCCTTTAAAAAGATGATGGTTATTTAAACGCTGGACGTCATCAGGCATGAAGAGTGAAAGTCTTTTTGAATAAATAGGGCAACATTTACATAATAAAACTATTTTTCTTGTGCCATAAGTATCTATGACATATAGAAGGAAATCAGTAAGAGGAAAAGTAAATTGTACACATTGTCTTAATTTACAATTGTTGAAGAAAAACCTTTTAAGAACTTTCAACCAACAGGTTGTGATTAGTTGTATGTAAGTTCCAAATACTTGATCTGGCTCCTGAACAATATACGCTGAAACAATATTCCATTCCATAAAGAACATTAGCACAATAACTGAGCCTCAGGCTCATTCTAATTATTGGTGAAAGAATTTTTGAAATCGTATGAGTTTCGGAGATTACCTCCTATATCTAAACTTACAAATTTTACCTATTTATAATATTAGTGTAGACGTGCATATACATTATATATATATATATACATACATACATATATATATATATATATAAATATATAAACATATATATATATATATATATATATATATATATATATATATATATATATATATATAATATATATATATATATATATATTACAAAAATTAGCTTAGTATAGGCGATCTATCTATATATTTAAAATACTTCACTACTTTTTTCATTATGAAAAGCCTTGGTTCTGAAGTAATTTATTATGAAGTAATTTGATTTTGAAGAGAATCTCTTGGAATATTAAAAAAAATATTAAACAATAACGTGTTCGCTTTTAAATTGTCTCTAATTTAAACCTAAACCTATGTGTTACAATATATAAAACAGACGTACGAGGGACGTATTGTCGATTGTGGATGTATTCTTATCGTATTTTTTTTTACATTACTAGTTTCTCTTCTTGTATATTTTTATATTAGAAGCGAAATTTTTTTAAGTAATTTTCATTTCAAAAGTAAAGTTCCCTGCTATGAAAGTATTTCATATCTTAGCTCAAACTTTAAACTGAATCGCTCTAATAACAATTTACTAGGTGCGAACTAATTTTGTTTAAATAAATATTAATTTCATTCTTTACCTTAAGAAGCATTAATTAAGTGAAAGTTTAATTCAACATTCAAATTCTTTTTACTTACCATATTTTGCTAACGTAAACGAAAAAGGCATACACGAAACGTCGCTTAAGAAATATTAGTAAGGAAGTAACGAACCCAAAATTTAAATTAAAATCATAGTCATTATACGGTTCAAATTTAATGCAAATCGATTTAATAGTTTTTGTATGGTACTTCAACAAATGGGCAGACATTGCGGCACACAGACAAACAAATTTCTAAAAAATAGGCATTTTAGATGAAATCGATATATTTCTTTCCCAGCTACCATTTTTAAGTTCGCATGATATGTAGCTTTAATATAATGTGCAATTCATTCAGCCTCTCAACGCGTTTTATTTTCTAAAGGGTTATAAATATCGAAAAAAAATTGTTAATGGGTTAGAAATGTCGGAAAATAATCTAAATATTATAATTTGATTAGAAGTCTCAGTTGAAATTATTTAGGTCACCTTGGATAAATAATTTCAGAAGATACAGAGAACTATGAAACCGCATTTCGTTCGCATTTCGACGCATACTTGTCCACTTTGTGTATTTATGTTTGTCGACAGATTCACAGGTGCCAAAAATATAAATTTCATTAGAGAGGAGTGCAAACTTTTTTGAGACAGTCTAGTATTAACTAAACAATTTAAAAAAAAGTATGAAAATGTATGCCTATATATATAGATAGCAAGAGGATTTAATGAAGCATAAAAATTTATTTCAATATAATTTTTTGAATATGCCATTTTGATAGTAATTTTAAGCTGCAAATTCATTGGTTTAAATATTATTTAAACATTGAAGGCAAGAGGAGATAGGTAAAAGTTATTAACTATTGTTCCCGCCTGGACACAAATTGATTTTTTTATTATTTACTCTGTATACTAACTTAACTACTTTTTCGTGAATATTTTATCCTATAGCTTTATCAGTTCGACTTTTTACCGTGAGTTCGCAGGCTGTGAGATTTGCTTTAATCATATATCATCATAAGTAAGATTGAACAATCTAAAGTGAAAATCTAAAGTAAATATGGTTTTCTTATTTTTTATTATATTTGAGGGTTTTATTTTAAACAAAACTAACCATTTTTTAAATAGTGATTTTTCTATATAAAGGAAAATAATCATTTCCATGCTTTCACAAAAGACATAAGATCTAAATTTGTTATTATACGGAATAAATAAAATTTTTCTAAAATTGATATTATTTAAATCATTATGTCACCTGCGGAATTATCTAAAAAACTGTATTGCTACGTAAAGTAGGATAAAAAGCCTTAATGTATAACAGTCTCCTAATTTAATAAAATAAAGTCACTATCATTGACAATGGATAGCGGAAACTTGATTGTCGAATAGCTTTTTTAATTATAAAGAGATCTCTTTTTTTTCTTATATTCATCGAATAATTCTTTATTCCAACTCTTCTCTCATAGTTACCGGGATACAACAATCTTTTGGCTTCATAGTCTCCTTAATAAAATAATCGATAGAGATGAAGTCAAGAGAGTGGATGTGGATTATGTTTTTAAAATCTCTTACAATATAAACAGTTTACGACTATAATTATTTAAAACGAATATAATAACATCAGAAGTTTTTTGTCTACTCGTATGTTAATTATATTCGTTGGTCGATGTCTCTATTTTCCTGGTACCTAGGATTGAGTAGTTTTATAATTTTTTTAAAGTATTATAACGCAGTTTTGAAAGATTGAGACTTCGTTAGGAACAACAAATTTCTGTGTTTCATGTTTTGTTGGCTCTGTAAGTGTTTAATTGCTGAGGAACTTCTGAGTTTTTAAAATAATATTATGGCATCGGTGCTGCAGTATTTCTTTCATCTTTCAGCTTAGATTAAATATTTCTAAGTAAATGTTGATTTTTAAAAACTTTTATTTCAAAAGTTAAGTTTTGCTACGAATTTATAAGGAAAGAAATACAAATTTATTATAAGTTTAATAAGATTTTATGGGTCTACTTCTGCAACTAAAAAATTGACAAATAATCTAATTTAATGAGTATGACAGAGGTTTGCATCTTTTTTTTTGTGTAAGTAAACTGCCTGTATTTTTGAAGATTTATATATTTGCAATGAATAAGAGAAACCTGAATTTAATGGTATTACATCTCCGTAGCTTACGTTAGAATTTGTAAATAATAACACACTTGATTCAATCGTAGAAGTAAAATATTAAAATATATTTATTTATAGAGTTTAGGCACCTTTGAAACACTTGATTTTAATGGTGTCGCTGGAGTAAATAAATCAGAGAAATCTCTCATTTCACAGAGGCAATCGGTACGACGTGTTTGCACATACATGAAAGTGATCTTATCGATAAAGTGAATTTCTGACAGGTTTTTGACTATTTCGATTTTTTCAACTTCATGGTATCTAATGAACATAGAAATGAATTTTCTTACTTGACATTGTCGCCTAACCTCTTTATTATGCCGACTAGACATTTTTTTCTATTTACATTTACCGTGTTGCATGACTGTTCTAGTATTACATTGCGTTACATATTGAGTATATTTGGCGTTAACTTTGTAGAAATTCATTATTCACAATTAAATGAAACTACGTGATACAGCATTATTTCTACTTTATTTAAATTTCTTACCACGACCAAGGTTTCGTTGCATTACAACATCTTCAGGGGGGTAATTAGCAAAGATTAATTCTTAGAAATTCCAACAGCATTACACAAAACAAAAGCGGAAGCGGGGTTTGTGCGGGTTTTCCCGCTGCTTATGCTAGTGAGTTAATTGTAGGAGAGCGGTGTAGTTTTTATTACATTTTCGAAAGTTATACAATATAAAAGTATTTTAGTGAGGGTAATAAATTAAATTGATTTAATACTATGAGGTTATATAATGCAAATGTATCGGTGTATGTAATAAAATTAAATGGATATTATTCCCATATAATTATATAATAGCAAGGGTATCTGACGGCTGGAACAAGGTCATAAAACTAAATATACTATATTCTTAACCGAGGTTCGGATACAACAGTGCACCTAAGTGACGGAGAAGACAGCGACCCAGACTTATCTACTTTACTATCTTTGCAGCCACCGTCTCAGGAAGAGATTGTGGAAGCATTAAAGAAGATGAAATCCGGCAAGGCACCAGGCATTGACGGCATCATGCCAGAAATACTCAAGACCGAAACGTTGGGACAACAGCCGAACTTCTTAAACCACTGCTAGAGAAAATTTGGAGCGAAGAGAAGCTGCCTACTGAGTGGAAAAGGGGAATCATCGTCAAGCTGCCCAAGAAAGGTGACATTATCGACTGTAACAACTGGCAGGGCATTACTCTCCTCTCAGTACCTAGCAAAATTCTCTCCCGCGTCATCTTGGAGCGCATCAAGGAAGCGGTGGAGCGGCGACGCAGAAAAGAGCAGGCGTGCTTCCGAAAATACAGGAGCTGCGTGGATCTCATAAACACCTTGAGGTTTATCCTAGAACAAAGCTCGGAATGGCAGAACATCCTGTACCTTACCTTCATTGACTTCGAGAAGGCATTTGACTCGGTCAACAGAACAGTCATGTGGAACATCCTGGCAGAGTATGGCATCCCCATGAAAATCCTCAATATAATCAAGGTGATGTACACGGACTACCAGTGTCAAGTCTTGCACGAGAGAACCCTGACGCAGTCTATCAGAGTCAATGCAGGTATAAGACAGGGGTGCATCTTCTCCCCAACACTATTCCTGCTTGTCCTTGACAGGGTGATGCAGAAAGTTATAAATGGTAGAAGACAAGGAATCCAGTGGGTAGTGACGGACAGGCTGGAGGATCTCGACTTCGCGGATGACATTTGTCTTCTGGCGGGACGCTTCAGAAACATTGACGACAAGCTGAAGAGGGTGCAGGCCGAAGCAGAGAAAGTGGGCCTCAAAATCAACGTCGGCAAAACGATAGAAATGCGCCTCAATACCACCGTTGATATACCCCTGAAGCTGGGAGACAAGAATGTCGAGAAGGTGGAGAGCTTTCAGTACCTCGGAAGTATGGTGACGAGGGATGGAGGAGCCAAGGAGGACGTAAAGAGCAGGGTCAGAAAGGCAAATAGAGCGTTAAGCAACTGGCCGCTGACTGCACCAAATGGAGAAATTTTACGTCTGCCCTATGCTCCGACCGGAGCGACAGGAACTGACGATGATGATGAGTCGTTGCACTTAAGTTTATGGATATCACTCGTTTTATATTTACTTATTTTTCTCTTTATTATTAATAAGGGCTTAACCCAAGTTGTTTAAAATACTATAGGCGCATGTGGTATTATTTATATTTTTATTATTAGTTAGAAATTTTCCTAGTTAAACTGATAAATTTCCTATTTATGGGATGGATTTGTAGTATATTTTATTATTATTTGGTAAGACCGGGTATATTTCATGGATTAGTATTTTTCGTAATCTATTCTGGTACATTTTTGCGACAATTGATGGGTTGAAATCATTATTTATTCCGATTTATTTTATAGTTTTTTAATTTCTTTCCGTAAATTAGGTTTTTCTAGTGGGATGGTTAATACTCTATGAATAATCGAATGAAAGGCTGCTGACATATGGAACCAAGGATCTTAAGAATGACTATTAATTGTGGAATCGGCAAATGTGTATTTTCTAAAAATACTAAATTTATGTTTATTTTTTATGTTATAATGTGATATCTAAAAAGTTTAATTTATTATCGAATTCTACCTCTAAAGTGAATTTTACATTGTTGTGTAGGGAGTTGATAAAGTTGACAAACTGATCTATGTACTTTTCCAGCAGATAAGGATGTCATCTACATATCTATAATAATACTGTTTAAGAGGCTTATTTCTAGATTGTTCATTAATAACTCGGCTAACAGAGGACTGAGGGGAGTGCCAATTTCAAGGCCATGGATTTATTGGAAAAATTTATTACCGAATAAGGAGTCATTTTGAGGTTTTACCTTTTGGTGGTATATTTAAAAATAAGTTTCCCACGGCGAGTGATACTAATTTACAATTGGGTGTTAAGTCTCAAGGTATATTTAGGGGTAAATCCGGTTTTATTTCAAAAGATCTTATTAAGGTGAATGGCTATTTTTTTTAAGGTGCGTTCATGTATGATACTACGGGTTCTATGGGTATATTTTGTTTAAGAATTTTATATTGTCCATGGAATAACGGTGGTCTAAGATTCATTTCTGTAGATAATTCATTGGGAAGTTACAAGTTATGATTATTTGTTTTATGTTGTCTGCAAATGTTGTGGTGAGATTCTTTTGTAGATTTATGAAGTCTTCTGATTTGAGGAAATCGTACACTTTATTTTCATATTCACTTTAGTCTAGGATAACTATAGTGTTGTCTTTATTTGCTTTAGCTAGAATGAGTTTATCTATATTAGTTTGATTTTTTTTATTTCTACATTATTGAATATTGATTTTGAGGGATTTATCATTCTGGAATAAAATATTCGTTTGGGGATGACTTTTGGTTTCTGGCTATTGGCTTTCAATTTTTAAATTTTGTTTAATTGATTATGTGTTTTATTTTTCATTATGGCACTGACATAATTTTCAATTTTATAGTCTGATATATCAAATTCCATAGAATGTTGCACTTTTATGCTGTGATTTATATTTTCTCGCTTGATGATTGTTTCTCAAACTTCTTCCTTCAGCCAGATGTTAACGGCTTTTGCTGCTACTTTGTGGGCTTCTCGCGTTGTACGAAATAACAAACTAGACACATATTATTTTGCAAAACATCTCATTGATAATAACCATCATCCTCATACTGACAATGCTCCGCATATCTTACAAATAAATAAGAAAAGGAAACAATTAGAAACATTAGAATTAAACAAACTTAAAACAGACACCAACGTGAATATATTAAACGAACAATTCAACACAATATCATATCCCATACTTAACATATTCTATACATAATATAGTTAGACAACATTGATACTACAGAACATTTCAAATCGTTTCAGCCCAGATACATACCTAATACTCACATCAGTGTGTCACAGCCTAAATATATACATCTAAGGAGACACATCACAAAAGAAAACAAAAAATGGGAGTTATGTATAATTAGTTGTATAATCTTATTCCAATCATCAAATACCCTTGCTATTATATACATATATTACTGAGGATAATATCCATTTAATTCAGTACATTTGCATTGCATAACCTCACAAATTAACATCAATTTAATTTATTACCAATTATTAAAATATTTGTATGTTGATTAACTTTCGAAAATATAACAAAAACTACACCGCTCCCCTATAATAAACTCACTAACATAAGCAGTAAGAAAATCCGCACAAACACCGCTTCCGCTATTGTTTTGTGTAATACTTAAATACCTACGAGTTCCTAAGAGTTAATATTTGCTAAATGCCCACCTGAATATATTGTATTACAACGAAACATAGGGCGTTGTAAAGAATTTAAATAAAGTAGACATAACATTACATCACTTAGTTTCATTAATAGTGGAAATTTCATTACATTGAAAAAATATTAGCGATACTAATAAAGTGTTCATCGTAATCGCGATGATTAAATGTAATAAATGACATCATATATTCCTGAGAAAGTTTTACGACCATTTTCAACTTACGTACTTAATTTTAAAATACGATTTTTCTCGGTCGGCTTGTTTTTATTTTTTTTTATTTTTTATTTATCACCTATGGAGAAAAAACAGATACAAGTCATAGTGAAATACAAAATTGTAGTTTTTTGACAATAAGGTTAACTTATATCCTAACATTCCCACATGAAAGTAATATTCTACATACATATATCCTCAGTCTTTTCTAGATATTTCCATGATACATTAAATATTCAGAAATTTTATAAAATATCAAATTAAATTTTAATAAAGTAATATTGTTAACAATCAAGCAATAACTATTGAAATTATTGAAATCAGCCTTTCATTTAAAGTTCACTGTAACAGTTATAAATAACAGAATTAATAGTAATCACTATCCCACTTGTAATAATATCGATTAAATAAAAAGAAAAAAAAACAGAATATCACGTCGATTTGAATAAATGAAAATGTAGTGTCAATGCTTTCAAAGGACTAATGGTTGTATAGTATCCGTTTAACTGACTGTTTGTATTGAAGTACTGAGCTGGCAAATATATCTAGAGAATGAAATTTTCCGTCGCAATCATCACAAAGCCTGCGTAGTGGTACACGAGCATCAGCATTAGTGCGATCGGTAGGTAGATGGAACAGTGCGATGCTACGGGTCGCTCTCCCTGGCACACGAAACTGCAACTGATTCACTATATCGGCGCAATCATAACGACTATGGCAAATATTATAATGTACAATTGATACGCCTTTCGTGGAGAATATGGTATTTGAATGTATACAATGCATTATAATAGTCTATTTTGGGTGTATTGAAGCGATATTGCAATGTACGTATAAATCGTATTTGCACTCTTTCGATCATGTAAGATAGTAAGGATTCCAGACGGCAACAGCATATTCAACTTGAGATCGCACAAGACTTGTGTAGAGGATGCGATACGTTCTCATTTGCTTAAAGGGTTTGGTAGTTCGTAAGATAAAGCCTAGCAAAGCATAAGCTCGCGATGTGATCTGCTTTACGTGAACATCAAAATGTAGCTTTTGATCAAACATTACACCAAGGTCACGTATGCAATTAACAAATTGCAAAGAATGACCACCTATGTCATAGGTATGAAAATAGATTGTCTTATTTTTAGAAAAGGTGATCGATTTACACTTACTATGACTTAATTATATCTTGTTTATTCTGCAATACGCATCTAGTCTTTTAAGATCTTCTTGTAATTTCGAATGATCAGAAGAATCTCTTATTTTGGAGAAAATCTTTAGGTCGTCATCATGTAACAGGAACTTGCTGTGTTTAAAACAATTGCTGATGTCATTTATAAAGATGATAAACAAAAAGGTACCCAATATGGAACCTTGAGGTACCCCTGAAGTCACGGGAACATGAGGTGATATAAAACCGTTAATGTTTACTGCTTGTTGCCTGTTGCTGAGATAGGAGACGAACCTACGAAGTAAATTGCCCTTTATACCGTTAAAAGAGAGTTTCTTCAGCAAGATGAGATGATCAACCTTGTCGAAAGCTTTTTTAAAATCTGTGTAGATGGAATCAATCTGTGTCTTGCAATCCATAGATTTAAAGAGATATTGCGTGTACAATAACAGGTTGGTTAATTACAATTAAATGAAACTACGTGATGTAGTATTATTTCTACTATCTTTAATTTCTTTACCACGACCTAGGTTTCGTTGTATTACAACTTCTTCACGTGGGATATTAGCAAAGATCTTTGCTAATATCCCACCTGAAGATGTTGTAATACAACGAAACCTAGGTCGTGGTAAAGAAATTAAAGATAGTAGAAATAATACTACATCATGTAGTTTCATTTAATTGTGAATAATGAATTTCTACAAAATTAACGCCAAATATATTCAAGGATGGTTAATGTTGACAGGTTCCGTACGAATCCATGCTGCTCCTCAATAATATGCCGATGCAATGTCTGATAAATCCTATTGTGAAACACTTTTTCAAATACCTTAGACACTGTTGACAAAATGGATATAGGCCGATAATTTTTGACAGATTGTTTACTCCCAGATTTATATACTAGTATTATATGTGCATCTTTCCAGCACCCGGGTTAGCACTTCTTTAAAACACATAAATTTCTTGAGGCACATTTAACTTTGTTTCTCTTTTAAATTGTTATGTTTAATTTTTGTTCAATTAAGCATAATAATGACAGGAATTCTTTTAAAGCAGTTAGAGGAAAATGAAAAACATATTGACTTTTTGAAAAGTTTATGAATTATTTATTAATTTATAGCCACAATATAATATTTACATCTGACAAACTTTGGTAGTAATTTTTTAATTTAAAGTGATAAGAAATTAATCAATTTTTATTGACTTACTTAACTATTAATTAATTTAAGGAATTGTAGGTGATTTTATTACGTATATTAATTTTAGAGGAAATAACATTGAATAAAATGGTTTAAAACATACGCACTTTTGTTCATCTATATATATATATATGTATATATATATATATATATATATATATATATATATATATATATATATATATTTTCCATCCATTCATATATCGCATTTTATATAGCTATTCAAAAGCTAATATCAAAGTTACGAGGACTTAATAAATTTCATAGTTTCATCATTTCAAATTAAATTTCATAGTGACAAGAGGAATTGGTACTTTTCTGAAATTTTAATAACTAAAATACCCGAAACGCTGCCCTAAATTAAAAAAATATTATATTGTGGCTATAAATTTAGATATTTGGTGATTTTTCAATTATTAATTGAAATCATGAAATGATTTCAATTAATAATTGAAAATTGAATTAATAATTGAATAATAATGAAATGGCGTTGCCTAATATCATAACGTTTTCATGATATAAGGGCGACAGCACCGTTCGATCTTTGTATCATTCTGGTTCTAGCGAGTTTAGCTTAATTTATGTAGACATTTAGAATAATAACGCCTAGACTGATGGTTTGGTAAAATGAGTTTGTCGAAAGTGAGGTTTAAAAGCAATTAATGTCTGAGTAAGCATCATGGGATTGCGTTCGCCAACGCTCTCACTCAACAATAAAATGGATAATGTTGCTAGTAGAGTTGTATTTCGCAAAATGTAGGGCGATTTAAACTATTTATTCCATGAGTAACTGTGTAATCAGGATTATTCTTTGTCGGTTATACCAAAAATATTGTAGGAGTAAATATTAAGTTGAGTAACTTTTTATTTTAACATTAATCGTACTAAAATTCTGTTCTCGACTCTTTCACTTGAAACTGGTATCCGTGAAAATTAGAAAAAATAAATTTGTTAGTCATGATTTATTATTATGTGAGCGCAAATATAAAATATGTGCTATAATGACCGAGTTACGACAAAATAATATATAAATTCACTATGCGTTAGGAACAATTTTGACCTGTCTTTTGTACAAAAATACATGGAAACGTTACTCACATCAGTATATTCTATGTCACAAGTTTTTCATTATTTATTTTGGAATGCATCCTTAGTGAAAATAAAGACCCTTGCAAAGTACTCTTAAGGTTACTAGCGGTACTGATTTACAATGCTAGTACCCTTTAAAAATAACGTGCTGCCTCTGGGTTTGCTTATATGACTGAACTAATTTATTATCGGATTCTATAGCCGTCATCTCCAGTATACTTTACATTCTAGACAAGGAAGACTTTTTCATTTTCTTTCCTAAAACCGTATATATTAAAGAATTACTTACAATTTTCATTAAAAGTAGCGACTAAGAGCTACATTTAAGTATTTTTTTCAGATATTGTATCATTTTACTTCAAAGTTAAAGAAGGAGAGAACGCTAATTAACAAATTCGATTGCAAATATCTTGAAACAGAAGCAATAAAATAATTTTATTGGATCCAATAATACCCCACTCGATAGAGTAGATAAAACATTTTTTATCTACTTCCCTTTTCATTATGGGGGAGTCCAAAAATATTTTTTCTCTCATTTATCTTTGGGTAATTATTGTCTATATTCATACGAAATTTCATCCCGATTTCATCAATAAACCCGGCATACGTTCTTATTGACCAAAAAAGTAGATCGATATGATCCTGACTTAAACTGTAGGCGGAAATGAATAAAGTTCCTCTGTAACTTCTACTAAGTTAATATATTTTACGCCTTCTACTAAGGTAATATATGAGTGCTTAACACTATACAAATCAGCAATTCCTTAAAGCATTTTGCGGTAAGGGGCTGATTAACAATTTTTAATTTTTAGTTTTACAGATCTCTCGCTTTGTCCATATTTGCGCTTCCTTGTCGTCTAATCACAGTATATATTATATAACCTTTCCTCAATATTTAAATAAGTTATTTAATGAGAGCTAGCAAAGTTCGTGTTGAGTTAACCTTTTAGGGGTAAAATGTCGAAAAGGTCGGGAAAACCACGATGAACTTTTCTGTTTTTTCACTGTTTTTGAAGTCATTTAATCTCAAGACTTCGCGACGAAGCATAATTGCAACGGCCACGCTTCTAATATGGAGTTTGGAAACAAATTTTACTTTTATTATAGCGTTTATAAACTCGAGATGTATATAAGTCAGTTTGTTAGCTATATATTTTTCTTATTTTTTTTGGAAATCCCCAATCACATGAAAATGTTAAGTAAGGGAAAACTTCATAAATTTTGGTGTATATTTAGCCATCGGTCATTTTTTGTCACGCACATTTTTGGCCAAGCTATTACATAATTCTGCTGCAAAGATCTTTTCAGACAAAGATTGGAGATGTCGCTATTGATATATATATATATATCTTTCCTTCTACAAAGCAAATAAAATATTTTTTTATGACGCATTCTTCGTCTTTAAACGGCGATTTTATATTTTATATTTATTTACAATAATTTAAACAAAAACCTTAAATATTTTTTTCTAAGATTGGTCCAGTCAAAAGTAATATTTTTATAGCATAAAAGATCAAAGTTGGTTGATGTAAATTAGAGTGAAAAAATCATTTTTGTTTGCCAAAAATCCATAACTGTGTTTGGAAAACCTTTGACAATTCTTTTCTAAAATTTATAACATCGAAATTTGTTCTCTAAGATGAAGATCTTCATGAATTGGAAAAAAGAGCCAATATGTGGAAATTCCTGATTATGAAAAAAATGTTCAATGAAATGGGCGCTGCACACGGTGAAGTATAAAAACCGCTGTTTATTGTTGTGTTCGCACATTATTTTGTTTTAAATAACCTATTCAAACAAATCAAAAGTCCACGCAAACGAAGTAGTGTATTTATGTAGTAAATTATAAAGGATGAACTAAATCATTTACTATTGACCAAAAAAGTATATATATACATATATATATATATATATATATATATATATATTCAAACAAAATATGTATATTCAAACAAATCAAAAGTCCACGCAAACGAAGTGGTGTATTTATGTAGTAAATTATAAAGGATGAACTAAATCATTTAAGAATGACCTAAGGCAAATATCCCAAATCGAAAAGCTATAATAATTAAGCTAATAAAAATCCAGCGTAAATTATTTTAACATACAGATTTCTTAATCGATTCACTTCTTAAATGCGTAGCATGGACGAGATGTGCAAATAAAGCATTTTATTATCTTATTGAGCTTCCTAAAGTAATTACTCATGAATTAGATTTATAGACAATTTCATTAAAGTCATATTTCAATTATTTGGCTGTTAATCTGGACAATTTTTGGCACTTTGCCCAACTGAACATAAAGAAATTGTTGAATCAAAATAACATAAATCTGAAAATCACAAACGTAAGGCAAAAAGTGCCAGCTGAGAAAAGACAAGTTTGATAAATAGGGAGAAATATTGAAGATGAATGACAGATGAAGGTCACCGAATTAGAAACAATTAGGTATATAGAAAAAATTTACATTGATAAAAAAAAATAATAAGAGAGAATTTCGTCAATAGTGACTAGTGAAAGGACCGATGTCATTATGGTGTGACGAGTATTTTAAGGTTGATTAAAATTCTAAATTTGCTGTGGATATACAAAAGACATTTTGCTTAATTACATAAAATCTCACTTCCCATAGGAATATTATAATCAAAAGGTTTGACAGAAGATTTTTAATTACATAGGTTTCTGCATAGATTATTCTTAAAAAAAAGGTTGTTTATAGAATTAGCAAAAAACATTATATAAATAGGTAGATTGCATGACTTTTAAAGTTAGTAGAATAAGTTTTATATTTATAAAGTGAGTCCACTTCATTGTAGCATTAGTTCAAATACATGATTTACAATCTGTTGACATACTTATTTAATAATCACTTCTGTGCCGGAAAAGGTTATTAAAGACAAATTAATAAATTTGTAATTCAACGGAACTTATATAAATATATAAATATATATATATATATATATATATATATATATATATATATATATATATGTATATATATATATATATATATATATATATATATATATATGTATGTATACCTGAAAAAAAAATCAAATTCGAGATATTAAAGCACCAACAGAGTATGAAATACAAGAAATTAAAAGAAATTCGTTTAAGCGACTGCCCATCCGCTCATCTACATTTCGGAGTAATTAATGTTATTAATGTTAGTAATTAACTTTATTAAAACAAAATAAGTTACACGTGTAAACTTGAGTTCTGCAAGAAAATAGCGTGAGGTGACTGTAAAAGTTATTTTAACCGACTTCAATAAAAACAAATTTGTACACGTCACTTCTTACCTTAGGTAGTTTTTAACCGATTTACACAATTCCTTACTATAAATGTATTCCAAAAAATGTAAATATTATATTAAATTATTGAAAAAAAACTTTAAGTATAGACCTATTACACTACTTGCAAAAACGTGTCAAGTGCAAGCGAACCTCGCACTGCGAGGTTTCTTTACACATTTACGCACGTAGAAGCATTAAAGTGTGCATAGAATTTCTATTAAATTATTCCAAATATAAATTTTCTAGAACGTAAATATATTGCCTACCGCGTTTTCACAGGCGTAGAAACACTATGCATGTTAAATAATATTATTTCTCACCATGACAGACCATGTAGATATAAAAATAAATTGCTTCGTTTATCTTTCACAAATAATAAAAATAAAACACAGTTAAAATACGAAGTTATCTTTGCAGCTGATTTAAATCACTTGTATTGAGTTCCCATGAACTTTTTACAGAAATACATTTTTTTTAAATATTTTGTTTGTAAACTTAAAGTAACATGAAAATATATATTTATTATTTTGAATTCATTATTATTGAATATAATTTCCATAATATGCTACTTTACAAAACTTCCTTTAAAAACTCTATAAAAACAATTTAGCACTTCCAAATTTGATGAAGTTTTAAAATTAAGAGAATTGTAGAAATGTTTGATAAAGCATGATTTAAAAAAAATATATTTCAACATAACAAAGATTTTCCTATTCGAATTTCTATGCACCGTTTTTTTGCCGACGATAACTAATTCAGCAAGCGGTGTAGTTATCGCGGATATCTATTTGATTGATGGCCTTCTGAGGTGTTATATTTTATGTCGATGTATAAATAAATTGAATCGCAAGAAAATAAATTATGATATAAAAGCAGTATCGACGCAGGTTGGTGATGTTAATAAATGATGAGTTTATTTCTCTCTAAACGTTCATTATGTTATAAAATTACATTTATATTTCCAACCACAATCTCAATGTTTGGCAACAAGTTTATGAGAGTGCGCTGTAAGAAGTTTATTCATTCATTTCATATTCTTTAATTTTGGCAATTGTTCATCGCCCTTTACTTCAATCTGTATCATCGTCCTGTATTTCAACGAATTTGAATTAAGGGCAGTTATAGTCAATATGCGGTAATATTCTATTTTTGTGTGCCCTCCGTGACTGTAAAAGTCGTTAAAAGACTTTTAAAAGAGTAGAGTACTTTGAAAAAGAGATCGTTTCAAGAATCAATCGTATGAAAAGATACATTTAAGGATCGAAGAAGGTGCACGACACCTAATTTTTTAAAATAGTTTTTTTAAAGCATCGCCATTACCGGTGGCCTTAAGTATTTCTGTTGTTTAAACAATTACATAAAAAACCGTTATACTTATGAACTATTACGAACTCTTTATAATTTATGAACTCTATTTTTTATTGTATAAAAAACTTATAATTTAATTTTAATTTCATTTATTTCAGCAGAAAATATGAGTATAGGAATAAAATGCAGCTTTTCAATATTTGAACAGAAAATATCGATAGTTTTATTGTTTTTTTGACTACACGCAACAGAAATGAACTATTCATAGTACAAGTAAACCTTCCCACATAAAAAAGAGAAAGCCAAACTCTCGGCGCTAGACCGACTTCTACCGATTCCGGTTCTAAACGGCCTCATCATTTTATATGCTTTCTGAGATAAAAGTACGTATTTGGAGATTATAATTTAAGTCGATTGTAGTTTGAGACTGTTTCCATTTATTGAAATAATTTATACAATTAACTGAAAACGTAACAACTACTGAAAGTTGTGAAACCTGTGTCGCAAATTAGTGAGAATACAATTATTGAGAAAGAGGTCATCATTGAAGGATTTATCATTTAATCAGGGTTTAGTTCGTTTTTTTTTTTAATAACTCCTTTTTTTTTTATTTTATTTTAAAAGACAGCTATATTTACACTTATATTTTCGTTGTCATCTAATGAAAATTTTTGGGCCAGAGTTTTTTTTAAGCCTGGTCAAGAAAACACTTTTCCTGGCTATGGGAGTAAATTCTTAGAATTTAATAATCCGAAGTCATGATCTGCGAGGTCTCACTTATAAATGTAACAATGTTATTACAAGTATTGAAATATTTTGACTGGAAAATTCAAACTTTCAATTCATTAACTTTAATATTTTTGTTTGTAGATTATTTTTTACTCTTGATTTCTTACGCGTCATCTTAATCGCGACAATAAAACTTAAAAATCGGTTTTTAAATGTTTATGTTCTATCAGGGAGAATAACACTATGCTTTTGTTACGACATTTATGGTGTACTTGCAAGGAAAAATCAAGTACGAATACACTAAAGTCTTCGAGAGATACTAAGAAAACTTTCAATGAAAATTGATCATCCTACTGAGGTACTTTCATGACTGGCGATCAGAATAACAAAAACCTATTCAAAAACGGTATTAAGTGCATCCTTGGACTATATAAAAGGAAATAGTTTCCAACACATATCCCGATATTCAAATAACTTTGGCATTTTCTTCACTACAAGTTCAAGGTGAAAAAATTCCAAGTGTGACCCCCGCGCTACAGAAAATCTAACTGATATTTTTAAAGTTTCTGTTACAGTAAAAGATTTATTACAAGACCCTGGAACATAAAACTTTATACAAATAATGTAAAAATTACTATTCTTATATAAAAAAATGTACTTGAATATTTCATTCATTTTTACCGAATACCCAATATGTTTTAAAAATTAATCTATCTAAAAATGTTAAATTTATGCAGTATGTTTAAACCGTAAAATTTAATGACTAATTGTAATATTTTTATTTTTCGGGTACAATTTTAACTACAATAAAATTAAAAGTTTTTCTCTTTAACTTCAGGATTTTATATTTCATTGACCGCCATATTCTTACTTTCTTTTCAAGCTCTGTTTAGTCGTTATCTTAATCAAGCAATACACCAATAAGATTGGAATTTTCAGTGATTTTAAATTAACTACATGAAAGTAATATAGTATTAAACAAAACAAATATTAAACAGTAATTAAAGTAAAGCACTATTTCATAAATACTTTCTGTGTAACGATGGATAATTCAGACTAAAACAATCATTTTCAATCAAATTATGATGTAATACCCAACACATATCCTGTAAAGAAAATGAAAAATATTTGGGGACTATTACTTCTACACTTAATACTTTAAATCTAATTCATATATATTAATATAAAATATTAAAGAAAATATATACAACGAAAAAATTATTGAGAGAAATATAAAAAAATTAAATAAATGAATACATAGTAACAAAAGAGTTAAAAATATCATACCGCTACTAATAATTTTATAAATTAAAAAGTATTTTTCAATCCTAATAGACACAAAGTCACAAAATTACATGTAATTATTTACACAAATTAATGAAACACAAAATCATCAATTTATGAGAAAGTAATATGAGGAGCTCCTTAAATAACTGCATAAAATTATAGAGTATACACATTTCATTAGCAGCAAGCTTGAAGAGCTGACGCCATATCATTTATCACGAGTCCACCAACCCTTGTCAGTCATAAAGTTAATTTGCTGAAGAAGGGGTTTAAAGTGACGCACGAATTCATATTCGTGCGACTAACTCGCTCTTCTATGATAACGGAGCCGCCCTGATGAGATATAATGAGCAAAATAACGAGCAAAGTAACACTAAGTGATCTTGCCTTATCACGGTTTGCGTAGTTGCAGCCGGTATAAAAGAAATATTGCAATCTATGAATATTACCTAAAGGAGTTTATCATAACTGAATGGTACAAAACAAAGAGTCCGTCTGTTTGTATATTTGTCTGAAAGCGATGATCTAAAAGACTGATGCACAGTTTGTCATGCGGTTTTCACTAATATACAGAGTGATTCACATGAAAAGTTTAAGTGTATAATATATGAAACTTATGTGTTATTTGGCCGAACTATGTATAAGTTGTCGATTAAGTCGGAAAAAATCATGACATCTGAGCTTGACAGGTATGGGTTGCATAAATCATTTGAATATCGGAGGTGGCATATTTGTTTTGCATGACAGCGTTGTCCGTATTTTTTTTATTGGTTGGGATTTGGAATGACAATAAACAATGGACTGGTATGGGCTGCATAAATCTAGCATGGGCTGGCAATTGACTGGTATGGGCTGCGTAAATCGTTAGAATATCGGAGGTCGCATATTCCTTTTTTTTTATGTGTGACAGTGTTATCGTCATTTTTTTGCGGCTAACATTTGGAACGACGATAAATAAAGCACAGTGCCAGATTTTAAACGTTGCTGGAATTGATCTTTGCGTTCAATTTTTTTCATACGGGCAATTGTATGTAGCCCGTGTTACGTGTGACATCAAAATATAATATTTTTGTTGTCGCACCTAATCCGGTGGAAGTAATAAATATTTTACATAAAGAAATATTTCATATTTGTCTATAAAAATACGTCTTCTGATGGTTAATTCTGTTGACATAATTATTGTGTAATTCGTGTTATAATATACTTCACTAAAATTTGCAGTCGATATTTAGTAATCAATAAAATAATGCATTTTAAATGAAAAGAGTAAGAAAAACTCCAAAACAGTAGTGTTTTATCTATCCTACAAGCTCTACGCAACAGTTCGATACACTTATTACTTCATTACGCCAGATAAATGATTCGTACAGATATTTAATGCTATCCCAAAGATTTTTAATTGATGTGAGTTTTATGAAAATTGGCCGATTTATTGCGATAAATAGTGATTAAGTCGGAAAAAATCCATACGTCTGAGAATTTTCCTTTCCCTCCACATCTACCCTTGCGAAACCAAGCCGGGTCTCTGGTACAAACTAATGTAGTCATATATCTAACCCTAAATTTCTAAAAAGTGCTAATGCGAATTCATTATAGCAGGTATTAACACTACTCTAATTTGTGTTTATTAATGCCCATTTTGATCCTTTCCTTCGCTATTTGTCTTCTCTATATTCATATATCGGACGACCGTCTTCAATTAGATAACTTCCTGGTTGATAGTTTTTCAACTCCGTTTACGCAGTATGCTCACTAATTCTCTCAATCGTTACTTTGCCTTTTTGTTTGATCTTTATTATTGCACTTACAGCGATTTTGGATTTAGTAAAATGTGTAAAAGTAACAGAAATTTAGAAAAAGATACACTCGCAAGTCGTTAATTTAAAATTGCTTTGATATGTGATAATTGCCCCAATGAGTACATTTCTTTTGAATGCTTTCATGGTTTCGCTCAAAAAAATTAAATAAAAGAGAACAAAGAATGGTCAGTGGTGTTTGATAATTATTAAATTGATCATGATCGCCATTCATAAAATACGCACCAAATATCATATATTTTACTATTGTTTTTACAAAATTTATATATTTCTTCTCTGGAAAATAATTTGAAAAAGCGGTAGTTTACCTCAATAATATTAGATTATTTGCCTATAAATCTCAGTATGTTATATTATTGCTGACTTACGCACAAGATCCCATTAATAATTTTTTTTGCAGTCCTCTCAATAATTAATTTTAAGCATAAACACATCGCAAAGAAAACACCTATTCATTGAAAAGAAAATATAAGTTTGACACTAAATGTAAATCCAATAAATATAAGTCTGCTCAACTTATCAGAATAGAACCGTAATGAATTTCAGCTTGCATAATATCATAAATTGATTACAATACGAAGGTAAATATGAAAGTAGAAGAGTGAAGCTACAACGCATAGCTCAAACCTACCTGAAAGTAGGAAATGTTTCATAGAGCCTGCTGTTCGGTCATAATCGGTTTAAGAAAAATTTGCGGGATTCTTCCGGGAAAGGTAAAAATATGATCTGCCCTAATGATAGCGCGGGCCACTCAAATAACACCCTAGTCTCAGACTCAGATGTCAGAAACGTACGTTTTCGGAGATTAACATTGAGTTGAATTATTAACACAGCCTTTGACAGCATCTAGTGAAAATGTTAACACACTTAAGCTACTAACTATACCTGTCAAAGAATGATATTATTCCACGTGGAGATTGGTTATATTATAGTAAATTTAGTTTAGGTAACAAGTAAAAACTTTATGTCGCAATTCAATGTTAGTCACAATTTGTGTTTTTCTCCTGAGTTAACTTTTCATTAGTAAATAATGACGCCAAGCGGTGAAATTGGCCAAGGTTTACTTAAACAAGGACTTTTTTTCACATGGGCACTTTTATATGATTTTCTCTAGATATAATTTTGCCAGCAGCTAAACCATAATAGCACCTCCCGATTACAGAACCTAAGTCTACAAAGAGGCAAAAGCTGTTTTGAAATATTTTGTAGCTCTTCTTTACAAATACCGTTAGTCATTTCGAATATCTCTAAATATTTAAGATTACTTTATGAATTCTTATTACCATCAATTCAATAAAACCCGAGATAAATAAGTTTGAGTGAAAGCTATAGAGGCTAATAGAAAACCACAAATATCTTAAACCTAGTGAAAATGTAAACAGTGAATATATATCGAATGTCTGTTAGGGTTCAATATAAATTTAAAACTTCATTAATTATGGAAATACGAAATTTTACTTAAGAGAAATTAAAATAATCATAAAATTATTTTTTTTTACATGGTCTGAGGAAATTTCATGGCCGTAATGATCAAATGCCTAAAAAGGATGAGGTTAACTTTCAAGTTTTGATACAAATAAAAACTCGCTTCTATTTTAAATTTACGACTTGTCAAACTTTATGAACTTTATGATTTACAATAAATTTAATAAATTTAATCATCATCCCCGTTTTATAAATATTTTTCAGGATAACCTTTGATATTTATTGTAATTTTCCCTCAAATTATTCTCAAGTCCATTGTGGTGACAAAAAGACATGTTAAATGTGTTTAATAGAGCAAAAAGTATGAATTTACCATCAAGAAGGAGATACGAGAACTTTGGTATTTTAGTAGGGGAACTTTGTGAAAATATTCAAATGTGTAGCAAAAAATATTACTCTATGAGTCCCAATGTTAAAAATAATCAAAATAACATACAATCAATTATGACAAAAGGATAAAATCCCTGAAAAAATTATTCTTATTTAAGGCGTGTTACTTTAACTATGAAACTTCCATTATTATGTATAATGCTTAATTTATTATTTTCAAACACAAGCTATGTCAATTAAATGTAATTGTGAAGTCAAAGTAAATTGAACGATTTGGTCATTTTAAACATTTTGACTGATGAATACTAACTAAAAATAGGTGTATAGAAGGAGCGGATGAGAAAAAGAAAATGGAAAGTAATTGGAAAGACACGACACGAGTGAATAAAAGTTAAGTACATCAGAAAAACGTAAGAAGCAACAAAATAATAGGGAGCCTGTGCAACTCGCGTAAGTAAGGAAATACAGGAAGGTACAAATAAATAATTAAAACTTTTTGAGTAAAGTATTTGAAATTCATTTAAACTGTTTAACATAAACCACATTAAGACTATTGAATTCGGATCAAAGTTTTTGATTAAATTTTGTACCTTTTTTTATTTCAATGCATTAAAGTCAATTGTTTGGCCGATTAATTACTGCCTTGAGGTAAAAATATTAAAGTAAAACGTCATATTTCCTGTGAAAAGGAATGAACTCCTTTGTTCAATAGTAACGAACGTAAAATATTCGGTTAAAATTTTAGTAAAAATATATTGTGTAAAGCATAAACTCAAAAGTACGTTATTTTCAATGAAATCATGTGCCACTAATAATTTTCATCACGTTTATCTTTTGAATTATTTTTACACATCTTTTTCCACAAATGTACATTCAATAATCGAATTATTATCATTTTTAAAATGTATTTTAACAACCTAAAACTCTGAAACATTAAGGAAATCCTTGAAAATATTCTATAATTATTTTATAGAGAAACTATTGAACTATATTTTGACATACAGGCAAATGTCATTGAATTTGAGAAACGTTCACCTCTACGTAAAAGTTCGATTCTTTTTTGACTATTTGCTATGTATGGCTATTATTTGGAAAATATTAAAACTATCTGAAATTACATAAAGTTTCCTTCAGTGATAAAAAAAAGCGAATAAGTGGAATTTCATTCCAGATTTTGTTAAAGAATTTCATTTGTCTTGTATTCGTCGTTGGTGAAATGTCTGTGTAAGTACGCCTGCTTAACAAATGTAAGAAATGATTTAAAATGTTTAATTTCAATGTAAATATTTTATGATAATAAAACATGCAATAAAATTATATATTTTTCTTTACACTTGGCTCTTTTCGGTGCACCAATTTGAACTAACTAACCGGCAGGCTAAGTTTACAAAGTTGTTTTATTTTGTACATATAATTTTAAAACACAGAATAAAATTTCATACACTGTTGCGTTTATATCGCATGTTGCTTCTTCCGTTTTTCACCCCAAACGAAGTTCACAATGCAAGAGTACCCTACGTTTTCCTCGTTAATTTTCTATATCCTTGTTTTTCACGTTTCTGAAGAGCCCGTGTTTTTTATATACACTCTAAAACAAATTTTCTAACAAATCTAACAAATTTTATAAGATTTCGAGAATCACTGGGAAATAGTTAAGGTTATATTATTTGACTACGTAACAATTTTATTAGATTGTTAATAAAACATATATTTTATGTTAATTTAATATCCTCAATTATTTTAAGGATATTCCAAATAACCGAAGAAAAGGCAAAAAGTTTTCCTGTCGTTTCTTTTCCTTGTCAATATAATTTAATATTATGTTTTATTGAATTATTTATTAGGAAACAAATCAATTTACTAATTACGTATTATAAAACGTGAATTATATTTTTAAAACACTCAATAATTTGAAAAAATAATTTTTAATAGCTAACCTATAGACAATGATTCCGAACAATTTGTCGTTGCTTAGAAAACATCGGAGCGTCATAAATTTTTTTTTCTCTTTCCTAATTTTACTTTGAATGAATGTAAGTAAATTTTATTTTCAGATACCTTGTAAATTTCTTGTTCTAATTTAGCCATTTGATTAATAAAAATATCCTCAATATTATAACGCTGGATCAATTAATACAAACAAAATTTAATGCTCTGTTTGTACTTTTAGCTTTATTTTTATATGGTAAACTTATATATCAGTAAAAAATATACGTATATAGAATAACAAATAGACATAAAGTTAGAACATTTCTATGTATTTTCTACATAATCTTCTACATTAATTTTTGACTTTTTATTCACAAAATACTTATATAATTTTTTTATAAAATAATAAGTATTTTGTGAGTAACAAGTCAAAAATTGTTATAAATCACATATCCACATAATCAAAAGTTATAACACAAACCACTTGTTTTATTAAGTGGAACACATAAAAACTGGACAAGTTAACATATATACATATATATATATATATATATATATATAAATATACATATATATATATATATATATATATATATATATATATATATATATCTTTTGGAGGTTGTTTTACATTGTAATAAAATTTACATTTGAATCAATAACTTCTCGTATTGTATATAATTTGATCGAAAATATTATATAATGAGACTAGAATAATTATAATTTTTTTAGTTCTGAAATACTGGAAAGGAATATAATAATAAATATTGAAACAAGGAAAACAAACAATGATGTCAAGTAGTCTTAAAATATATAGAGATTTACTTAGTCGTCAGTAACTTAAATATTCATGAAAAGGACTGTTCCATATTCCTTTTCAATATATAATATTAAATATTGTTCAAAGTAAAGAAGAGAAAAAAATTTAACTCTTCATTACTTGATTATATTGCCCAACTGCTATCGGCTGGCTGTTAGGCGGAGGGTAGACAATCGATCAACATTGACCACTTGGGACACTTGTGATAAAACATTTTTTATATGACGTTAGCTAATATCATGAGTGTGCAACAATACGATATGTTGGTATTGAATTTTAAAACGGTATATTTTTGATGGAACTAACTAATCATCGGTTTGCTAAAAATTTGAAATTAACAGATGACAAATAAATTAACCAATAATTTAATCATAAACATGTCCGATTTGGAATTGACTCTTAAATATTGATTGGTCAAAGATTTAAATAAAAAAATTCGAACTTAAAAACATACGAAACACATTCGAAAAACATTTTTTACTCGAAGGAAACGACGCAATTAAAAATATACTCACCTCGGAAATTTTTTAAAATATTACTATGTTTCAATCAATTACGTACGTTTGCCAATGAATGTATCTATGTTTATATATATATATTTATATATATATATATATATATATATATATATGTATGTATGAATGAATAACATTTTCATTGACAATGGTGATCACAATTTTTAGCAAATCATTTTTAAATCTAATCTGTTCAAAAATAGTTTTACGTCGCAATTTGAAATATATAAAATTTATTATAGAAAGATATTGGACTTTTCTCTGCGCGGTTGCAAAAAAATCATAAATTTTGTATTTCCATGTCATGAAAATAATATTTAACCTTAATAGACTTTCAAATAAATAAAATGATAACCGCCAGTCGCAGCCCTCCACGGCTCATGGTTTTTGAGAAATAGGCGTACAAACGATGCGTCGATTGTGAAGTAGCTTGCACTCACTGTTCACGAGCAAGAACAGTTGCGCTTTCCGCGCAAAGAAATTTTGCTCCGGTGCCATAGTCCTAGATGCACCTTTTTTATTTTGTAATGAAGATGATATTTTAATAGCTATGTTTAAGTACTTTGACGGAGATTTCCTTGTTATTTTAGTCAATTTAGCAATTTTTGTAAAAGATGAAAATATAATTAATATAGAATGTCACATATTATGATTTAAGAATAATTATTCTCGAATACTATAAAACCAGAAGAACCATTATTGTAGCATATGTAAACATCTTTATTTTACTGCGCCGGTATTCAATCAAGCCAGATCAAAATATTTAATCAATAAAGAACGCTTTTATTGATTTCTAATTACGCATACAGAAATATCAGCCTCGAGTATATAAAATATATTCAAACGGATGATAGTGCGTTATTTCTTTTCTCATATATATGTATTCAATTGGATATTTTTTTAGTAATTAGGAATTTATTTCAGACATTCATTTATTTCTAATTCTGCAAAGAGGAAAACCTGTAAATTCAAAGCCCAAGTCCAAGCATATTTTAATGGAAAGGTAAAAATCGTTAAAATTGCGATTTTTAATGTGTCTTTATCGTCATCAGTGTCCTGCAAATATTTTTAATTATGTAAATCAAAAAAATACAATTTTATATCTTAAATGTATTAACAAGAGAGTAAAAATAATTTGATATCATAATATTTCTAATTTCTTTTAATAGCTTTGTAAAAATTTTATAATATCCTATTGAAATATGTTTCAAATATCATCAAAAATAACGAAATAAGTTACAATGACTTAAAATTATGAATTTACGTATCCACAAGCTACGATGAAAGACTCGTAATGTAAAGCATCAAAGACCCGAATGAAATATATGTTACGTACGCAGAGTTTTGCAATAATATTCACGACATGTAAGTAAACAGAAATAATCGCTGGATATTACATCAAGCGTATTATTTCTCTTTATTACAAGTATATATTTTATTGACAGCTAATACACATTTAAACGAAAATATCAAAGTATTTTCTAAATCTTTTAGTAATATTTATAGGATAAGTTTTGTAATAGATTGTTCAAAATATTTCATGAAATAATTTTAAAAAGTTATTTCTCATAATAAGAAGATAATTTGTTAATTTAAAAATATAACACTATATGTACGTATAGTTATTAATTCGGTCGTATATTTCCAAAACCCACCAGATCCATTTTTTTTTTAAATTTACACCGTCTGTGGTTCTAGATTGTCTAAATACTTTCTTCACTGTAATTCTTTGACATTTTGTGAACCACCACCAACTTACTAAATTTGACATGAAAACATCGATTTTATTCTCAAAATTCGCTATCTCCTTTCATAATTATTTTCAATGGCCGCTAGATCTTCCTCAATTAGTCACGATGCTCTATTCTGAAGCGTTCAATATGGCGTGCCAATGTACAACTATGCTTTTATTAATGTTCGTAATTTGCGTTCTTTAAATTGTAATAGTAGAGAAATGGTATAAAAAAGGTTAAAAAGCAGCTCCTAAGAAAGAAAGGAAAACGAAATGTCAGTTGGACTTGTAGAAAAAGAAACAAAAAAAGGAAGATACATTAAAAGTTTAATTGGTTAACCATGGCTTTTAATAATTTGGGTAACCATCCAAATTATTAACTTACTTTCCTTTGTTTTTTACTATTCTACAAATCCAGCTGACATTTCCTTTTTCTTCCGTTCTTAGGAACTGCTTTTCGTCCTTTTTTAGTCCATTCCTCTATTATTATAATTTAAAGGACGCAAATTATGGACAATAATAAAAGTATAGTTGTACATGAGTACACCATTTGAATAATGGCGTACCCATCTACAATGGCTGTTATTCATACAGCAAGGTAATACCGTATGTTTTTTATCGACAATTTTTCACTATTATACAATTCGCAACTTAATATGTGCATAGTTTCAATTACACTTCTGTCATTTTAAATTGAAACACAGAAAATATATCGAAAACGGACGTATTGTTAAAGAGATCTTAGATAATACAACATAAACAAATAAATGTCACAGCTTTATTATGTAAGTATTGATAGAAAAATTTATTATTAAAATAATTTTTTAGATTTGCGCGAGCAAATTTTTCTCTTTTTCCAAAATGTTTGAAGTACAAAAAGCAAATGTACAAAAAGTTTGAAGTACGGTTCTTTGACAATGTCTAATTTCATGAATATACACAAGCAATGCTATGTAAAAGATAATAAAATATACTAAGAAAGTTATATCCTCAAATACTGTTTAAGAAATTATGTTCAAAGGTATCGGACCTGAAGATGGAAGTCAAAGATCCAAAAATATGAGTGCAATATACTTCTAAAAAACCAGATGAAAAAATGTTCGTCTCTGTAAATCAGCATTTATATTAAATTTAAATGTAAAAAATGTCCGAATTATTGATGTATAGCAAAGGTCACACAAATCAACAGACGCATTAGTAAAGAAAATCGGAGGTGAAAATAATCGATCTTAACAAGATTAAGAAAAGCGTATCGCCATCCACAAATTTATACTGTAGTTTCATTATAGAAAATCACATTTGTGTAGGGGAAAACCAGCTTGAAAAGTGTACCTGAGCTCTAAACTTAATGTTAAAAATGTGGTGTGAGCATTCATTTTTAGTAAGTAATTGAATACCAAATATAACAATGGTTTTGGGGACCATTGTACCGATGTGTGCTCTTCTTGTATCGAATTATTGAAGAGTATAAAGGTTGTTAAAACAAAGGGATAAAAGCTGCATTGAATTGTATATAAACGATTTCATAATTTAAAAGGAAAAGCTTTTAATAGCTTACTGAAAGATACGACAGATTAATAATAACTGTTGTTTGACTACCAGAAAAATTATTTCCTACCAGAACTTTCTGATTAGTCTGCGTATTTTAGTAGGCTATACAATTTTTTCCTATTGTAATTGACACTTTTAATAGTAAATTGACGAAGAAAACGTGATACGTTATAATTGATACGAACCAAAGAGGCCCAAAGAATGAAATTAGATTGACAGTGCACTTTACCACATTTTGAACTGCCTCAATATACGAGACAATATTAAAGTATTGAGGCTTTTTGCATAAGGCCACGATGGTAAAAAAATACTCAATGTTAATCGGTGTGTATTGAAATTGGTTGTATTCGTTCGCATCCCCTCATATAAAGACAATGGAAATTATATTCCCGGTAGCCGGTCATTCCTTTCTTCGGAAGATAGAGTTTTTGCAAAAACAGAAAAATATATTTGAAGAAAAAAGCAATCATGACGCCTGAACGATATTTTGTCGTTTATGTCAATATGGAAAAATATTTCATCTATCGCTCTAACTACCTGTTATAGACTGGAAAAGTTGTGCAAATGCTGTAATTAAATGGCGTTTTGGTTTTATTTTCTCAAAAACCTTTTTGTTATTTAAAGAAAAAACATTCCTGTGCAAAGAGAAGGAAATTTTAGAAATGAAAAAAAACTATACAAAGCTGTTTGCTAAAAAAGTAAATTGGTGTCCAGCACAACACCTTACTCGTCGAGACTAACTTAAAAAAATAAAAGTTTAATGATGGCTGCAACTTACTGAAGAAACATTACGGTGAGAATTGGCGCGACTTTCCAAATTTGAGCTTTTATTCTTGAAAAAGCTTATCTTATTAATATGCATTGTTACGCATTAACTAACAAATGGGTAAATAAAAATGATGATATTATGTGAAAAAGAGAGATAGAAAATAAACATTGTATTTAATTTATATAATTTTGTCATAATTGTATAAAATTAAAATTCTTACACAATCTGTGTACAGAGAAAAACTTATGCGCTACAAACGTAAGTAAATTCACTTCTAGCTGCATTAAAAATCCATTGATACCGCTAATTAGTTACAAAACCCGCTAAACTAATTTTAAAATATAAATTTGAAAAATGTATTAGGTAAAAAATCCCTAACAAATTAGATTAGAATTGTTTTTCTTGATACAATGATTAAATTTATGTAGGGACCTGGAGTAAATAAATTAACTTTTATTTCCTGCTCACAACTGATTATATGTGGTGTTGACGGTATTGGAATTATACGACTCGGTTTATTTATGACCTTTCACTGTTTAAAAGAGGAGTTAAGAAGAATATTATTTTCTTAACTCGGATCTTTCCCTTAATTTCTTTTAATTTGAACTAGGCACTAAAAAAATAAATTGTAAAAGTTATTTACGTGATCTTATCATTTAGAAAAAGATGAAGTTTTACTTAAAAGATCACAACTTTTTAAAAAAGAACAAAGAAAATAACTTAAAATTACAACAAAGAAAAGGAACAAAGAAACTATAAAATTGTATGACTTAATTTCATTATCACTTCTAAAATTAAATGGCTTTACATATATACAACGGGATTATCCGATTTCTGAGGTAATGTGCGTTCCTTACGTGCACAACTCCGAAAATTAGGATGCCTAATTATATGGTTTACATTAGGCTATGATTTCAAATATTAATTTTCTTATTTTAAAAATACCAAGATATTTATAGCATTAATAAATTTTTAGAATTAAATAATTGTTTAGTGTTGAAGTGCACCTTTATTCTTGAAAATTTAATTTTATAATTCCATTAATTTTTGGGGGCTCCATATTTAAAGACTAAGTAATGACTCCCACGATCTTTTTACTGTTGAAAATAGAAATTGATCAGGAAATCTATCAATATTTATGAACTGAGTAATTATAGCTTGTTAAATAAAATTACAAGTAATGCCGCCTTTAATTTACGGGAATCCAACCAAATTCGAGTGCATGGACAATTGGATTCGGCAAGAAGAAAGTGAATATTCCTAAGAAATTTAAAAATAAATAGTTTCATTTGTTATGAAAGTTCTTATTTTTCCCCTTGTAATTTCATAAATTCTAAAATTTTATTGCGTAAAATGCTATGAGTGTAAAAGGCTATTGCGTTAGATTCGGATTATTTTTTTTCAAGGTATATATATATATACATATTTTTTGTGTAATTAATTTTTACGTTTTCCAAGGTGTAACTAATGTAATTCAAGGTGTTCTCCGTTTAAAACCTGAAATGATAATTGAGTCTTTACAGAATCAGTTTTCATTTATGGTTTTGCTTACGTTCACGTCAGCATTCAAAGCAAAGTAAAGAGTCATGCAACTGATGAAGCAAAATAAAGACGTAGGTAAATGACGCTCAGTTCATATTTTTGCAAGTTGTTCAACTTTTCCTTTGAACTTTGAATAATTATTAGGGAAAGTACCAATATCAATGATTCGAGTAACTGTAGCTTGCTGAATAAATTGATACGTCATGGCGCATTTAGTTTTTGGAAATTCATTTCACCAAATACAAAGGTATTAAAAAGACCAAAAAAATATCCCTTGGGTATTTAGAAATAAATAGTTCTATTTTTAGTTAGGTAAAAAAAGTTTTTATTTTAACATTCTAATCATTTCATAAATTCTAATATTCTAATAATAATTTTGTTACAGCTGTAGTTGTGAATAACTGCATTAACGAAATTTAATAAAATGCTAAGTGGGCTATTCTTTGCATTAAATGTAGAGAATCATTTTCAAGACTTGAAACAATAAAAACCATTTATATTAATATTTGCAAAATGCACAAAGAAAGAAAAACCATTTCATGACTCCAAAATTGGTTGTAAAGAATTCATATGTTCAAGTCATGCATGTATAAGTGGTATATACTCGTAGCCAGATAAATTTAATTTATCTAATTAAAACCATTAGGTAAATTAATTATTTATTATCTTATTTTCTTATAACTTCATATATTTATTTTTTTTATGTATAGCTGATTAAAACATATTTATTTAGATTATATTGCTCAACAAATTTGGTCAATTTATTACATAGCATTACTCATGCCATTTGATTACTTACATATTATATAAAAAAGTCTTTACTAGCAATGTCTAATTATATATTAAAATATAATTAATTTGTGATCTGTTCTTCTCTATTCTTTTCTGGTAACTATTTTGCAGGTCTTGATTTACATATTTCAAGAAATAATAAGGTCTTCCTCTAAATATTTAATATTTTGAATAAAAAATAACTAATAGTTTTTTACACAAAGAAAAATGTGAAAACCCAAATGAGTGATGGTTCAAATTTCTACCCCTAATTGGAGTTCTTTTTTTTTTTGGAGTTAATATTTTCATTGGAGTTAATATTTTATAGAATGGACGTTTAAAAACACGGAATGGTTTTTAAAAATCACGCATAGAGTATACTCCTACATTATAACATGCTTTATAAATATTATCCAAAATGATTCCGTCAAAAAGTGAATAGGTAAAGTAGTCATATTCAATTTATAATATGTATTTGTTGATGGAAATTGATTGTCACAAAAATGTTATTTAGCTTTAAAATGTTAGTTCTATTTCTGCATTATGACAGAATATAAGAATACATTGCCAGCTGGCGAAATAACAAAACCAGACACATCTCACTTTGCTAAACACTTCATTGAAAATTACCATCACCCTCATACTGATAATGCCCCCTATATATTACAAATAAATACAAAAGGAATAAACTTAATATCCCAGAAACATTAGAAATAAACAGACATAAAAAGACACCAAGGTTAATATATTAATGGAACAACTAAATACAATATCATCACCCATACTTAATATCTTCTAGATATAATATAATTAGGCAGTACTCTTCAAAATATTTTATCCCAACTACAATAAAAGCATATATAAAATATAATATATATAAATATAAGCATATATAGCATATATAAATATAAGCATATATAAAATATAAAAACAAATAATAGTGAATAAATAAATAAATCAATAAAAACAAAAATTTAAAAAAAATTATAAATATATGAATAAATAAAACGGGAGATATGACAGAATTAGTGGTATAACCTTGTTCTAACTTTCAGATACCATTGCTTTTGTATTAATGAGAATAACTTCCATTTAATTTTATTACATACACCAGAACATTTGCATTGTACAACCTCATAGAATAACATCAATTGAATTTATTACCCTCACTAAAATACTTGTCTATTGTATAACTCTCGGAAATATAATAAAACCTACATCACTCCCCTACAATAAACTCACTAACATAACAATAAATTCACAAACCCAGCTTGCGCTATTGCGTTTGAAACATATAAATGCTGTTGGATGTTCTTAAGAGTTATTATTTACTAATAGCCCACCTGAAGATGTTGTAATACAACGAAACTTTGGTCGTGGTAAAGAACTTAAAGGAAGTAAAAATAATGCTTCATCACGTAGTTTCATATAATTGTGAATAATGAATTTCTACAAAATTAACGGCAAATATGTTCAATATTTTATGGCATAATTTCGATTTCTTTTTTTTTGGTTTCAAATATAAATTTTTCTCAACTTCCATGAATCAAATTTCATCGTCATTCCGTCGAACAGTTAAGAACTACAAATAGAAAATGTGCAGCACATTTTTAGTCCGATCGAAAGATGTTTTTTTCGGTAATAACTTCTTTCAAATAATTAAGTTTGATATGAATTGAGCAAGCAAGTTATATTTTAAGAGCATTATTTGTTAAATTTTTATAAACCTTTTCACTAGATAAGGAAGGAATTAAAAATTTAATTGTAATAAATATGATTTTTGGTAATAAAAAAATTTAAGAAAATGACAGAATAATGAAAGCGATTCAAAGCTTCACTAAAATTTATGACTTTGTAAGAACTACAATTAGCAAATTTGTGATTGAAAATTAATGTTTGGACAACTGTCAATTATTGCTGATAACTCTGATAACAACACGTTGGGCTAGTTAATAATATTCAGTCCCAATTATAAAGAGATTTAAGTTAATTTTCAGTTTAAATAAAGATAAACTTGCAACATTACAATTCAAATTACAATTTTTTTTTGCTATCTGTGTCAGACGGCAACGAAATTGGAAATCTGGCTATTAGTAACAAATGTACGATTAAAATGTTGGCACATGCCTAGTTTACATTCGAAAAATTCAAATCAATATAGAACAAAAGCTTGATTTATCAACTTATTAATTACTGTATTTAACGACTCAAAGTATTAGTAGAAAAAGAAACATTCACTTTTGGAATTAACATGGTATTATTGACATTTATGTACATTGAACTTCGAAATATATTAAAGTAGAAAGCTGAAATTCAAAATCGCGGTGAACTAATGAGGCATATTTGAATGAAAGAAAATCAAGCATTGCCTTATAAATTTCATGGACAAAGTGGGTTAACTGAAATATAATTTGCATAACATTACCAACAAAACTGTAGAATTTACGAAAAGTGATTTCAAAAATTGTAAATATTTACTTTGAGAATCTGATCACAAACAATTAATCATAGTATTATGCATTAAAACTTCTTAAATTAATATTAAGGACTTATAATTGTGACTTTTGTTTCAAGTAGTCGATTAAAATTTGTTTAAAATGTTGTCCTCTAGACTCACATAGAGTTTATTATGAATTTAGGGAAAATAAGAATTACAAAAATATATAACTCGTCCCATACGAAATATCACATATACAATGAATAAACACTTCTAATTATTAGACAATTTATCAACAGATAGCGTCCTTCAAATTTATATCCCAGTGAGGATGCCTCGTTTATATTGTACTATAGTGGTATAGCATTCCAGTTCTTGCTAGACAGAGGAATATGAGACACTTTTTTTATCACGAGGACATAATTATCGTGTAAGTAAGATGTGATTATTGTAGAAGCAATTAACGACGATGATGAGAACGTGTCATAGTCTTGAAGTTTAGACCACCAATGTGCCGTCGCAAATGGAGAAACAAGAGACAATCGTAGTATATAGGTAGTGTGATGGATGATCCAATTGTTCTTAGTACTACTGTTATCTTCAACGACGGCTTCAGTGGTAGATAGTTTTACGATGCCAGGTAATTAAAGATAACTATTGCTATCTTAAATTACCTCCCCATCATACAAATATCATTATCTTTGAAGACGATGAAAGCGTTGGTCTCAAGGTACGATAAATACCTTTATAATGGTGAAAATTATGTGGAAAAATTATTTCAGATATTGGCTTTTGCGTAGAAATAAAGTTGTTTAATAATGTTTTTCCATGTTTCCTACATCTAAATGGTACTTTTCGAATATATTCATTGAAGTAAATAACATTAATAAACTTAAAAGCATTAAATTTCTGAGGTATAATTTGTACTTACTTCGACTGTTTTGTTACTGACTGTGTAAGTGCAAAATGATAAATATCTATTTTTATTTTCACTCAGTGCCGGTCAAAATTTATTTTTGCAAGAGATACGATTATTAAAAAAACTGTTTAAAAAAACGTATTTAACTAACACAGTGATCGTCTTAATGGTAATTTGAGTTCATTCCTTTAAAACTAATATAATATAAGGAAAATATTTATGTAAATAATAATTTCCGTTTATATAATAATATTTTCCGTTTAAATAAACTCGAATCAATTGTTGAATATAGAAAAAGTATAATATTTGCAATAAAACTAATATTTGCAACTATAAATATTTCAAGATATTAAAATTCATATCCAGATACCTGCTAATTAAATATTTACAGTAAAAAAGACAATCATATATCATTTGGTAACAGGTATCAATTTCGTATTTATCTCATGTCTTAATATTAAAATAAATTTTTGCAACTTGGCATAATATATATTTATTTAGGATATTGTAATAATAAAATTCAACATACCGATTACTGCTATTACAAATGAAAAATGTTTTGGTATTGGACAAAATTGCGATAGCGTTATCGCCTGGCAATTTATTTTCTTTTTGATGGAGAGGAAGCTTTTATAATTACTAATTGATATTTTTCGACAAAATATCTCGTCCAATTATATTTTTTTAAAAACGTAAAAGCCTTACGCACCTGCGGAATTTACTGTTCGCATACAAGGCCTTGTTTATAGATCAAACAAAATATGAGCATGGAGTCTGGCAAGTGACAACCTAATTATATTGGAACCATTGTTCTTCGATCCTGAAACATAATAGTGTGTTTTATCTTCGCTAAGATTGGGTATGACTTTGCTAATATTTAAATAAAAGATTAAAGCTTTATCTTGAGAAATTAACATTTCATTTATTTAATATAAGGTTGACTATCTTATTTAATACACAAAATAAACATACATTTCTCAGCTTCAGTTTCATTTACTTATTTTCAATAATTTCAAATTATATATTAGGTACTTATGATTTACAATAAAACTATAAGTAACAAATTAGTGGAAAACATTTTAACATATTCACGTTACTTAAATTATTTTCTTAATTTTTTTTGTTATGTTTTATATACATATATATATATATATATATATATATATATATATATATATATGTATGTATGTGTGTGTATGTGTGTAAAAATATTTACAAAGTTCAAACAAAACATTCATAGGAATAACAGGGAAAACTTATATTATGATTTATTGCAATATGACACTAGGAAGTTGAGAAGAAAAGCTTAAGTTTAATGATGAATGATGAAATTAAATAAAATCTTTGTTTACAATGCATCTTGGCGAATAGTATGTTTTTTCGACATTAAACTTGGCCCTCACGAAATATTAATAACTTCTGTTTTCAGTTTTATAAGCTCAAACAATAAAAAGCAAAATCATTAAATAGCACAATTTTCGATTAATCAAATAGGTATCATTTGAAAAATCAGTGTCAAAACTAAACTGACAAGAACAAACCACCTCTTTTTTAAAGTTGTATGCATTGAAAGTTTTTTTAAAATACACTCAAACATTTCTGGTTGTATTTTTGTTATATATAGTGAAATGAAATGACATGAAAATGAAATGTCTCGCAATATTTTTAATCAATGATTCCTTGATCACCAGCCATTCCTAGTGTTCTTTTTCTAATTATTTGATCATGAGTACCAAAGATGTGATAAAATTGTAATAACGTCATTTAGCATATAATGATTTTGGTCAAATTGCATTCACAAATTATAGATACATATAAATAAGTTACTTACAGGCATGATTAAAATACTGGACAGTAAAAAGCTAGGGAAAAATTATATTTATAAATAATTGATTAGAAATGTCTTGCATTGCTAAAATGTTTAGAATTTGTTAGTTGCTTAATTGTGTAGAAAATCCCCTCAGACCGCTAATCATTAAAAGATTAACACTAAGAAACAACACTAGGCGTTTGCATTCCGAATCTGAACTAAGTATTGAAACTCTAAATTTCTTTTTCACTTAATTTTTTCTGTTTAATTTGAGAGTCGCTCTGCGTCCTTTTCCTTAGATAATTTTTAGCTTATGGAAGGAACAAAAGATAGCTAAATGTGACATATGTTAGCAATTTCATTCATGAAACTGGGAGAAAAGTAATTTGGCAAAGTCTCAATATATTGGAAAATTATTAAATTGAAAATATATTGCAGTCAAATATATTGGACAACATACAAAATACATATTTTTTGATAATATAATAAATTCAGAATATTCCTATTTTCATACGACACGTGTGAAGTCTACTTCGTACATAGTCTAGTTTGTTATATATTTACAAGCAAATACTTAAACGTTTACACTTGCCAAATTCAGTTAAACAATGATAAATACTTCGCTCCATCATACCCTCCCAATAAGGCCTATAACTTTACGAGAAAAAAAGCCAAATGTTTAATCTATTTATAAGCAAATACTTAAACTTTTACACTTGCTAAATTCGAATAAATAATGATTAATCATTCGCTCTGTCATACTCTCCAAATAATGGTCAACTGGAAGGCTATAACTCAATAAGGAAACTAGTTGATTATTATTTCATAAATATTTAAGTTCGATATAATTACAATTTGAATACTATTTGAATTGAGAATATAATTAAATTCAGTCAAGGTTCGAGTATACTCTTATTACTACAAGACTCATATTACTACAATATTTTGGGCTTAAATTTCAGATATGAAAAAATAGGCTGCGACATCAATAAATAGTTTTCCTGTTACTATGTGCATCTCTTGTTCTAACTGGAGGCTCAACAAGGAAAATAAATAAAATATGAATAAAAAAAAATTATTTTGACCTTATTTTTTTATAATTTCCTTTGCTATTCTGTTTTTGTCCTTTAATATCATGCATTTTAATCATATATTTGGAAAAGTACAAGATGAATATGGCTTTTTAATTTTAATAATAACGCTGATTACCTATACATATAATATAATTGTGACAGATTAAATTCTGTACAAGGGTAATATTTTAAAAAGAGTGATTGATTTAGCTTATATAATGAAAATAGAAGCCGAAAAATATTTTCTTTTGGAACTTTTGTCCGTCTATCTGTATGTTATTTTGTGTATCGATCACATAAAAGCCACTGGATGGATTTCGATGAAATTTTGTCTAGACAGTTTATAACCAAAAGCAACATATAAGAAAAAAAATCTTATTCCGAATTTTACGCTAGTGAAACCGTGGGGCACAGTTAATAAAGTATAGTTGCCATATTCAGATTCGTATTTCAATGAATATGACTTAACTCAGTGACTCCCAAACTTCCTAATTTATTTAAGTTTTCACTTTCACAAAGTATTATTAATCTAATGGAAATAACGAAGTTCGACGTCACATATTAATAATATTTCGTGCATTGTGTAATCATTGCCGATTTGTATCGAATATTGGAATATTTCACTTATTGTCGCTTTAATACTTATTTCTGTAATACTGAGTTGTTTCAGCTTAATAATCATCTATTAAGTATTAGATCACTCATAGAGATCTCAATTTTTCGACATAATTGGTATATTTAAAAACAAATGTCCCATTAACCATGTTAACGGTTTCTTTGGCTTTCTTGTTAACGAGAATATGTCGCAGTTTGTCTGATGCCAGAGTTTTAATATATACACCTTTCGAATTCAATCACCATTAAGAAGCGATTTTATTAAAATTCCATTCCTAGAGGGGTGAGATATGATAAAATATATTTTTTTAAATTCTTGTATAACCCTTATATTTCGTGACGTAAAAATTTGGTTTAAGTTTTATAACTATCTATACCAAACATATGCACGTTTTTTTTAGGTTTTATACAGTAATATTCTAATATATTCTAATGTGTAAAAGGAGTTAATTTAAAATTGAATACGTAAAGAATTAAAAGCAAATCTCATGGTCTAAATATACTCTAACTCGGTCGACTCCACAACAAGTTAATGGATTAGTTCTACCGGTATTCTCTTCTAACATCTAAAATGAACGACTAACCGTCATTAATTATACTTTATTTAAGCTGTTCAAAGAGGCAGAAATGGAACAAAAGTTTGCGAACTCAGTGATGCGCAACGCAATTCAGTGTCCTATGTAAACCCTCCCCACTTTCCAGCCCGTAAGCATCTCGCCACAGTGGATAGTAAAGTGCCTCTAGTGCCTCAACCTACTTAATTTCGTTAAACCTGAATTAAATTTATTATAAATATTATCAAATAAAATAGGAACATTACTCGGTACAATTTCATACACCCCTGTTTTTTAACTAGACTTTCAAAATTATTCTAGTAACAATATTGCACTAATGTGTTTTTTCTTTATAAGTAGTAATCTTTACTAGTTATTAGTACTATACTTAGTTTAAAACGTTTACTGTTTAAACCAGGTTTCTATAACGTATCCATGGATTATTTATATACTGACATATTATCATTACGAAAAAAAACGTATCACAAGGAATTAAAGAAAATTAAAAATAAAATAACAAAAACGTCAAAGATGATCTCAGGGTTGACTTTGTAAATGAGAGTTATTATATTAATCATGTACAGTAAATGTTAAATTATTTTGGTGTTTTTCTAAGAAATTTTTATGGAGGGCAAATATAAATAAGTAGGAAGTGAAAGTTTTCCAAATGAAAATTTCTGCATAAAAAACAAGAACTGTGAGTAAACCTCACGCCCTGTGTTTTTGTACCCAAATGTATGTACTTCAATTTTAAAATTATACAATACTATCAAGAAACACTTAAATATAGTATAGAATTTTAAGAATTAAGGAAGGAAAAATAGCTAAATGTTTTATTCTCCTTTCGAAAAGTCTAATCTGGAATCTGTTTCATTTTTCCTGTAGTATATGCGCAATTTTAAAACAATTATCTCAAATTTTTTGGCCCCCGGACTTTGGATATAAGGAGGAAGGATATTTTTTTGCATATTTCTGGCGATGGATTAAAAACTGTTTCATAGTTTTTAATCCATCGCCATTTATATATATAATAAAATCGCAAGAGAAATGGGTATGGATATAAAGTTTTTTCAAATAAAATTATGTGCTACTTACTAACAATACGCTAATAAACCTTAAACAACAGTTTTTTTATAATCTGTGTCTGTTGGTTTATCTGCAGTTCACCCTAATCACAGCAACGACTGAACTGATTATGCTGAATCTTCGTTGTACATGCCAAGCAAGGGCTAAATTGGATGCATTTTTCGTCAAAATCGTTGCCCAAGTATAAAAGTTACGTTAATCTTTAAATTATTTTCATTATGCACGCTAATATCAGAACCAGCGTTGTCTGCCATCACCATCTATTAGCATTTTTAATAAACGTTATGGTCATAAAGTCCTGGGAGAAATAAGAAAAAAAGAACACAAAAGATCCCTTATAACTTTTCTAACTCCGAATTTCACGCGTACGAAGCAACGGGCTTTCATGTGATACTTCAGTAGATTTTGAGCATTATTTTGAATAAAAATAAAAATATTTTAAATTTCTTTTATTTGTAATTGTTTTTTATATCTGCTAGATATATCTGACACAACATTTCACGAAATCATAAAGTAAAGAAAAAGTAAATAACATAGTTAAATCGAGGGATTTCTATTTAGGAAGCAGATACCACTGAAGATCTATTTTATTTATTTATCTACTTTAATGTATCTAATTGATACATATGGCGAACTTATTGCTACGAGAGCAATCTCTTAGAGCCAACCATAACACCCGCCCAGCCCCGCTCGACGAACGGCCGGGAATCGAACCCAGGACTCCGCAGTGCGCTGCGTCGACAAAGGCCGTATGCCTTGTGATCAACCCAACACGCCACTGTATCAACTATTTTAGCACAAAGTGACAGAATTAGGCTTTATAACTTTTGCTGTCGAAATGAGACAAAAAATCGTAAATATATATTGATATATATTTATAATCATAAATATGACATTTATATTGACTGAGTTATTATTTGCAATAAAAAATAAACTACTGGTAATAGATAAGGTTATCATGTTTGAGGACAAACATAAATTTGAAGGAGTGTCTATAATCATTCATTCATTTATTTCTTTATATAAATGAATGAATGATTTAATTCTAAGCACTGCGTTTGCGTAACGACGGGAAATAATGCGTTACATCAGGTTATGTTACATATGCTGTGGAAATAAGCACATGTGATACATTTATAACCAAAATTAAAATAAAAATTAAATAAATGTCAGAGAAAACATTGCCCCATAAAAATTCAAACGGCAGGTTTTCCTTTTATTGGTTTATTAACTTTTCCCTTAAATTAGTGAATACGTCTTCTTTTAGTAAATATACGCACAAAAATAACCATTATGATAATAATGGCAATGCGTGACCATAAAGAATTATGACGAGACTTTACTTCCGAATTGAAGTATAAGTTAGTCTCAGTCATAAAGTAATAATAAAGTGCTTAAACAGTTTGTTTATTAGATATGTTTGTCATAAATTTGTTTATTCGAGAATATCAAAGTGATTACATAAAATTGATTTAAGTAACGGTAATAAACAATCATTACAATAACGAAGAAAAGTTATAATATTTTTATATATCATTGAAAACAAAATAAGTGGATATATAAAATCAAATTATTTTTGTGTCAAAATGCTGAAATTTATTTAAATATTAATAACAATATAAAGTAATTTTGTCAATTACACATGAAACTTGTTTTTAATATAACTTAAAAAGATATTATTTTATTTTTCAAAAAACTTAATATTCTATATTAATTAATGTTTACTTTAAAAATTTTTAACTGACATTAATTTATACCGTAACATCAGTAAAAGGACTAAACTAAATCCCGTTTTTAGCTTACTAACAAAGGATGCAATAACTAAAGAATTGTTAATAACAAAATCAGCCCAAACAGCCTTCAAAGTAAGAAGTAAGGACCATGCTTCTTGTAAAGTGTATGTTTCATTATATGCCATATGAATTTTTGATTTCAAATTTTTTAATTTTAATAAATTAAACATTAGTTTTTATAGAAAAAATTGATAAAAATAAATCAATGCTAATGATGAATTTTTGTCTTACATTGGTATAAAAACTTCTACAAAAGCTCGGTTTATTGAATTCAAAGGTAGATGTGCTAAAACAATTTAAAAATCTTGAAAAAATAGCAAAAGACGTATTTCCAAAAAAAAGTTATCTGTTATATTACTGAAGATAAATACAAAAAATTTAAACACGTTTAAATCTTACTTATTCGGTGAAATTATTAAATTTTTATTAGGCAAATATATAGTTTCCAAACGACATACGGCAATTTCTTCTACTTGAAAAGACTGAGTTTGCTTAATTCGAATTTATTTCTTACGTTTGTTTATAATAACGTTTGTATCTTCATAGTTAGTTGTTAACCGTATCTGTGATAGGTTCAAACGTTTGCGTTGATTAGATAAGAGTGTTGAAGAAGATAGTTAAGAGTTGGCAAGTATTGATTGCAGATTTCAACATATAAATGTAATTAATTGATCCTACAAGTCGCATTTCCTTATTTATTAACAAACATGAATTAAGAGAAAAATTACAATTACTGTTTTCGTTATTGTAAGTAATTACAATTACTTACAATAACGAAAACAAAAGAAAATTGATGTGAAATGATAAATTCAGAAAATATAATTCATGACCAACATACCATACTCTGATGCAATCGCGGTCAGTTGGTTGAATAATTTCATACCGAGGGAAAGTAAGAAATTTCTATATAATTCGTATTTTCATGCCAATATTTAAAAAAAATGAGGACCGTACAAACGCAAGAAGTCATTAAGTACGAAGAATGAAAGTTTTTTTAACAAAATAGGACAACATTTTTCCATCCACAATCTAAAAATAAATTTTGGGAATGAAATTTTCCTCTTTGCTGCTAAGACAGTAACGGAACGAAAATAAGTAAGAAATAAAATATAAAATACACAGTTATTTACCTTCATCGCGCTTCTACTCACAAACATTGACAGGACATCTTGCGGATACTTTTAGTCAAAAGACGTTATATAATTTCATGTAAACTTCAAATAATTGCGCTTAATAAAAAATAAAGTGCAATGGATTTTTATAAAATATCAATAAAAATATAAAATTAGAATTATTTAATAAAATAAGTACTTTTTTATATTTGAAATTAGGTTCTAAATTTTCAATTTTGTCACAAAAAATTATTCAATATGTGAATCTATATATATATATATATATATGAACTTTTACACACACACACACACACACACACATACGTGTGTGTGTGTGTGTGTCTGTGTAAAAGTATATATCAGGACTGAGGAACGTCGATCAAGCAAATAGTTATGAAATTCACTGCGTTGGGTGGGTAATCGACGTGCAGCGTGAAACGAACGAATCTGCAGAATATTCAGAACATGTTGCTAGCACAGCGGATTCCTCTTTTATGCGTTCAATAGTTACGAACCGGATTTAGAAATAATTTCGATGAACATCCAATCATTATTTCTATATTTTTCGCTTTGATCCTGATTTGCACAATATTGATAATTGGTGGATTGTATAGTAAAGAAGTAGATTTTACAAAAATGTTAACTAAAGTAATCACTTTGTTTTTGAAGTTACACTTCTTTAGGCGCGTTATGAAAAAATGATGAGAGTGAAATTTTAAGATTCGTCACACAAAAGTTACAGTATGAAATTGCAGCGGTTGCAGTCTCGAAACAAAAGCTATTGGCACCATCGTCGCCTCAGTTGACTGTTTTCATATTCATAGTTTTTATCCACATGTTTCTAGTGTGGATAAAAACTATGAATATGAAAACAGTCAACTGAGGCGTTTCACACACGTGTTTTAGTTTCATATAAGTGCGATTTATATATGTGCTGATAAATTATATTCAGTAGTGATTTCAATTCAATATTTTGATTAATATATTTACTATTCGTAAATATTAGTGAAAAAATTGTGTTTATATACTTTTTCAAGTGCTCCAATATAATTGAGGTTATCTATCCGTATGTATTATTTAATAATGCCAAAGAAGTATAACTTCTCACGCGCGTATATAAGTACACGCACCCTTTTTGACGTATATGTTTGAATGATTGGGTAATAAATGATTATTTGTAAGGTACTTCTAAAAACGAATTTAAGCTTTTATATTCGAAAATGCTCGACATACCTGTTACATCTAACAAGAAATAAGAATTGTTCACCTATTCACTTCACGTTTCATTTCATCTTTATATCTACTTTTTGATTATAATTTCATTGCATTTCATTAATTTGATGTACATGGGTAATTGGTTTGTGTGTACGTGACACAGGGATTACTTTTATTGAAATATCCGCTACTATAGCAAAGATGAGTTCAACTCTGCTTAATTCATGATAACTTACATTTATGGTTTTAGAGTGGATATTCCTTTTCATAATGATAGAAAGATGATTTACAGCTGAATGTTTGAGTGTCGCTGCCATGTCATTCTACTTACGCCAAATTGAAATTTAGTTTGCGCTTAGCAATATCGAGTGGTGGTTCATGAAAAACATTACTTTTGTGCTCATTTTTTACATGAAGATTGCTCACCGTGGACTTTGGTTCGATTGTACATTTTTGTAATTTTACCTAACCAATTACTTGAGTCGTTTGGCCATGATTATAATTAAATTGGATAATGATATACAAAATGAAGAATGTAATCAAAGAACATTGGATCTTAAATATACAAGACCAGCTAAAGCAATTGAAGTTATCGATTTTCTTGATTGTTAAGTAATAAACAAAAGAGAATAACTTTGATTTATTTACTCTTTCTGAGTACATCCACTGTGGGTCGTGTTTTTGTTGATGATATGGCCTGTACCAGTAGCTATTTGTATTTCGAGTAGTTAGAAGGAGAGTTGTGCGTGATTAATGTTGACATAGGTAAAGTCTTGAGAAAATAATTGTATATGCTCACGTGGTGACGCGTACGGAAATCCATGGATTGGATGCGCATGTGACGGTGTCTGGAGATTGCTGGTTATTAAGTTATAGCCAAAGTGGGCCATGATGATAGGAATATACTCAGAACGGTGATTGTTGGATATTGGTTTTAATGTAAAATGTACTTTGTGCTGGACTCCTCGATGAATTACAATTTCAATTTTATTAAAAATCATGACTTTTACGAAACAGTTTGTAATTACCCTCCTTTTTAAAGTCATAGAAGTGACTTTGGTCATTTATTATCAAGATAATGCATGATAAAGCCATAGATAATTGATTGTATTTTGAATCGAATAAACAAAAAAAGCGAATTTGATGTTTAAACTAAAGCTCTGTGCAAATCGACTATTTTGAGTTTATTTTATATTTTTTTTATGATAGAGCCAGTTATAGTACAAGTATAAAATAAATTATACTGTTGGAACTTTTATTTTATTTTCCAGTTAACATACGAAGACATGTCAGAATGGCCGCGTCAAATAACACGAATGCACGTGACTATGGAAACATTTCAAACTACTGAAATTGGACGCGAGTGAAAGGGATCGTCCCTATTATTATTATTATTACATTAAGGTTAATATGTATAATATTTACTAATGAACTCATTTCTTGTACCTCAATTTAAAGGTAACATTGTTTTAATGCTGTTACAATGGCGGGAATCGCATAATCTATTTTGAAAAGTAAGAATGAAATTTTAACCACTCGTTATTCATGTAGGTATTGAGTTTGCAAAAAATTTAAATTTTACGTATTAGCAGATAGCCATTTTTCCGGTGAAGTCATGATTATTTGCAAGAATTTAAGCCAAGCTTTAGTCATTAGCATAACAGTAGAATCTCTAACTTTTAATACAATGACTGACGGATAAGATACCATAGTAAGAAATTTACATAGCCTTCATAACATTCGTAAGTAGAATTGACGGTAGAGTCGATAGTAGAGTCAACGGTAGAGTCGATGATAGAGTAATTCATAGAATTGTCGGTAGAGCCGTTTCTAAAACTGTCGCTAAATTAGCGCGAGCGTTATATTTGACATTTGCGAATTGTAACAAAGTTGACCTAAATGCAGTAAATAATATAAACAAAAGCGCATTTTTTTTTTAAAAAGCGGGGTTTGATTGCAACAAGACTAAGCTAAATATGTTCGCACGAAATATGCAATAAAGCAAAATTTGATCCTAAATATGGCAGTCCATTCAAAGTTTTAGATGTTATTTACCGTGAGATGTACTTAATTAGAATGATAACTTAAAACTGGACCTACAAATTTGCATACGATTATTTAAGATGAATGCATGAACATCAAATTCCGTTTAATTTTGAAATTTTGCCTGTAGCGTGAGACTCTAAATAAGATAATTGAGAGGAAATGTTTTTATGTTAAATTGACCTATCTGCATTACATTACCGTCGTTGGTTAAGTGATAGTTACGGAGTGTTGGTTACGTTACAAAGTGCTGAGTACTGGTGTCTTGCTACCGCTGATTAAACGGTAGTTGTAGAGCTTTACCCAGCGCTATTATTTTACTGTCGCTGGCTAAGTGCCAGTTATAGAGTGCTGATTAAGCACTAGGTGTTTTGCTATCGCTAGTAAAGCGTTAGTTGCAGAGTGCTGAGTAAACGCTACTATTTTGCTGTCGCTGGTTAAACAACAGTTGCAGAATGCTGGTTAAGCACTAGGTATTTTGCTATCGCTGGTTAAGCGTCAGTTACAGAGTGCTGGGTAAGAGCTACTTTGGTGTAGTATGGTAGAGGTGTGGTATTTGGCTAAAGATATTAACACTTTGAGAGATTAAGTTTTTTATTTTCATTCGTTTCTATAATTAAATTATTTATCGTATGGTGAAAAGTTGAACTTAAGTTTTCTCATAATGAAATCGCAAGTTATATTGAGACTTTTTATATATTTAAATCAGTCAGTTTCAATAATTAAACAATGTTAATTATGATCATGCTATAAAATTACAAATTATTATACCGTAATATAATGTAATGTCGTAGTATAATAAAATCTGTCTGAATATTAATAGATCCTATCAATTTTCATATGTATGAAAAGTAGTGGTCTGAGCGTCTAATAACAATTTGGTTTGATAGCATTGAAGTGTTGATTCTATTTTAAATATGACTATCAATTTCAGCAAATTGTGGAAACCAAACAACTATTAAACCGAACTTTTATAAGTCGTTGAGTTCATAATAATAATTAACATCAGTGAATATATAGGACAACAGAAACATTTCCATCTACTCGATCGATATTTTTAATTAATATAGAAACAGCCTTTGTTACAATAAATGTTACCTCAAATTTATTATGTCGGCATTCTTACATTTTTAGATCGTTTATTTTGAAATCGTGATTATATTCTCCCTCCTGTGTATTTATTTTTATTAAGCAAGCAATGCGCACATTTTATGCGCAATTTACTAGTGAGTTGAGGCGTCATCCTACCAGTTTATACACTAAAAATTAAAGTATGGTTGAGTAACGCTTTATCTCCCATTTTTCCTCCTGATAAACTCACAAAACAACGTTTTGCATTCGGTGAGCAGTTTTGCATCCTTAATTTATATTCTATAATTTGTGGGCATTTACAATGCTTTCTCGTCTTCTAATATCGCATGAAAATAAAAATATGAACATATTACACTACCCTTATGTGCAAATAAGTCCGCTTGTTTCCATCTCCTATTAATATTCTCGTCGTAATACGTTGTGTTTACACTCAGAACTATCGGAAACGATTCGTTTTATGTGTTTATTGTAATTCTTTGCATAACTACTTTTTACACATATGAATTTTGTACTTGATAACGGATTTAATATTAATGATAAAAGTTCTATTTTCGATTAATATTACAGTGAACATGAAAATCGGTGTTGTAGTATAAACTCCGTGCATCAAGATGTTAACAGTCAAATACTAAAAAGCTATAATCCTGTTTTTTTTTAATTTAACTTAAGATAATCAAGCTAGAATATTGAGTGTAACCAAATAATCAGTGACGTAAGATAGGAATATCTAATAACGTATAATTATATAGATCATGTTTCTCTCTAATCCTACATTCAAACGCGGTAAGCCTGAAGGGTGATAAAACTACTCCTTTTCATATAATATATGGTCAATGGGAGGCGGTTTTCAATTGTAAATTATTATTTAGAATTTTCATGCGCCCTAAGCAAATATGTAAACTTCAGTTTTTTTGATATGATATTAAATTTAATGAATTAAGACGCAAATGTTGTAATATTGGAAACGTAATTATTGCTACGTATGGATCAAAACCAGCAATTATACAAATATGCGCCTAAATGCTTTTAAGTCAAGTTAGAGCTGTATTTTTCAAAATGTGACAAAACATACATAATAATAAATATAAAATGTTGATCTAATACATTTTTGTAAAAACGAATAAAAATATTAAACCGAAAAATATTGAATCGTGATATGGATTGTAATTTCCGCGCTCTAATTTTCACTATATCAAAATAATTATGATATAATGAACACAAAGGCAGGAAAACAATTTCTTAATAAGAAGCAAATCGTTTAACGTCATATTAAAATACCAGTTATGAAACATTAAAAAAGTATTAAAAGTGAAAATCAAATCAAGTAGGGCAATGTTCAATATCTTCACTGCGCAGGTTCAATGAAGTTGATTTAATATTTCAAACTGAAATGTATATATTTCCAGGAATTTATAATATCAAATCAAGTATCAAAAAGAATATTACAATATTCTTTTTAAGACATGCAATTTAAAACATTTGGAGAGAAAATTTTGTTCGAAAAGTTTCCTTAGTTTAATTGAGTTTCAGTCTGCTTTAATTTTCCCACCAGAATGCTTACAGTCTTTAATAAAAGTAACGCGCTAATGTCCAAATGACACCATAACTCATATTGTTTAATATCCTACTTAACGTATAAACAGATAAATTTATGGTATCTGAATAATTTAAAAAATAATTTTTTTAATTTTATGTATACATTATTTCATCTTTCTCCTGGCAATATCACAATTGGGTCAACCCTTCTCGAACGTTTTTGTCACAATTTTCAATCTTATGTTCATATCCACGGATTTGAGAATTTTTTCAATAGTGCTCTTCTGTGTGGTAACGGGCCGCTCTCGGACTCTATTTCGTTCTTCTGTTGTTGTCACTACTCTATCTATGGTCTTCGTTACTCCTCTGTCTCTACCATCGTAAGCCGTTACCTCTTAGTTTGTTCTCCACGTTTACACTTTAAATGTTTCTCTAATATCTCGTAACTCTCGACTCAATGCAACATTTTCATTTCTGTGACATGCAACTTTTGTTCTTGCACCTTTATTATCGACCAGCGTTCCGACTCGTTCATTAATGCTGGTTTATCGTACTGTCTGCTTGTAAAGTCGAACTTTATTTTCACGTGCTTAATTTGTACTAAAATTATGATATATGTATATATGAATGTGTGTTTGTACATATAAATATATATATATATATATATATATGTATATATATATATATATACATATATATATATATATATATGTACATATATATATATATATATATATATATATATATATATATATATATATATACATATATAATTTTTTTTATTTTCGAGCAGATATGGATACAAATATGTTAATAGTATAAAAATATTTATTCTATTATGTTACATGCAAATCCTAACTAAAGTTATAAATGCGAAAGGGTATTCGTTTGTCCTTCTTTCCATTGCAACGAAACTACGGATAGATAGTTGGTGGATCGAAAAATGATATAAGTTACTTTTTATTCTGGGAAATATCTTATACATATATACTTAAGTACGTAGATATATTATATATTTTATCCTAATACTAAAGCGAGTTTTACGCAGAAAATCGGGAGGACAGGATATACATAGGCTATTTTATATTTTGGACAATTCTCAGTCCTTCCGGTAAATTTTTCTTCGAAATTGAAAACTACGTAAATGGAATAACGAAGCAACTTCATAAAAATGAAGACTAAAGTCATGAAAATATAGAGTTAACATACGTTTTTCCATAATAATTGTAGATGGCGCTGCATGTTTTAGTTCTTTCTATATGTTTGTAATTATAATCACGCGACTAAAGCCGCGGGTATATTAAAATTCTTTATAGATTTAACAAAAAGCAAAAAAATATGATTTTACTATAAAAACATATGAGATATACACAAACTTGAGACCTACGAGAAAATACGTGGTTACGAAATTTCTAAAATAAATTTTTTTCCTTTACTATATTATATTAAGGAGATCAGTAGAAACGTTCCTTATCCTGAGGCTAGAATATCTTTGCCATAAGATAACAAATAAGAAAACGTGTATTGCATTTTTTTACATTTAATTCACTGCTTATGACAACTTCGCATCTGCATCATCTGATAAGTTCAAATGATGCAAAGGCTTCTGGAAGTCAATCACCTATCCAGAAAAATGACAAGAACCTAACTTTACTTATCTACTTTATATCATTACAAAGTTACTATGACAACCCTCAGGCCCCTCAAACCAGCTTACATATACTATAAAATTATATGGTATTCGAAAACATATTTGCATGCAAAATTTCACCTTGGTTTGAAGAAGAAAAAGTGGTACAAAAATGACTTGGAAAATTGGTAATAAATTCAAAATCTTACGAACTAACAAGTGGAGTTACATAAAAGTTTGTAAAAAATACAGTTTAGAAATTAATGCCGGAGGAAAATTCAGAACTGGCTTAAATAGTTATAAAAAATTTAAGTTTTAAAATATTAAAAAAATCCAGTCATTCATAAATGTTGATCAACATTTACGTAGCGTTATTTTTAAACTGCATGTCACAAACTTTAATAATATTGAAATGTAAATATATATGCACACATACACACACACACACATATATATGTATATATATATATATATATACATATATATATATATATATATATATATATATATATATACATATCACGGTGTGGTTTTTGCAATAAACTATTACTTTTTGTTGTAATCAGTGTCACCAGATAGAATAATATAAATTCTACAGTAGTGCAGATTATCATATTAGTCTATTTTTTTGTTATATCTATAAAATATCCTGTCCTAATAATAATTTACACACCATAAACATGAAACTTTTATTATAGTTTAAACTTCTGAGATGTCCACTACATTCAAATACTTATAATTTTTATTTGTATTTTAACCTTTGGTGAATATGTCTGCTGGCATTTCAGTCGATAGAACAAATTCAATTTTAATATTTTTATATCTGCTACATATCTCTAACAAAATGATGATTATGTCAATATTTTTGGTACGCTTATTATGAAACAATGGATTATATGCTAATTTGAAAGAGTTTTGGCTATCACTAAACATACTTATTTCATTTAATAGAATATTTCCATTTGATAGAATTAACTTATTTAATATATTCTTTAACTAAATGGCTTCCTTACGGATCCGGATAAGGTCATATACTGCAATTCCCTGCTGGATAGTGCTAGAATTTTTTGTTTTTATTGATTCTCAAGAAATTAGTGATGCTGACATGATAAAACAAAACCCAAACTTTCTATCCAAAGAAAAGCTGGTCAACCAGCATCAACAAAACTGTGTATATTACATGTAGTCTCTTATAAATTAAACCATAACTTTTAGTTCTTTAAGTATCTTAACAAACGTTTCAAATGTTTCCAATGAGTTTCATTAAAACAATTATTGTACTGACTTAGATAACTCGCACTAAAATAAATATCTGGCCTGATAAGTACAGATAAATACATCAAAGTTCTGTTTAATTGCTGATAAGTATATTTCTTATTAAGTTTATTGTTTACAACTTTTTAATTTCAAATTGACTTCCATAGAAGTATCTCAATCTGAACATGTTGGATTTCTTTAGAATAATAACTACTAATTGCTTTTGGTCAACAATAATACAATCTTCATAAATATTTACATGCATATCTAGACAATGTTTGATCTAACCTTAGTCCTTTACTTTAAATTTGGCTACTTGCTCATTTTTGAGTTATAGAAAACAAAGAAATCATTTCTGAATAAAGCTATGTAAACTTTCACATTATTATCAAATTTTGCTATATTATTATCACATTTTGACTTTTCAAAGCTTAACATTAACAAACATTCCTCTACTCTAGTGTACCAAGCCGTAGGTGACTTCTTGAGTTCATAAATTGTTCTCTTTAACTTTAGAACTTTGTTATTGAAATTAACAAACTCTGAACATTCTTGTGTTTCCATATACACTTTTTTATTAAAAACTATTCAGAAATGCAGTAGGAACTTCAAGGTGATTCATATTTAGGCCAAGTTCAATACTTAAAGCTATAAATTGTCTCAAATATCTTAAAACTGGTGAGAATGTATCATTAAAGTATATTCCTTTCGTCTGGGTAAAGCCCTTAGCAATAAGCGTTGCTCTATAACGCACATCACCATTACTGTTCTTTTTTTTGAAACACGGATATATTTTTCACTACTGTACCGTATTTTGATCTACCTACTAGCCCCTACGTGTCATTTTCACGAAAAGAGTTTAATTCTTCTCTCATAGTACACTGCCACTGCACTTTTTCAGATCCACTTATTGCAACACTAAGAGTAATGTGCTCATGTAACATTCCTTCTATCCACATGTTTGCAATACCATAATAATCCTATTTACGTTTATGATGATTCTCTGACAACAAGGAATCTAAAAAATGGTTATTTGTGTCACTTGATGACTCACCAGGAACATATGTCTCATCTTTTTTATTTCCTTCTTCTGTATTTAAGCTGCTCTTGCTCACAGGAACCACATTTTCAGCTGCGCCTACAGATCGCTGCTTCTCTTCTACCATAATCGTCGTTGTTAAATTGTCATCTGTATCTTCCATGACTACAGCTTTCTAGCGTCAATTATTTCACGTGACGCAGGATCATAAAAGACCTTAACATTCTTGGAATATACAATTAAATATATTTTCTTTGATTTGTGGTTCCATTTTTTGCGCTTTCATTTCGAGATATGTACCATTATTGGGCTGCCAAAAATTCATAAATGATACAAATTTGGATTTCTGCCTGTCCGTGTTTCATAGGGAGAAGTGTTTTGATCTATATCTGCTGCTGGTAAAAGGTTTTTTACATATACAGCTAAAGAGGTTTCTCAAATTTGGCATTAAACAAGAGAAAGCAGCGTTTTCAACTATATATATATATATATATATATATAATATATTGTTCTTCTCACACACCTCATGTTGTCCCGGGGTATAACAACTTGTCTTCTGATGGACTATACCACGTTGCCTCAAATAATTTAACATTTCTGCTGAACAAAACTCTCCACAATTGTCTGATCTTAATGTTTTAATCTTCTTAGTTTGCTGATTCTTAACAAGCTCTTTGTATTGTTTGAAACACTTGAATGTTTCGTTCTTTTACCGTGGAAAGTATACAAAACACATTCTGCTGAAGTCATTGCATTGCTGCTGAAGTTGGCCCAACTAAATCTGTGCAGCCCAGTTCTAGGATCTTTTGACTTCTGCTTGTACTCTGAGGAAACGGGAGTCTCGTTTGCTTTTCTTCGCAACATACTTTGTAGCTGGCCTTACTGTTATTACATTTTTCATCAAAAGCTTCAACTACTCAGTTGATTAATTTATTAAATTTTTTTACATTTATATGAACTAGCCTTATGTGCCAAGTCGTACATGAAGTTTTAACTGCTGCTGCTAAGAATTGCTCAGACTTTACAATGTTTAATCTGTATACCCAATATTCTAAGTTTTTCTTTCTGATATATTCATTCTACGAGTTGCAAATTGAGAAAACATGCTAAATAATATCACGCTTTTACCGTTCGCAGTAATTTTACTCACTGTTAGTACGTTCGTAGTGAGGTTAGGTATACATAAAACATTATTTATAGTTATAGCATACTCTCTATCACCCACACAAGCTGTAGTCTGTAGGTCCCATGAGCATAAAACTTGAGCAATCGTTTGATTTGCCACAACAATTTTCTTACTTTTTGGGTTAATTACAAACATTGGACAACATGTCAAAATTCGAAACTAAATAAGTGCAAGTGCCCGAATCTATGTGCCAGTCGGTTTGACTGTATTTCATATTAAGAAAAATTGCGACAAATGCATTTTTCTTCGTTTTTTCTGCAGTCGGACATTGATTTTTGAAAAGTCCTATCCGCTTAGATCTCTAACAACGAATTATTTTCTTTCACATCGTGTCACTCCACTGACATTAATAGATGACTGATGCGTTCCATTTCCGTTCATGCCGCCAAGCTGAGGATGCGCTTTGTATATGTCGCCAGTGCTACCACACTTAAGAAATTTTTTAGCGACAAATGCACTTCCCAACTTAATCTCAAAATCTGCACTCATGTCCAACAACTTGGTTTTTATAGCATTTGTACTGATTTTTATGCCCGAATGCTCAATCATCTGCCCAAACTTTACTAAAAGTCCTGCTAACATAAGCAGTCCGATCATTCAGTTCCTTTCAGGTTCTGTGCTGTTCCTATGAGTTGGCTGCCGTAGCTGATTACGGATTTGCAATTTTCAAGCCGTATACGTGGAAGCTTTGTCACCAAACTAATTTTTCGTCTAACATGTTCTTTAATGTTTCCGGTAAATCACACATCGTAACTGTTAGGTTTAATATGCACGTAATTCGATGCATCGATTATCAAAATTATTTTTTTATAGCTTTCATATCTTCTGCTTTCTGAACCGCAGTAGCCGTCGCCGGTAATGGTTACTTATCGGTGTCCGTCATTCATTCCAATACGAGCGTATTTTCCGCCGTAAAACATTAATCAACGTAATTCTCATGGAGAAACCGAGACGATAGTTACGTTAGGGTCGAATCCGAGACGTTAGTTAGATAGTTTGTCCACACGTTAAACCTAAATTCACGTTTTTTTGTAAGTGAACTTATAATTGAAAATGGGACTGACGTATAATCTAACAAAACACAGTGTGGTTTTCATAATCATTGAACTTTTTTGTTCAAACCAGTGTTGTCAGATAAAATAATACAAATTTTATAGGGGTGTAAGTTCTCATATTAGTCCATTATTTTGTTATATCTATATAATATATGGATATATACAAACACACACACACACACACACACACATATATATATATATATATATATATATATATATATATATATGCATCTATACAGGAAGAAAATAAATTTGTTATTTTGCATATAGCCTCAATCAGGAATAATAACCACATCGTTAAGTGTTTCTAGAGCATGGACTTGTTCAGTACAAACATTACTAGTATTGTATCCACTTAGTATCAAAATGTAACCTTGATGGTTTTCTCTTCAACCTCTGTGAACCCAAAAGACTAATTTTTTTTCAGTTTTCCTGTCTGAACAGAGGGAGGAAATTTCATTTGTCTGCAAGCAGTTATTGACGTGAAAACGACTCACTTAGGAGAGTAATCAAATCCAAAAGTTATTAAAAAAAATTTCGTTACAAAAATAAGTTGAATATCCTCAGTCGCTTCTAGCAAAATATTAGTTATTTATTCAAGATCCTGGCGCCATTCGCTTCCTCAAAATAAACTGCTTATGTCGTTTTTAATACTCCATTCCTTATTTTTTTTTGTTTTTATTTAGAATTCAAATTAACTTGTTTCCTAATTTTATAATTATATTTATTGTAATTAACAAATAAAACCATTACATGGTGAAATGAGTTTCTTTTCATTCATCATAGCTAGACATTATAACCAAAACAACCGCGTTATGTTGACAACACCGGTATAATTTTTATGATAGTGTGTTTGTGAAAGGAATTTATTTCGTGGAAGTTAAAAGAAAAACTTGGTTTAAAATTTTTAGATGCATTGTTACACAAATATTTTAATAAAGTAACATAATGGTTTAAATATTTGAATCGTGAAATACTTGTAAGACGAGAAGAAATACTTTCAATGTTTTATTGCGTAATTTTTAATTTCAATTTAACTAATGTGAGGAATTTCTGCTGAAACAACAGTAAATTATTATTTACAAAACAGTAAATTATTTAATATAGTGTGAAAAGTGACAAAGCGTGTCAATAAGGACGCAAGGTAAACCTTTCACCTCGTACATTTAAAGATGCAAGGTAAACCTTTTACCTCATTCGTACCACACAAAGGAGGTAAAAGGTTTGTGTAACCAAATGAATTATGTAGCTTAGGCCGTATTAGAAAACAAGGTATTACCAAACCAGAAGGAGAAAAATATGGATATTTATTATCCATCATGACTGTCGGCGAGGACTTTTATTACAAAAACAATACCTTATAATATTGAAAACTGAATTCCAGAAGGTGTTTAAACAAAGACTCAAAAAATTATTTTAATTCATAATTATCCAGTGGTTCAATATCAAGATAAATTTATAAAATTAGATGTTTTGTTTACGTTATGCAAACAATTCATTTAAAAAACTTTTCATAAATAACATTTCTCTGAGAAAAACCTAATTATCTTTCATTTTTATATATTATTACCTATTCTGAAAACAGACGAAGAATATAATTAGAAAGGTAATTTTTTTGCAAAATTGTAATCTTGTTTTTGGAATATTCCGCATTGTAATTTATTATGGAAGTCGTCCGTAAAACGGTAATTACATAAATGAAAAATAACTACATATCATTTACAGAACATATATATCAAAATATTATCTCTTAGACTAATAATTTTATATCGAATGATTTCCAAATGATTAGGTAATTCAATTTGAACAAATTAAATATGTTCGGAAGTGAAATATAAATCATTACTTAATATAGATACTCCCCACGAAATTTTTTATGATACTCGCCACGTTGCTTAAATATTAGGCCGTTGTCACCTGTTACATTTCTAGTAAGTAAAAAAAGCTTTCAAATAGGTAAAAACAATAACAATGACTGTTTACCTTTCGCAATACTACTGATATCGTTTCCCGTGGTCGTTTTACCAATAGAGGATCTGAGATTTCAAAAATCTGATTAAATCACTATAATATGAAAAAAACTAAGCCTTATTTGTATAATTTCCTTATCGTTCGTGTCGATTTTTATTCATAAAACACAAAAAGAACAAATATGGAAGGAAGAGATAAAACCTTATTTCACTAAAGTAGTTTGATTATTTGTCATTACTGGTACAACAAAAAACGTCTTGATAATAAAATACGCAATGTAAATCTGAAATACGAGGTGAATATAATTAAGTGGATGCGATTCAATCCAATTCCATATTGTTTATAATAAATTTGTTTTTGTAGGTTTTGTTTTGTTAAACGAATCACATAATTTTAATTTTGCATTGCAAAAGATAAATGCCAGCTGATACTAAATTTAGAATCAGTGAGTACGCGGGTAAATATCAGGGTTAAATTTCGCTTCCGATTTATTTTTTCAGCTTTAAGTAAACAACTGTCCCATGTCACCAAAGTTGCAAGACGTCGTCTTCGTAATCTCAAGTCGAGAAATGGCCAATCTCCAAGTCGAGCGGAAGTGCTTAATAAAAGCCTCAGCTACGGCCAGCTATAAACAAAAGCGCCGTCCGAAGAGAAAATGTCGTGAGCTTTACGACTTACTCTCTGCGCGCATACGTATAACCATACCTAGTTATATTTAAAATTATTTCAGCAACATAAAGTGTGTATTACGTGCATTTATAATTTTAATTGAATGTAAGGGTAAGTAAGATTTATGTTAAGAAGTCATCAGGTAAGACGTAATACGTAAATGTTAGTGTCCCATATTTGAAAACAAAGTTTTGAATCTCATTTAAATAGGTACACTCGGTACTAAAAGTTTAAGAATGCAATTCATACCTGAATGTTTATATATCTACAGACTAAATCAAATGACGAATAAGCAGACAAATAGTCTTGAAATGTTTTTTTAAATAATCTCTTTATATTCATTTTATATTTAAGAATTAACAAGTTAGAAATATATTTTAGAGTTGTTGCAAGTCTGCGTTCACATTCACAAATGCAGAACTTTGGCTTCATTTTCCACATATTAATCTGCATTCATAACTACATAGTTATCGATTTATTTGCATATATAATGCAATTATATGTGAGTTTGTAGTTAGGCCAATTTTACTGTCATATTTACCTAATAACTAATAGGAATAACCGATGCGACATCTTACCGAATCATATCTATAAGTCGTGATAAGTTAATTATTGTTAGTTTATGAACAAAGGATGCACAACAAAACATACAATTCGTATTTAATAAAAACCATTTTAAAGAGTTTTTCATTAACAATATAATTGTTCACGATATCTTCACTACATATAAAAGGCTATTTGGAGTTTTTATAATCAAATAAGTAGACTATTTGATTGCATTATAATACTCGTGTAAAGAGAATACCTCGTGAACCGCAATATTGAGCAACAAAAAAGGGACATAGAATCGAGTAAGCGCTTATTCCCATAATTCTTGACAGGAAACTGCTATTATATTATTATTTAAGCATTTTTATATTAGTATTAGAATATTCAACTAAAGATTACGAAATAATCTTGAGAAAACTATTTCACTACAGCTTTCTCAAGAATATTCATATTAAACCGCATACTATCACACTGTTATTTTTAAAGGACTTTATTAACTAAAAAAATAGCACGGTGTATATTAATCTCCTCCGCAAAAAGGTTGTAGTAAATTGCACCGCTCTCTATATGTCTATTTAGGGTACTGTGGTTCATTAAAATAAGTTTCTGATTTAATTCGTTTTTAAGTAAAAGTTTTGTTAATTAAATTTATTTACATAGTTATTCATCCATTTCTTAAAATTATTAATTTAGAGTTACTGAAGAATAAAGTTTCAACTACATAATTTCAAGAAAAATAAAACAATTATATTTCGTGGACATCATCAAAAAAAACTGAGAGAGAAACAAAATTACGAGATATTTACAAATTGATGTTATAACGAGAGTAAATGTAACTTTAAACTCCGCGTTGATGTTAATGTTGACATGTTGTTTAAAATCTCCATATTTTGGCACCAACTTTCAAAACTGTCCCAATATGATATTGGGACAGATGAATGGACGGACCAACGGATGGGCATGATGAAATTAGAAGAATTCATTCCTTCACAACAAAAAATTAAAATGTTTTAATAACTAATATTGTATGTGGAAATCCGATGTGTATTAAATAATGGAATTACAAGTAGGTTCACTATTGTGCAACCGTAAATTGCAATATTTACCTACACTTTGGTGAAAAATGAAAGGAGTATCTCAAAATCATGTTATTATTCATTTTACAGTAATTTTTCGTCATATTATATCGAAACATTTGCTGGTTGAAGTATTTTACATTACATGTATTTTATTATATTCTTTGTAAAGTTTTTCTACAATTTCCAGAAATTTATAAATGTTCATGGTAGTTTTTATATTCAATATATGGTTAAATAAGGTAAGTACATAATTTACCTTAAAACATTATGTAATTCGAAAGATAACATTTTTAGATATATAGTCTACAAACAATACAAACCAACAGTGCAATATTTATTAGCACAAGTTTATAATAAATTTAATATCAATCCTTAGCTTTTGATGTATAAATACACGCCAGAACTCTGACGTACCTCTCCTAGACGCATGGTTATTTTAATACCTTCTTGTTAGTAGTTACCTGTAATAAGTATTTTGGTTTTTCTGTCGCCAGTTTGGTATCTTATATATTAAATGTAAATTAACATTATTACGTAATGTTTTATTTTTATCTTCTTCCCTGAAGGTTATTTCTTGGAGAATTTCAACGCTCAATAGATTGTTAGAAATATATAATAAAAAATATTTCATAATTAATATTGGTCAAATTAACTTTTTATTTCCGCAAAGGAGTAAAAGATGAAAATAAAAATAAGAAAGAGACGATTAATAATGTAAAAAGTTAATTTATGTACGGTAGTAATACCGATTCTAATTGGAATATTTAAAGGAAAATAATTTAAGTAGTTATATTAAAGGAAACTTTAAGAAAGGTAATTAAGAGTTAACAAGGATTAATCGCTGTATACAATGGAATGTTGATATAACACATATAAAACGGTGGGTCACATACACTAAAGATGAAAACAATACAGTTGAAGAGAAAATGGTTCTATAATGTAAAATTAAGGGGTGCGTGATCTTAATAGAATATGATGATTTGATAACTAAGAATCGATAATTAATTTCTTACAAAAAAAATGTCAATGTGTGCGAGTGTGAAACGAACAAAAATATGAACAAGATCGCGTATATGTGATGTTTAGGAAATTTCACATATTTCACATATTTAGGAAAGATACGATGATATCTAATGAAGATACATAAATATATGCAAGTACTACTACTATATTCTGAAGGAATAATTTATACAGGACTAACACTTAAGTTCAACCCAAATAATAATATTTATATATAGAAACAAAGTAAAAGGGAAAATACCAAGCTTATATTTATTCCCATAAATTGATTTCAAAAATTTTGCGTGACGTACCTAACAATATAAATTACAAGTGAGTTGGAATATTGTGAAAATTTTCAAATTTTATAGAAACTCGATTCAAATCAACATAAGATAGGTTTAACTTACAGTATTCTTATAATTTGAACAAGATAAGATATAGTTAAAATTATCGTTCTATAACTGTTTTCTACATTTTTGTGCCATACGAAGTGAACCATTTTAAATAACATTCCTACTTCCAACATATATATTTTTCCTATATGTCACATAATCCAAAAAACTATAATTGAATAATATTAAACAATTATAGGATTAATTACTGTCATTAGAATTTTCTTTGATTTTAAAAGTAATAAGTTTTAGATTTCTAATATTAAAAGTAGCAAATTTTTCAATGTGACCAGGACATGTTTTAAATGCTTTCCTTCTTTACATGTTACCTTTCGGGATTTTTCATAAACTACATAATTATTCGGTTATCTGTAAATTTAAATCAGTCTTATTAGATTCTATATCACCATGAAGTTCTTTTTTTCTGCATTGATCGTTGATTTGATCAGTGCGTCAATATGGTCTGATACGCATTACATATGATTTAAAGGTCCAATTTTCTTCTATTTTTTTCTAGTTGTCATTTTTTAGGAAACAATTTTAAGTTTACAAACCAATATTTCTCATGCAGATCATTTTTTAAATTTCCTTCGAAAAACATATTTCTTCCCTTACTTATAGTGGATGTTAGCGTAATAAATTCATCACTTTGATAAAAGTACACATTTTGTTGTTGTTGCGTGTACATTTACAACTATTAATTTAATGCTATTAATAAAATTATTGTTTGCTAGAATTTTGTAACTATGTAATCACTCTGATCGCAGTTTAACTGTATATTACTATGAGTAAGTTGATTAACTAGAACCATAAGATATAATTCTGTCCAGCGCATTATTTAACTGAATATAACAATTTTTATTCAACAAAATGATTTATAGTTTAGATGTTTCACACGAAATTCTTTATTTCACAACCGCAAATTTTTAATCTTGGAATTATCTTAAAATTAACGATAAATATATAAAGAAATAAATTAAGTTTTTTTAAATGAAAAATAGAGATTTAAGTTTTCTAGTAATCATTTTAATCATTATAATTTTTTATGGGCCAGTTATTTTTAAATGTGGTATTTTACGCTTAACTGTATTAAGTAAACGCCTCGCAAACTACAGTAATATGCACTGTTATTTGTGACCTAAAAACATATTCATAATATCTAGATATTCTATATCAGATTTAAAAACAAACAGTTTTTAATAAAAAGTTATTAATAGAAAAGAAAAAAACCTAAGAATCACAGATTATAGAATTACCTTAAAAAAATTTAATAACTAATTGCTTTAAAAGACGCTTTAAAAAACGAACAAAAATATACACAATAACTCAAAAGTATCGGAGTGAAAGAGTCAAATAAAGTTTTTTTGTCATTTTGTTACCTTATCCCATACTTGAAACTAATAAAAAAAACCACTACTGTTGCCTCAAAATCTGACTTATCCATAATTTATGGCTTTTTAGGAACGCTTTAACAAGATTGCAATTAAGGAATTATGTAAAATATACTTAATATAAACGTTTAGATACAATTAAAATAATATAATTAAAAATCACCGGTATAATGAAAATGTTCATAATATCGGCGCTTCTCACTGAAATAAATGTTTAACCTTAAACGATTGTCATTAAATTGTAATTATAAAATCTCTTATTTATCATTTGTCATTGGTTTCAGTCTAAAGTTTGTTGGCTTTATATTAAAAACCAAAATGGCACATTTTGCAAGTCCTTAGAAAAATATTCACTGTGAAGCTAAGTTAAAAAAGGTTGATTAATTACATGACAGCGAATAAATATATATTTTTATTCTTTTTTAGTTCAAGAAAATTGTCATGTGAAAACATTGTTAGAGAAAAGAGATCATTTTAGAGATTGTAATTTTAATAATGTTTATTTCCTAAAACATTTTCAATAACTTTTCATTTTCATCAATAGCACTTTTCTCGATTCATTCTCATCAATAGAACGATTCATTATCATCAATAGCACGTTTCTCGATTCTTTCTCATCAATAGAACGATTCATTTTCATCAATAGCACGTTTCTATTCAACTATGGATACAGTCCTATCAATGAGCGAATTTACTGGACGCAAGGCCAATAATCGCTACAACGGCAGGCGGTTTGCCTGATCACTAATAGCAATGCGTAACATATAACAAAGAAGCGCTGCATTCCGTCACTAGTCTGTGGTATTTTAGCTACACGATTATGAACATCGCTCCAATCCGTCGCTAGAGGAGTGACCGAGAATCAAACTCGAAAACCTGCTGTCCGCCGAGCCATCAAAGATCTTAAACTTATCATCAACCAAATACACCAGAGCGGCGGCAGGACTCTTTCAGTATTATGATAATTGTATTACTATTTTCATAAATCATTTATTTAAGCGAAATTTACGACCAGGCGTCTTTCAGATTAATATTAAACAGAACTGATAATCTATACGTTATTTTATTAACAGAATTATATTTTAACATAATAGAAATAAAATTAGTGAGAAAATGAATATACACGAATATTTGCATACATGTGTATTTTAGATAAATCAGTGTCCAAGTGGAATACCCGCAGAAAAAAGTATAAACTCGACTTTGAAATTCAATACAAATTTCTGACATACTGTAACCAAAAAATACTTAATAATAAAGAAATAAATTTTTCTTAACTTTTATAAGTGTGAGAAAAACCATGTTTCATAAAATGTTAATCAATTAGCATGTTTGCAAGACAACCCCTTTCATTTAATGTTATTTAATAGGTAAAATCCATTACATTTTTGAAAAGAGAACTGAAGAAAAAACGTATTACACATAGGTATTGGAAAGACCCTAAAACCATAATACTAGTTTATTTTGATTCGTCAAATAAGTCAAAAAATTGTTTTACATTTGAATCAATTATAGAAAACTCTTCGACCCTCTGCACGATTTGCTGCCGCACGATTATCAATTGAATATTGCGAGTAACAGTAACCTTATATAAAGGACATTAAGAAGTAAACAAAATGTGTTAGCCTACAAATTAAAATTATTTTTAAATGACAAGGTAACTATGAACACACGTACACAAATATAAGCTTATGTGTGTGTGTATTCATATATATATATATATATATATATATATATTTATATATTTATATATATTTATATATATATATATATATATATTTATATATATATATATATATATATATATATATATATATATATATATATATATATACACAAATACATATATTCTAAACCTCTCTTCGATGTCTATAAAAGTAATAAAGTTTCAAAGGAAAAAAATCAGTTTGCTTTTTACAAATAAAACATAAATGCATTACGTAAAAAATTAATTATCCTGAACTAATAACACATAGTTAATATGAAAGGAAACCACAGTTTCCATTTATGTCAGTTATGCATAGTATCGAACCATAATCACTGTCCTCATATTATTGACATTTACTTTATAAAGCCATATGTTCAAATTTAAATGTATACGGCAAGATGAGCAACTAATAAGAAAAAGAAACTGCTTGTTAATATCGAATGCATTTGAAAATATCGTAAAATGTTAAATTTGTTTACTATCACTGATAGAAAAGTAAGTTTATTCAAAGGGAAAATATTCAGACTGTAAATGAGAGAAACTAAGCGAAAAAATATAAACTGGTAAATAATCCCCGCGATCCAGAATCTCATTGTCCTGTTCAACTTCGAAATTGTATTAAGTTTCTTTATTTATTATTCAAGCGCCACGAACCCACATCCAGGAAAAGCGGTGCGATGTTGTATATATTTACCGCGTGCTATATTAGAATATATAGCGCTGCATATTTATTATATATAGTTAAAACCTATATAGTGCATTAATAAATTTTAGCGAACACTTCAAAGATGTTTTAAATACTTCATTTCCACATTGTGAATTTTTATGTAACATAAATTGAAAAAGGAATTAATAATTATTTCCTCAGAAATTGGCTGCCTAATTATAAATTTAATTCGTGGTCAATTCAACTAATAACAAACATAATAACCATAAGTAATATTTTCTTCTTTCAATTATGTCCACTGTTATTGATATACGTTGACGAGATTTCATCAATTTTGGTCAGATATACTCTTTTTTTGGAATGTTCTCTTAATCTGCATAGATACTTTCCTTGTTTACTTTCTGCTGCTATAAAATGATTTCATTATGACTTTTCGTAGACAACGATGTTTAGTTTAAATCAAATATGATAAATCAAATACGAGTTAAGTATTTGGGAAAATAAATAAACCGAAGTCATTTTTAATGACGAAAAGTACTTACTAGTACTACAGTCTTATATAATTTAATATTTTTAAATTATGAAAACTCACACTCATGTAGTAAGCCACTAAGTAAATGAGCGCTAATTAAAAATATGAGACTGTTTTTTACTCGAAATATATTTTCATCTCATTATTCTCTTAAAGGTAACTGGCAGATAGTTACCATTACAATTTTGCTATAAAAGAGCGACGCATAAAAGCTAATCAAAAATATTCGTCGATGAAGTTAAAATAAAGGCTTTCTTAACATAAAATATATATAACATAATATTAAATTGACTAAATAATAAATAAAATGAAAATTTTAATTTTTTCTATAATCTTGTAAAAATTTACCGATTCGAAATGTTAATTTAAATTCTTTGAGCTATGTTATTTTGTATTATTTCTAGGGGAAAAGTAAAAAAAAAGTTACACATGCGCTTCTTTCACAGTTTTCACCTGTAATTTATTTATTAAAACTTATATCCTTTCAGAAAATGTAGAGTTCCCATCGACATTTCTGCGAGAAGCCAGCCCGTAGCAGGTTTATCCGTTTGGTTTATCCGTTGGCTTTGTGGCGCTCGGGTGAAAAGAAGCAGAAAATTTCGTTATAAGATTTCGTTTCAATTCAATAATTCAGGTGGATATTATTTTCTACCGTCATATTGAAGACATTGTATAAATTCGCGAGATAAATTATTAATTTGATCTTTGTTACTCCGGACAAATATTAATTTAAATATTATTTAATCAAACGGTGTAGATATTACAGAACCGAGTATTCACTTACGTACATGTAATATGAATTATAGGAATAGCGGATGACAGTGAATCATAATTTTATGTTTCTTCCACATTTTTAATTATAGTACCTATTTAACAACATATTATATACCTATTTAACAACATATCACTGTACCCGTGATTTCGTTCGCGTCAATTCCGCAGTAAGGAAAGTTATTAGGAATTTTTTTGTGTTTTTTTTTCGTTTCTGTCAGAACTCTATGAGCCTATAATGACAGATGGCGTTGGCAGTCAAATCGGTTCAACCGATTCTGTAATGTGCACAATGAACGTAAATTAAATATTAACGTATTTTATTTATTTGTAAACCGATTGAAACAAACACCACCAAAATATTAGCCCAAGATAATCTAAATACATCCCTTAACACTGCATCCAAATCAATTCAGCCATAACTTAAATTAGGGTGCACAACAAAGATGCGCATGGACAAAGAGACATTCTAAAAACTATTCTTTAAATGAAAGATATTAATAACGGTTTCAAAATCTCTTTTGAATCCATGAACATGAGCTTAAGTTAAAGGCGAATAGAGAAGAAATTAAAGCAAATTTTGCCATGACCTATATTGTCACCATATTTATATCCTATCTTGTTTCATCCAAACAAGACGAAAAGAAAGGAAACCCGCCGGGAATAAAGAAAAGGACTAGAAATTATTAGGTTCAATTGTTACCAACGAGCGTTTGTTATCGATAACTTATACCCAAGTGTTACCAACAACATATATTTATTTCCATTGTGTACTAAACAACTGCGACAATACACTTAAATCACTGTATCCACCTAGATTAAGCCCGTCGGCTTAAGCGACCAAAACATTAGAATTCTTTATATAGTTAGTTGAAGCTGATTTTTTTTCTACTTTTAATCTAGTTAGTCGGAGTTGATTTCGGGGTCGAAACAATTATTGCGTCTAAGAATTGATGTTTACAGACCTGCATTTTTCGTTTTTCTACGCGTAAACTAACCAGTTTGCTTTCCTGTTAAGAAAGACTGTTCGATCCCAAATATAAACAACTTAATCTAAACAAAAAATTTAAAAAAATAAACATTAAGAACTGAATTTCCATATCTCACTTGAAGTATAGACCTTAAATACATTCGCTTGATTCATTCAATATTTTTTCTTTATATTTGATAACTTGGAGGAATTTTATTTAATTTAAATATATAGTCATAATTTACAGTTCCCTATTAAAGTATTTATTACCTATTTATTAAACAAATAACTACAAAAAACTAAAATTAAATTTTTATTTTTTTCATTTACACTGAGTTAAGCAGCAAAACATATTTCATTATACTCGGATAAATGTGACGGTTAATTTTAATAATAATTTCAATGTGAAAATTTCTTATAAATTTATTAAATTTATAATATCTATATTAATTTTTTTTTCGATATAGCAATTGATATGCTACGGGAAAATATTTCTGACTTGGGACTACTAAACTAAATCTAAACAACGCGATATTTTTTCACATTGATATCTCCACAACAGCCCAGTTACTGGATATAGCAAATATCTCGGACATTTAATTAGTTCTAAAAATTACAGGACTTTTGGTTTTCTTATAGGATGAAATAGTATAAGTAAAGTGACTTTTAAAATCTATCATATCCATGTGACTCACCCCAGTTTTAGAAAAAGATTATATTAAGATTGTCTTTAAAAGGATATGAGGATTCCGAAGGTTAACTATATTTGTGACAGTTTTGTCTGTAAAAATTAACCAATTTCTTAACCAGAAGCCACCAAGTTAAAAGTGCTTGAATGGATCGATATTTACAGTGGGTTCTAGATTGGAAACAACAGAATCATTTCATCGTTAATTCTTTAGCAGGAAATACTTCCCACAGAACCTGCTGAATTTTTTTTGTAACTCAATAGTGTGGTAAGTTATTATCAACGAGAGACCGTCTAGTTATTAGGATCTATTTGGTTTTTGGCAAAATATCAGCTTTCTTGAATAACTTAACATATTGATATTTTGCACTTCCTTCTCAAAGGTTTCATTAACTCTTTCAAATTATGGTTTGCTATATACATATCGCCATAATTAAATACAAAGCTAAAGATATTTTCTTTTTTCATATATATTTTAGTTTAAGAAAATAATATTTAAAAAATATCAGTACATCTTTGATATGTCTAATATACATGGTTTAAATTATCAGCATGCATTGAACCGAGAGAAAGAAATGGAAAATTATTACTGGAAAGATCTCAGGATAAGAAATTGGAAAATCATTCCATTTCATGTCTCCAATCATTAAATAATATTTAAAAACGTAATGTTAATTATAAATATATAGCCTGTCGATACCAAAATATTATTACAGTATCAAGCAACATCGATCGTAGTATTACATAGTCAAATTTAATGAAATCTAAATTACTTTAGGGTATTGAATTTTGAAACCCTGGATAAAATTTATTAAAACTATGTAATGTTAACTAGTTATAGTCATTTTCAACACTAAGAAAAATAACGGTAATATTTTTTAGCAATTTCATAAAATTAGATAGGGCTATGTTTATTGGGATTTTGTGGTGGCAGAGTGTTAAATTATCGTTCAAAGCTACCATCCAGATTAGTAACTTTGGTAAAAGTAGAGAATTCAGTTGGCTATTCTCGACAATATTGCTTTTCGAGTAAATTTAAGAATAAGAGGCATGAAATACTTTTATTCCTCACTGTAATGCGTTTTTCTTACAATATTTTAGACAAACATTTGCATCAAATTCAAGATAATTATGCTATTGGTAGACTTCCATACTACAGGACATATAATGAAATAATTTTATAAATAATAAAGACTATGGTATAATTCAGATGTAAATAATATTTTCTGGTTTTTCTTAAATCGATTTTAAACGATTCATTAAAAAAATAATGATAACTTTTTTCATTTTCATAAAGTAATTTTTTTTATTCGAATTATTTACAAATGTTTTTTTTTGTAAATAAATTAATAAAATAAATAAACAAGTACTAAAAGAGTTGAGCACAAAAATTAACTTTTAAACGTTTCTTATCTAAAAAGAAAAAAACCGGAAGCCTCGTAAAGTCACTCATCTGTTCGCCCGTTGATGACAGCGTCGGCAAGCCGAAGAGATCTCTTCAAATTGCTCGCCTGAGACGTTGTCCTGGTCAATAAAATCTAGGTCGTGGTTAAGAATAAAAATAAAGTAGATATAATACTACATCACGTATTTTCGTTTAGTTGTGAATAAAAATTAAGTAAGTAATATACTTAACGGAATGTTAACTAAATGTTTTTCCCACATTCAATTTTTCTTTTAGGTTTTAGGGATTCTTAACTTTTTCTAAATAAAATTTATTAAGTCACACTTCTTAACTACTTTTCCGAAAAATTAAATTTGGTGAGTTAGCTAAAGCAGATTTGCTCTGCTCTTCCCCTTAGTTCAAAAATAGGAAGGCCGCTTACATAAGTGAAAAAAAATTATAATATTCAAATAGCTGTTAATTATATCCGTAACTAGCGTCTTTTATATGTGAATTAGGGCATGATGGTCTGGTAGAGCTTATTTCCGTTCAAAAATATTAGTATGAGAATCGGTGTATCTTAAAGACAACATCAATTAATGCTGTTGATTAAATGAACGTATTGATGTTGTTTCGATTCGTGATTCGTTAAATGAACATATATCTTTATATAGATACTTTTTATTGTAGACTAAATTTATATTGTATCTTTATATGTACAGATATCTTTATATTGTAGACTAAATTTTTTTATTAAATAACTTATGCATTTTTATAATTAAAAGCTTGTTATTATCTGAAATTATGAGAACTGATATTAAGTAAAAATACTCTTTCAGCTGGTCTCACTTTTACGGGAGTCTAAATAATCACAAGTTATTTGTACTACATAAAACCAATAATTTTATTTTAAAAAAGTACAAATAAAAAGAGGATTTATGCCACAGGAAGTAATACTTCTATTCACATTTTGTTTGTAAATTAATGGTACATAAAAATATAGATAATTATTATTTTACCAACTTGGATTTTAACCACAGCGAACAATATTAGAAGATAAAAAAGTTTTAAACTGTTTAAAGGGGCTCAATAGGTTTAAATTTAAATGAGTTTTAAGCTGCTGAGACAATGAAAATGTATAACAAAAATGAGAATCCAGTGGATATTATGTATAGAAATCATTTAGCTTTATGTTTGTCCTAAAGCAATGACTACAAGTTCAAGCAAAGCGTCTCTCATTGAACAGTCCGTTTGAAAATAACTCACTAATTTTAAGAATTTATAGCCTAAATATGCCACTTTTTTTTAAACTCATAACTTTCGTCATTCACCTATATTGAAATTGAAAGAAGATTAATTTTTTTCTAGAATTTCCTTTTTTCGATAAATTTTCTATGGACTCTATTCGTGTTTTCACAGGACGTCCTAAAATACAAATATTTCAGGTCGTGATTAGTAGCAGGTTTCATTAAAATGTGTCAGAAAATTTAAATACATTATTAGTTTACTTTCGATAAGATTATTAAACTTTATATTCTCACAGTATTTAAAATTGTTATATTCGTTACGTAAACATAATTAAATTAAAGTACATAAAAGTAATGTCATACTACAACTATTCAATGATCCACAATTCCCGCGCCGCCAACTCACAAAGGAAAACATCCCTGCGCAACTCACCACAATAACTGCTGCATGACTTCATTTCAAACTAAAATTCAAATATCTGTAAGGAGAAGGGTTTAAAAAATACATAAGTAAAAATTCCGTAGGCACGTACGCTTTCACTTATGTAAATAAGTTTATTCCAATTTTTAAGATTCGTCTTAATAAAGTTACTGATTTAAATGAATATTAACAATCATTATAATGATACTAAGTTCGTATACAGTATGAAGGAAATATTGGAATCACGCACTCTTTCTGTGACACAGAAGTGCAGGTATGCGAACACGAATGTTTAAAACGTATCCTTGTAAATTGTTATATGTGTGTGTGCTTACGTGTGTGAATGTTTTAGATACATGCACGCCAAGCACAAGTGTAACCGCACGAGTATGCGCTCAGATCCGTAATAACATCAACATACTGTGTTGGGTTGATTACAAACCATAACCTTTGGTAGCGCGGTGCACCGTGATGACTCCGGTTCGATTTCCGGCCGCTAGTCGAGCAGGGCTGGACTCAGGTTCTGGTTGACCAAGAGATGTTAGTCTCGTAGCAATAAGTCCAATTATGTACATTAAAGTACATAAATAAATAAATAAATAAAATAATTATTTACATTAAAGTACGTAAATAAATTAAATAAATAATAATTACTTCCTGGTCTACTAAAAGAACCATTAATATAATAAATAATTTTACCACTTATTAATGACATAGGTTAACAAAACGAAAAATTTTATATTTACTTGTTTGTTCGTTTATGAGTTTTACATTAGCAATATATAAATTACTTGAACTATTGAAAAGGAACTATTACTATACTATTTGGCACGATATCTTAAGAAACATAATCAAGTTATATACAATGAATCAAGTAACGTACATAATCAAGTTACATACAATGCATCGATAAGCAGGCATTCACTATAGGCTGTTCTGAATTCGACGAAAAAAATTAGTAAATGTAGGAACGGCTTCAAAAATAATACGTTCCCTACAGTTTGCATTTCCAACGATTGAAATTCATGATTTAAACTTTTTTGCATTTACGTCAGTCTTCAGTATCCTAAATAATTTTCAAATTATATCTTAATGAGATAACACACTCATTGAGATATTCAAGACTTATATTTTTCGCTCATTATTATCGAATAACTCTAAAGATATATATTTTTGGCTCATTAGTATCGAATAACTTTAAAGCTCTATATTTTTGGCTCATTATTATCGAATAACTTTAAAGCTCTATATTTTTGACTCATTATTATCGAACAACTTTAATGATCTTTATTTTTTGCTCATTATTATCGAATAACTTTAAAGATCGCTTGAGACAATCTATCTCCCCTAATCTAAAGCATTTCTATTAACTTTCTTTCCTTTCTTCCTAGATTTACTTTGTCTCACGTTGTATTCAAATACACAATCATTCTGTGATTATGTATTATTTTTACTTTTGGTTATTGTTATCTTAATTTTGATTAAGATACCATTACATTTCTATTTAGTATTATGTCTGCTTTTCTGTTATTTTTGAAACATTTATTTTGAAGTACCTACTAACAACAAAATGCAAGTAACAGAATAATGAAAGCTATTTAAAAATTTTCTCAAATGTTTAACTATACTGTTTCATAGACCAGAATTAGCAAAATTATGTTTGAATATTATTTGTTTTAATAAATTTCAATTGATTTAGTCGCGCCTAAAACAACTGACAATTGTTACCGAAATTCTGGTTAATAATATTCGATCCCAATAGTAACGTAGTTAATTTCCAATTCAAATGAAGAAAAAGTTGCATCATTTACGATTTCTTGTCGTTTTCTGAACTAGACGTCTACGAAATTGGAGTTCTAGCCGTGAGTAGCGAACGAGAGTTCAATTGGGAACAAGGGTCTAGTTTAAATTTTCCTTAGATGTCCCAGTTGAAATTCAGGAAAAATTTGAAAAGTTCACTTTAATTAGGAAGGCGATTTATAGAACTCAAACTTAATTTATTAACTCATCTATAATTTATTACTTTGTTTAAAATATATAATCAAATATGAGAATTTAAGTGGGTCTTACTTCGATAAGTAAACGTATTTTCATTTAGAAACATCTTATTTAAAACGAATAAGAAATATCAGGTATTGTTTTTATGTTAGCCTCCCTTTATTTTAGAATTTGAAAAAAAAATTGACTTGACGACTTACAAGTTTTAATTATAGAAAGGTGAGATATAGAAAAGAATTCACGTGACCTGTTTGGAAAATAAGTACCGTTTCCCTTGCAAGACGTTTGATTATTTTGCGTAAATGCACTAAGCACCTAAGACTTTGGCCAGCTACACTTACAATTTTTTTTAAACAATCGTTGTTTAGATTGCATCGTGTCAATTTAAATATTTAAAAGAATTGAAACTTCTACCGCCTGTGAAAAATGCTCTGTAATTCACAGGCTATAACCAACTCATTCAGACATTTGGCTGAAGATAGCTGAATCAAACACTACAAAAGCCCATATCTTATGAGTATCACTTGTTTTTCCATTGGAAACGGAACCCAGCGGTCAAGACTGCAACGACGGTGACGTGTCATCGTATAATAATTATTATATTCAATAGCGGACACGACTATCATTTTCTTTTATGAAAATGATGAAAATCTCTGGTCTTACGCTAAGATACTCGGTTAAAACTTTTCAAATGGTGAAAACGATGTAGGAAATTTATTACAGTTCACACGTAGAAATAAGATCGCTTAAAATATTTTTTCCGTATTGTTTTTAAATCAAAGCAGTGTGTTTCTATCAAACACGCTAAGTAAAATTAATAATTTTATTAAGACAATTACTGAATTATAAATTAATTAACGTATAAAGAAAAAATTAAATGGAACATAATTTCAAGAAATTGAAACTCATGTTTAGGTATCAGCTATATAAATAATTCAAATTAACAAAAAAGCGTAAAGAATTGGGTAAAAATTATCATAATTTCCAGTTAGATTACTAAATAATATCTTATTTTAATAATAAAATTCCTCTTTGTAACTTGGGATAATATAAGTGATTATATTGGTAAATAAAATTTTCAACAAAATTCAACATACACTTTAGTGTCACTGCAAATGAAATTGTATTACATTGGATAAAATTACACAACGTCCTTCATGATATTTTCTTTTTGGTTCTCTCCCTTGTGTTGTCCTTCCTTTATACATATAAATATCATTTTTACCCTAGTTGTAGTAGTTGTGTGTACTTTCTCTATATATAGAAAGGGTACTTTTACACTACCTAACTAATATTTTTGGATGATGTATTTTGTTCAACTATCTTTTTCAGCTTTATCGAGATGCAAAAATGACCGCTCACACATGAAACCTGGTTAGTAGATCAAACAAAACGTGAGTTTAGAATCTGGCAACTGAAATCCTGATTATATTAGAACTATTGTTATGCGATCCTAAGATTGAATTCATCTTATATAACTGGGGATAACATGGCGTGTGTTTAAATAAGAAGTTGAAGCTTTACAATATATAGTTAAGATATCAATTGTTCGATATAAGGTTGACTATTTTATTCAGTTGTCAAATTAGAAATACATTTGTAGGCTTTAGTGTGATTTTTTAATAATTTTAAGTTTCTGTTCAGGCATTAATGATTCACGATAAAAATATAAGTAAGGATTTAACACTAAATATATTGCAAAAAGACCACAAAAGTTTTATAACATATTCGTAGCAGAAAAATAAAATGTGAAAATATTCACGTTAATTAAAATGGAAGAGGAGTAATCTGGATTGGGAAATTATCTCGGATAAAAACAAAATATGAATCCATCCCAAAGAAATAATATGGAAATCAGCGGGTGTATCAGCGAGTACCAAGTTCTATTAAAGGTCGTGAAATTTTATATATATTTTAGATATAAATATATATATATATATATATATATATATATATATATATATATATATAGGCGAATAATACTATACCGGTACTGTTAATTCAAGATAATAACCGTGTGGAAACAATTTAATCCGAATATTAAGTTTCCAAAAATCATTTAAACTTTTCCTTTTGTTACACAGTTTCAATGCTTCCTCTCAACTTATTTCCATTTCACCAATAGAATAACATTGTAAATCTTTTGTCATTACTTTTTCAATTCAACAGTCGGGGTGCTTATCTTTGACTATTTGTATTTAATTTCACTATTTGTATTTAAATGACAACGCAAAAAACGTTTTTATTACATCTTGATTCTGAACACCCAAAAAAGTACTTTTTAAGCTGCGAACAGTTCCATGACGAAAGTTAGTACCAACTACCTAACCTTTTCCCCAAATTGACAAACAATTCCTAGCTGCCAACCTAATACTATGTAAACCAAAAAGACAAAATCAGCATGAATGAATTCTACATTTTGTTAACCTTAAGTCGCGATGGAAGTGTGCAAGGTTTATATTTGAACAGCCGATCTGAATAATCATGCAAATGTTTAATACTAATGTAATCATCTTTGGATACAAGAATTTTTTTAAAATATTAATTTTTTACCTTTATTGGGCTGTATTTGAACCTTTTCTACATACATTACATGGATTAAACAAAAATGTTTTCGTACATTTCCGATATAAAAATAGTTAAATACAGAATCACATAAATATTGGCATACAAACTAATTTTTCTCTTAGGACCATTGGAACACAAAATTTTTCATATTTTTGCTAATAGCTTAAAATATATGCACATAAATTTAGTCGAGAATCCATTACGTAGTTTTCCCCGTTGTCTGGTTTATTCCTATACATATGAGGAATAAAATGCAAATATGACAGTAACTTTAAATGTAAAAAGCAAGAAAGAATTTTATTTAGTGGTTTTCTCTATTATATTGGTTATGTGTTCATTTAGAATCTATAAATGTATTGTTAATAAAAAATACAAGTATGGAAGATATGTAAATGAGTAAAATTTTTAAACTTTTTAGGAAATAAATAATAAATAATAGAAAAGAAATCGACCATTTTTAAGGTTCAGTATTTCAAAAGGAAAATACGGAATCCTTATCCGTGTCCGCCAATTACAGACGTTTTTCTTAGAAAGGAACTAAAGGAAGGAAAACTCGTAAAATGGTTCATTAAAATATGACACTAAGAAATTGAGAAAAATAATTAGTGATGAATATACAAGTAGGGAAATCACAAGAAAATTTCGACTATAAAAGTCGTATTAAAAACATCGTTTAGAATAAAAAATGTAATTTGACAAAGAGTAAGTAGTTTAAATTTTCGTTTCCTTTACCTTTGCACTTTTAAAATATCAAAACTTTTGTGTTCAGTTTAAGAGCTTAACGCTCAACAGACAAAAATCATTAAACCACACAATTCACGATTTATCAAATCGTTATCATTGGAGAAATCAGTGCAAAGTACGAAGATAGGAACACAAAGAAATAATAATTTTCAATTCATATTATATTCTTTCATACTTGTATAATTATATTATTTATCTTGTAATATTATATTCTTTCATATTAAATATTAACGATTATAAGTATGAATTTGGCTGATTTTTTTACGACTAAAACAATATATGTAATATAAATAAATATATACATATATATATATATATATATATATATATATATATATATATATATATATATATATATGTATATATATTTATTTATATTACATATATTGTTTTAGTCGTAAAAAAATCAGCCAAATTCATACTTATAATCGTCAATATTTAATATAAAAGGATGTACTCGTACTTAAGTTATTTATGAAGAGACATGTGTAAAAAAACAAATAAACTAGTAAAGATGGAAAAGTGTAAATATTGAAGATATTTTTAAAAATATTACTTTTTCGTACTAGAACTAAAATAATAGATCGTCTTTTTCTTGTCCTACACATATGAAAAATTTAGTAAAATTTTCAATCATCTTAGAATTAAAATGGTGATACGAGAAGAAAATTAAAATGATATGGTATGAAAATGATTTGAGATTGTGTAAATTAAAATGGACGATGTCGAGCAGAAGTGAAAATTATTAATATTTTGTACGGGGTGTACAAAACCTTGATAATATAAAGAGATCGCAAAATTCGTTGTGCTGCTCTGGCCAGTTTATTCCCATGCCCTATAAAACCTGTAAAAATGAAACTCTTAGGTAAAATTCCATTATTTATCTGTTCGCAGGTCATTGCTGTTTTTGTTAGCTACTGTTATTGCCATTGACTAGAAATGGCATAGCTATAAAGATTGCTTATTTACATCTATTCCACAATTTATGTAGTAGATAATGCGATAGACGCACATAAAAAGTTTTGTAAATTTTTGTTTGAAAATACAAGGTTTAAACATTTCGACACTACTTTTCTCTTAATTTTAAATCACATAGTTTTTGACTTACAAAAAATATTGCGAAAAAACCATATCACCTCCTTATTTCCGACGTCTGCAAGAACAGAATCTGAATAATTCAGATTGTTGGGTAGCTTCCTATATAATACAAAAAAAAATAAAACATAGTTAAAGATTTAGCTTTTTGAAAAAGAAAAACTTTTGATTTCGTTTCCCTCCCTGATTCCTTAAATTCTGGACTCCTCTTATCAAACGTTTTCGATTTATTATATACAGCGAAATTAAAAACATTATCTAGTTAATTTTGATGTAATATTTATGTCGTAAAGATATGCAAAATATTATTAATAAATTTAATCAATGTCGGAATTATTTGAGCTTACAAGTTATTAATGTTGCTTTCAACCTGAATCGCATTGAAAAGAAATTTCAATGTCAATGTTGATGTTAACAAATAAATATTCCATTAATAATGTTATCCGTTTATTGATTTTCTTACCTAGAAATATATAAAATTTCTATAATAGTGAATTTTTACTATTAATTTTATGCATTGCTTCTAACTACCAACATATGTTTAAGCTTTTCAAAGACATGTATCCGTATTATTTAGGTGATCCTCCCATGTCCACATCAAACTCCTAAAACTAGAAGTAAAACATTTAGGAAATATATTTTATTTTAATCGCCCTAACCGTTAAGAAATTATTTCTAAAGAAAATCTCTGGCGGGGTAAAATATGGTAAAACATATTTTCAGTTCTGCATAATCTTGATTGTGTTTACCTAATTGCTTACATCAACGCCATCAAAGCTATTTTCTGTATTTCATTCTTAAATAAATTAAGAAAAAGGACGGAGTGAGTTATAAATTACTCAGATGGAGAATTAAGAGAAAAACTCTCAGTCTGAATATACCCTAACGAGGTCGACTCCAAAACAATTTAATAGATTAGCTTTACGGGTATTATGTTCTAACTTCTAAAACGAACAACTAACCGTCATAAATCATACTTTACTGGAGCTGTTCCAAGAGGCAGAAAGGGAAGAAAAGTTTGCGAACTCAGTGACGCGTAATGCGGTTTACTTTTCTTAGTAAATCCTCTCCGCTTTTCAGTTCATAAACATCTTCCAAAAAGGGATACTCTGGTAAAGTGCTTCTGATGCCTGAACCAACCTAAATTTATGTAAACCTGAAAAAAAATTATTAGAAATATTTTCAAATAAAATAAGAAAAATATTCGGAACCATTTTACCCACCTCAGTATTCTAATTCCATTCTCAAAATATTTCCAGTAAATATATGGCAAAAATCAGTCTTTGCTTTGTTAGTACTATATTTAGTTAGGCACGTTTACAGTTGTAACTAGATTTCTCTTTTATGCTCATAGACTGTTAATATATTTGGATATTTTTCCTAAGCAATTTTTACACACAGGAAATGCAGATAAACAGAAAAGAAAATTTTTTGAATTGAAACTTTTATGACACGTAAAAAAACCGCAAAGTACTTGTAAACCTCCCCGCAGAGGATTCCGTACACAGATATTATCCATTGCAATACTTTCAATATACATATCAATACATTCTAGAATTTAAAGAACCAGAGAGGGAAAAAGAATGAAAACTTTTTTTTTCAAAAAGCTAAACCATTAACTTTGTTTTATTTTTTGTTTCGTAGCATATGGGAGGCTTTCACCCTGTCTGAACTATTTAAATTCTTTGCTTACAAATTTCGGAGATGGTTTTTTCGCAACTTTTTTTACAAACAAAAAAATATGTAATTTAAAATAACAAAAAAGTATTTAACATTTTTGAAAAAAATGTTTCATATATACAATAATTAAAAAAGTCATCTTTTTAGTTTACTTCTAATACGAAAAAATCATATTCAATGTTTAAACTATTCTAATTTTACTAGTTTTAATTGAACACAATGGTCTTTATTTTTAACTATATACGAAAAAGTAACTTAAAATAGAAAACCACAACACATGTAACTTCGCGGCCAGAGAAAGTCGGCTACATAATTTACACCTACGTAAATGTTTTTTTTGAATTATTTAACATTTTTGTTTGTAACTCGTTGTTGTCAATGCTCAACTTAAAATGGGTGATATCATTTGCACAATCTGATTTAAAAATATTTAGTTTGTACGTCAAAAATAACGTACTACGAAACGTCGAAATATTTATGTGTCGCGAAAGCTGGCGCCTCATTAATTTTATGTAATGGACATCAGGATGTAATCACTGAAATAAATTTTGTTGATGTTGATAGATGTTGTTGACTTCGTGTGACCGTTATTTTTTGCCGTGTTTACAACTATATTATACCATTTCCTTTCACAATGTGAATTTCATATACTGTATTAAAGATACAATAAAGAAAGCTCTACTTTTTAAGAAAGTTTTTCTTTTCAATTCAACAATCTCTTACTTCAATACAACATTGAAGAGTCGGTGAGTGATTTGCCCTCCAATCGGTAGATAGCATGCGGAGATAGTAATTCCCATCTGTAGCTTTTTTATTGGTATACAAATTTGATGTATGGAATATTGGTGTTGAGTACTCACAATAATAAATAATTATTAAAATATCGAACAAGAGTTAAAACAGCTGACAATTTTTGTGCACAACATAACAAAAAAAAATATGGAAATGTAAAATAAAATTTTGGTGTTAAATATTGATGTTAATTTAAAAATATCCATTCAATATGAAAACAAATTAATTTTGTTAATCATACAAGTAACTCATTTTTATAAAAGCATAAAAAATATTATTACAGTAAGGTCTACTACCATAGTTAATATCTTTTTTAAATTTTTATTTAAAAAAATATTAACTAAGATTAAAATATGTTGTAGCAATAATGCAAAACTAGTTCAATAACATGTTTATTTTCGGATGAATGAACTTGGGAATTTAAAATGACAAAACCAATCTGAACAGAATTGAAAGTTAAATGTAAGGACCATATTTCCCATAAATTTTACATTATCTTGTCTAGAACGGGTGAATTTTGAATTCAAAAATTTGTAATTTTTAATTTTTCTTTATACTACGACATCATTTTTCGTATAACGAAATGGACAAATGAGCTAATCAGGAATTTTTGTTTTACGTAGGATATCCACCCAATAAATCCTAAAAAGCTCGGTTTATTGAATTCAAGGGTAAAAGTGGTAAAACAGTTCAAAAACCATGAAGAATATAAAAAAATGTATTAACAAAAAAGAGTCTGCTTTTTATATTACTGGGGATAAATTCGAAAATTCAAATTTTATTTATCCAGCAAAATCTATTAATTTTTATTTGACAAAAATATCATTTTAAAACGATATACAACAATTGCTTCTATTTGAAAAGCGTACATTTCTTTAAAACAAATCTTATTCTTGTATTAAAAAGTTATTATAATTCAAATGGAGAAGTACACTCAGTTGCTAAACTTACCTGTGAGAGTTATAATATTTTACGTTGACTAGATAAGATAAAAACTTAATATAATAGAAGTTATTACACTGGGCAAGTTATGATTGTAGTTGTCATCATGTGGATATAATTGATTGTATAAGTTAGTTATATTTCTTTTTTTATTACGATGCATATATTTAGAAAAATATTACAATAACGGAATACGAAACTAAACTGATGTAAAAGAAAATAAATAATAAATTCGATGGCACCACAATACATAATGATGTCATCGCTGTATATTGTCACGAAAAATTTATTCTCTTTCATCAAAAACATGTTTTGAAATATCTAATTTGCTTTTAGATGTCCATGTTGATGACTTCGCAAAGGCGTATTGATGACTATATCCGTGATGACTACGCGGAACGTTATCAAGTATGAAGAGGGAAAATCTTTTTAATAAAATAGGACGAAATTTTTCTCAATCACGATCTAGAAATAAATACTTACAACGATTTTTTTCTTCTGTGCTTCAAATATGATAAGCTAACATAACCAGAAGAAAATAAGTAAGAAATAAAAAAGTTAAGTAAACATGCTGCCTCTATTAACAAATATAGAAAACATGTTTCTTGAATAGGCTGTAAGAAGTACATATATACTGGTACCAAATACACGTCAATCCACGTAATTTAGCTGACTTCAAAATAATATAGGCTGGAATAATACTCTCATTAAGAAATTTCAGTTATGTTTAAAATACTTATTATATTCGTTCAGTTGAGTTAGTGAATTCGGATTAAAACAATTTATTTTTAATATTTGTGATAATGCCCTTAAACTTTCAAACAATTTAGCGAAATAGATTTTTGAAAAACATAAATAAAAAAATAAATTTATAATCACATAACAAAAAACCTCCGTCCTCTTCATTGACATTTGAAATATACATTACACTTCAAGAGTAGATAAACTACCATTTTTGAAACGAAATAACTACCTATAGTTTTCCTTTTGGGGAAAACCTATATATATATATATATATATTTATATATATATATATATATATATGTATATGTATATATATATATATTTCATGCACTGCTCTCCCTTGCTCCTACAGTGTGACACAGACAACAGGCTTGCACCATGTCTTAGATATACGAAACATAACTGGCTATGAGAGAAAGAAAGAAAGAAAATGTGTACTCGCACCTCTCTCTCTTGTCCCTACAGTAATATACGAAATGTAACTCTCTCTCTTTCTGTCTTCACTAACATATCTCCCTCTCAACTTCCGTTTTCCTCGTCCGATCACACTTTTCGTAACGCTCTCGTCACGCATTCACTAGCTTACTCCACAAGTCAAGCACGTAAAGAAGTATTACTTCAAAAACATAGTTCATAAATAAAATTGGAGGAATGGCCTATTAAAATGTTAGTCATATATCTAGAAAACCTATATATCTAGAATCATATATCTAGTATTACCATAAACTCGATTTTTTTTATATTAAACCCAAGACAATTAAGCTAGAGAGTCGAGTGTGGCCAGATTTTTAATAACGTAGAACTAAATAGATCACATTACTTTCTAATGCTATATTAAAGCGCGATACATCTGAAGGAATAGTGTTGTTAGCAGTACACCTTTGCATCACTTTGACCTTGTGTGATATACAAAAGGTTGAAGTGACGCAGACCATATTTACAAAGCTTTATATAGTATTTTTTTGAGGCTTAAATAATTTTTTAATTTAATTCCTGTTTTTTAATACGGAAATGTAATACAGCAACGATGATGATGTGCTTCAAAGTCAAGCAAGAGCCATATTTTTTAAAATATTACCAGACATATATTACAATAAATATTAAATATTCGTGCAATAAAATTTTGTGAAAAATAAAAAAATTAAAATTTATGTTGTGCCGTAATATAAATTGTGAATTTTACCTGTCATTTTCGACCATATCAAAATAATTTTCATACGATCATCCCAAATGCAGAAAAGTAAACTTCGGAACAAACGATAAATTGTTTAATTTGTTATAAATTGCAGATGAAAAAACTCTATGAAAAATTTCATACGAAAGAATAAAGTCATACAAAACAATGATCAGTATTTTCATTACGCAGATAAAACAAGAAAAAATTATAAATCGATGTCAAATGTCTGAAATTATATATCATGTAGTTCATGACGTGAATTTTGTCAATGGATTTTTTTATATGCTGTTAAAAAATTTTGAGGACAATATTTTGTCCAATAAGTTTCTCGAGTTTTAATTTACGTTAATTTTCTCTCCAGAAATTTATTTTTATTTTTAAATAAAACACTAATATTGAAAGACAGTACCAGTTTGAAGTAGAGTTAATTTAAGATCCTTCAGATTTTATAAAAAAAAATCTTTGTTAGTGGTAGAATTTAAATATTTAATTTTATAACTTTTCATTTTCCACCACTACAGATAATTATCAATTATTTCTTAATTTTATTTCAACTTTTCCAATAAGTTTTGAATAACGTTGTAAGTAATATATATTTATTATATTTACAGAGTTTTATTTTTTGGTGATCCGAATATAATTATATTTAGGACAAAATACAAATTTAGGAAATCATTTACTCAGATATCCAGTTCCCCTCCGTCCCTTTGATATTGTATCATAGATCAGACGGGAAAATAGCAACGTTTGACAAATTTTTTACTGGTACAAAAAGAAAAATGACAAAGCGACCAAAAGTAATTAAAGAGGGCTCTTGATTATCTTACAGATAGGGGTATAGGGCGCTCGACGACGGACCAGGAGAACAAATTGAATGCAGAAATTTCCAACATGTGGTTTGCTACAAATACAAAAGACACAGGCTTTAAAGTTTAAAAAAGTCAGTATTTGAAATAATTTAGTATTTCTTTTTCGCCTAATTTAGTTTAGGGTCTATTTTGTTTTTTTTTGACTGGAAACTTACTTATAAAACTTTTATTTTATTCCATAAATTCTAGACTGAATTTTTTTTAGCGCTGAGAGGGTTTAGATGTTATTTTATCATTCGAATATTTACGTATAATAACACAGTAGTATTTAGTAACATAGTAGTATACAATAACATAGTAGTATTAGTTACTAATAAACATATTGGTATAATAACAATATAATATATTATATTATAAACATATTGGTATAATGAAATCTTAATGAGCAGTTATTCACTCAGTCCTAATTTAGGGCAAAAAGGATTATTATAAATATGGAACAATTGGTATACAACGTACAATTTTATAGTATAAAGTTAACTCCGCAAACCTAATAAAATGTAGGTATATCCACAAAAATATCGGTCATAAAAAGGAAATAAAACACAGTTTGTTGTCGCAAATAAGAATACTGCAAAAATACCATGACATGCTTCACAATGTCGTATGTACGCTAACATTGAACTACTCTAAAATAACAAAAAAGCATGAAACCATAAATAACATTAACCGGTTACAATCCAGTACTTAAATAATATTAACCAGTTACAATCCAGTACTTAAAGCATTAGGTGTTATTTTAATGAATTCATATTAACAAGGGATGGAAATTTAGAATCAAACAAAACATTTCCAAGTATTATTTATTATTGTGTAAATACAGTCAAAGATAAATATATTTTGATATAAAAAGAAAATAAATATAAAAAAAACGAAAATGTTTACACAGATTCAAATATAAATAAACAATTTAAATATAAGTTAAGGTATAGCTATAACAGCATTAGTATTAGACTGACGAAAATTTTCAATCCTGCATAAACCCGCTATTGTTGACTAGTTGTAAAAGCAATTCATAAAAAACGTATAATATACAATATATTCCTTTCTATATTATCTTATAATATACAGAAAGAACTACAAAACCTTTTTGCATCATGAATTTCTTTTTTACACCATCGTTTATAGACAATTTTTCTCGTTTATTACTCAATTAGATAGACACTGCACTTTGTTGTCAATAACTTTCTTATTTATTGCATGTTTCTTTCGTACAGAGATATATATATATATATATATATATATATATATATATACATTAATTTGTTCCGTAGATATGTCTATTATAAAATGATAATAATTCATTAAATTTAATTAACACCATTTTTAACAATTAAAAATTAATGTTTTAAACTACAGCATAATAACTGAGTTTGAAATTTGTTAGATTAATCATAAACCATAATAAATATGAAATTTTATTAACTTATAACCCTTGAGGCGATACAAGGGAAGGTAATTTCATAGAGTATGGAGGATGGTAAAAGTGTTCATCCGAGGAACCAACTAATGTAAAATTTTCATAAAATTCTAGCACAAACTACAAACAATAAAGCCTTCCTCATTTCATAGACTGTCAGATATTCGGATCCAACTTAGTTGTGTTCATATCATTTCTACTGTATATTATTGCTTCACTTTTAAAAGCCTAAAAAGTGTTTTAGGTAAATTTATTCAATTTTTATTTTGCAAAAAGTAGCGAAAATAAATTCTTTAAATTAACAAAACCTCTACTAAAAGGCAAGTAACAATCCTATAATAATAATCTAATTGTTATCATAAATCTCGCCCCGAGTAATAATTTTATTTCTTAAATATCAATTTGTCAATTAAATTAGAATCACACATTTTTTTGTCCGATTCCGCCTTTTTTTTATTATGAAAATTATATATATATGTATATATATATGTATATATATATATATATATATACATTTATATATTTATATATATATATATATATATATATATATATATATATATATATATATATATACACATCGATCTTTTCTCAACATGTCTTTTTTAAGTATGTGCTTTCCTTTTGATATTTTCATGATTCATTCTGCTAAGAATGATTATCAAGTGTCATGTTTTATAATCAAGCTCGAATTTATTTATAGCTTACTTATTAGACACAAAGGGCATAGCTGAGTGATGCAGAGAAATTGGCTCTTCACGAAATCTTAATATTTTTAATACGAAATAAAACCTCATAGTATATCAGAGACATTTTTGCAGGATTTAATTTTCTATGGTATATATAAATCAGTTTTTAATGAAAATAATTTTTCTGTAAATATCCATTGGGAAGCATTTCGTTTTTTAATATGTAATTTTGTGCCATATCACAAAAATGTTTGTAATGTTCTAGAAACATACACCTTACACATTAACAATTAAACGAAGAAATCATTTTATAAATATATTTCTACTTCTTGTTGAAATTCATATGTTTACCTAATTTTTCTATATATTTAAATTTACCTTATAATTTTCAGAAAAAGCTCCTTTGCTGCACTATTTTTTTTTAAAAGCTTTCATTAAAAAACAATAAAAATATTAATTATTTATTATGAAAAGCAATGACTCCAATAGGTGTAATTATGTATTGCGAAGAACATCATGCATGCTCAGTTTAAATTGTTATAAATTTAAATATTTTTGTTAGTTATGCGATTGAAGCAAACATATTGAAAACATATGTATCATTTGTACCATCTTTTTATTAATTTACTGGCGTTTCCCTGCAACTTTGTAGAAATATAGTTTTTCTCCAGTATAATATTTTAATTTTCAAAAAAAAAACAAAATAAAAGTTTTCAATATCTAAGCTTAACTTTAAACTGAATCACTGTAATAGTGTCGACAATTTCTATACATAGATTTTAATCCGCTTGGTTTTACTACCGGGATGCTAATAATTGTGTTTTGTTTCCGCAGAGCATATTTGGTAAAAAACTTAGATTTCAATTTGTACCGTTAACATTATGTAAGTATAAATGTAATCAAATATTATTGTTCATGTGATGCTCAAACATACAGATTATTAAAACATATTTCCGTAGAAGAAAAATGTGCTTTAGAAAATATTTAAAAGGGAAAAAATATAGATAAAAATTTAATTTCAACTCCAGGTTTTATTGCACTGGAAGATTAATTCAAATAGTTCCAGTAATTTTTTATGATTTTTGAACACACTGTCAGAAAGGCAAACGATAAAATTTATAAAAAATGCGTATTGGGCTTAGAGTATTCTAGGAAATGCACTTTAACCTATCCAGTGTTATTATAAAGGTCTTTGCGGTGAAATGTGTGTTGGTTGATTATTATATATTATATATTTAAATTGTAAGCTCCGGAAATATTACGTTTCAAAACGACGGGCATTGTGTCCTCACTCCCAAACAAAAAAAAACCTTCAAGCACAATTTTAGAAAATTTTAAAAAATCTAAATATTATTATCGGGTTGGAAACTTTCATTGAAATTATTTTGATTAAAGTTGTATAAACTATTTCAAGAGATATAGAAAATAAAAAAATCTTATTTTATGCTTATTCCGATGCGAATTTGGCCGATTTTTGTGATATACCACGAGAGGTTTGGAAATGTCAAAAATGGAGAAAAATTTCTGTGGAAATGGTAAGGAAATGCTTGAACGCAATATATTGACGATTTATCGATTTAATTTTCATTCATTGCATTTTCGTTTGTTGTGTAGATAGTAAATTATCAGAATAAAATAAACTGTTGAAATAAGGCAAGAAGAGCTATGTGGATCACTGAAAACATTTCAGGATGAATGGCAAAATAGCCGATATTTATTAATGAGATAACCACATTAGGTCTATCTTAGTGTCTTAGTATATTTTACATGCTCAAACTAGTTTAAAGAAAACTTTTTTTGTGCAAAATTAATAACATTCATTTCGTTAATGGGCAGCTTACGTAGCTTTTCAGAATTCATTACATTTATAAAGTGTATTCCCCTCCACTTAGCCTTAGTTGATTTATATGGTTTATAACATATTTATATACTTATTTGACATGTTCTCATAGATATATAACAAGTTACCAATGTCAATGGAATGTCAAAAATTTAATAGAACTTGACTTGTATTCATTCTCATTCTAGATAAATACATCACTTTCAATTATATTACCTTGCGAGAATATAGTTTACAAAAGGTATGCCACAGCACAGATATCTGTTTAAAATAAAGTTTCGAAAGAAACCACGTAAAAGTATTTTAATCATTCAAAAAAAATAAACCAAGATTTTAATGGCAATTTATTTCAACGTACAAACTTACAAAAATTTACAAGTCCAACAAAATTTTATACAGTCACAGTTTATTCAGTCAATTAAGTTTTTTATACAGTTAACAGCAAAGCAAACAAAAATAATTTACTACGATATCATAAAATACATAAATAAACTTGAGTTCTACGAAAAAATAGCGTATACTGGTTAAATTGTGTTTTTTTTTATTCAGTTTTCATTCAAATATATTTTTTCATTTGTTCATAGTTTAGAAAACTATGATCTTCTTAAACAAAAGCTTTTTATTTTTTTTAAAGTACTTAACAAATTATTTTTCTAGTACCTCGTTTAGTTTTCCATTTCACAAAGTATTTATACAATACTTTTATTATTTGCAATAATTCTTTAGTTTATAAATTTCACTTCTTTTTCTTATATAAAACCTAAATAAAAATTAAATTGAAACCATGGTCCTTGTAACAAACACTTTTTTAATACTTTCATAGTAATAAAATGTGACTTTATGCGGACGGTAACTAAATAGACAACATTGAATAATATATGTATTACTTTCATACATATGTAAATTTTAATTAAACTTGTTCATCAATAAACGTATTTAATCCTATCATTCCAGTATTTGACTTGCAATAGTGAATCTACAAAAAACTTCTTTATGCAGTATAACAAATTCAAGAAGTACACATGAACGGTCTCTAAATACACGTGAAAGTCAATAATATGAATTAAATCCAACGTCGTCAATTTAGTTTTATCCGAACGATCTCATGTTCGAGTGAAACCTACAGTAAAATGGGAAAATTTATTTAATATATTGCCCACTAGAAACAACATAAGTTAAAATAGATATAATTGTTATTATCGTAATAAAATTTATTACATTTTACCGAAATAACCAATAAAAATTGTACGTCATCGCAATAAATATGACGAAAGAATAGTTGTCTCAAAATAGAAACCCTGTTTCAGTTGCTCTAGCGAGAGTGGGTAAATAGGGGGTCTGTGGTGTTCTTTCAACAAAAAATATTAAACAATGATTGAGAATTCTTATTATATCATAGAGAGGAGAATTCTGTTAGTTAGTTTTCTAGACTCTGGAAAAACATTTTATTCGATCAATATGCAACATTCACAATGACACAGAAATTAGTGCTTAGATGGATATTGATTTTATAATATGAATTTATAATGAGCAATAACAATTTAAGTGAAGGGAGGCCACGTTTTCCGGAACCATTTTTGCATTGTAATTTTAAGCCATCGTAACTACAATAAAATAATATCGACAAACCTCCAAAAGATATGCACAGTATAAGTATAGTCTTAATTATGACATATTATCAGGTACGGAGCATTTATATTACAAAATTGATCCGTAAACGTTTGTTGGGATATTGAAACTAAACTGCGATAGCTTCATCGAAATAATATTAGAATGAATTTTCTTTTATATGTAACAATGAAATACGCTAGAGGGGTCTGAAATATACAAGGCATTATTAGAGATTGTTGTGTTTCCGTATTGTAAGGTTTTACTTTACAGTCCTATACAAGAATAAAGAATAGAATAGATTATTGAAAATACGGTGAGTAAAATAATCCTCAATAAACGATACAGAAAAAGTGAATGAAATAAAATATGATGCCTTTATAACATATGACCTTTTATAATAAAATATGGCCTTTTATAATGAAATATGGTCCTTTATATCAAAACCAGTGAAGAGTTTACAAAAAAAAGAATACTGATTTAAAATAATTAGAAAAATATGAGGCGTCCTGAGACCCGACAGAAGCAAAGCTTAGGTAGGCGTAATAAATTTACGCGTACGTAAGCTTACGTTAAGCGTTACGTATCGCGTAAAAAATTTAATTAACCTATTATTAATTAACTATATATCGATAGAAAAAAATATTTTTTAAAAATGATTACATTTTCACAAATAATTTTCGAATTTTTCGAACACGCACGCAAGCAAGCAGACACGCACGCAAGCACGCACGCACGCACACACGCACACACGTACGCGCGCACGCGCGCAATCACGCCCGCAAGCATGCACGCACGCTTGCACGCACGCACGCACTCGCATACATTGCAAACATCAGGCAAGAAGCTTCGCTTCGAAAACGTACCAAAATGAAAAATATGTACCATAGGTAATAGTACTAATTCGAATTAAGTGCAAATAAGAGTATGTTAAATTAGGTCAAATCTATATTAACAAAGATAACAAATAATATAATTTTGTCAATATTCATTAATATAATAAAAAACTACCAATTAATCGTACCCAAACTTCAGGTCATTAAGGAGATTCTATGTCCAAATTTCAGCTCCATCATGAAACCCTTCTAAATTAATACCCTGCCAAATAAATGTGATTTTATTGGGAATGTATTTTGTTAAAGTGCCAACTCATAAGGCGCTGCACCTTATATGAGTTCGACTCTTAAAAATGTTTAGATATATTTTCATACACTTACAAAGTGACATAATAATATAAATACTTGAACCATAAGCACATGTCAAACGTTACGCTTGCTGTACATGCAATACGAGAAGAAATACTTCCAATATTTTTTGCCTAATTTTTTATTTCAATTTATTGCAACATTGATGTGAAAAATTCTAACAATCGCACACTACAGTTATTACATACACAATAGTCACAATAGTTATAATTTCTACCGTCAGTCAGTGTCAATCTAAAACTTTAGGTTATCAAAGCGACTCTTACTGAACAGTAGAAGCTTTTTAACAATGTAAGTCAAGTATCACTATTAGTACGATGGTTTTAAAAAAGAAGACACAGTTATAAATTTTAGGACAACAAAATATAAGTAAAGAGGCCAAGTTCTTACTTTCAGAATGACATGAATCTAATTTGACATTAATAACAAAATATCAAGGAATACACATAAGTAAACTTCTAAATATTAGCAGTACCTTTTCTCTCTCTATTTTATTAGTACTTTATTACTTCCATTTTTGTTATCAAACATATTAACTTTATGTCATATTATTTAAGTATTTATAAGTCACAATTTAGTTCTGCCTTCATCCCATTCGTTTATATTACAAAAAGACGACAAAACATATTACAATTTCGCCTAGTAACTGTAGGCAGGGTCACATTATATTTGGGGAATAACATTTATTTCCAAGAAGCTGGAATTACAATATATGGAATGTTCTTACAGTGTGATTTTGTTTGAATCAAACTGGAATAGTAGGCGCAGCGCGTAAGCCTGAAATATCTCTGTAGTATGTGAAGTGACAAAGTGAGTCGATACGGTTAAAGACGTTAAGAAGCGGCACAAAGTGTGTAAGGATTTGCGTAACCAGATGAACTAAGTGAGTTAAGGCTATATTAAAAAAAATAATATGTTTCTGAGCCCAATGGGAAAAATAGGGATGTTTATTATCTAGTATAAAAACCGGTGAAGACTTTTATTACACAAACAGTGTAAATTATTTCTCAAAATTTTATGTTGTTGATTGCCATCAAGGAAAAAATAATTTTATTTCTTTAATATCCAGCACTGCAAATTCAAGGCACCATTACAAAACTAGCCGCTTCATTTATAGTCAGCGAAGAATTCTGGTAAAATATACTCAAAAAGAAAGGTTTCTGAAAAAAATTCGATTCCCTTTTACGTTTATAGAAATTTAGAAAAGACGGTATTAAGTTCTATTAATACACAAACAAAATAATAAAAAGTTCTTTTCATTGAAAAATTTTAATCTTTAATTTTAAACACGTCCAATACTTAGGTATATAGTATAGAAACGACATTTCACGTCAATTTTATAATTTATCTATCAGTATAACTTAACTGTGTATTAAATTTCTACTTTATGTTTAAATTATATCTAAGTAAAATAACTGGTAATAATAAACCGCTATCACATTTATACGTAGCTCTAATACTTTACGTCATCACAAGGGAACTGCAACAATAGTGTACGGAAACCATCGCACCATCCGTTGACTATTAAGCATTTGCAGTCTATTTGCTGCAATGACAATAATAGTATTCAAAAACAAAAATAGGTTTTCAACATCTTTGTCGTATTATATGCAGTGAAGGATTTTGAATTTTTATTGTTTAATGTTTATTTGATAATTGGATATAAGTATTCATTTTACACCTTGGCATATTATCATTGTTACAATTGTTTGCGGCTATATATTTTAAGTCAATTGAAATATTAATTGCACGTTCATGATTTTCTGTTCCCTTTTTTATGTAATATCCATAACATGTATAATAATTTCCTAAGGGTAACCGAACATTGTTATAAAGATTTTGTCAATAACTTTCTTTAACTACTTTGAGAGTATTAGACTGGAAAGGGTTAAAAATCTTAAATTTAGTTCGTATTAAGTTACACGTTGAAATTTATGGGATTATCGTTGTGATCACATAAATTATCTTATATAACTACGAGAATAAATTTAGCATCCAAAATTTTATAGAGCAATGATACAAATCATACATAGTAAAGCAACATAAAATTGTTACAGGTATAAATGTGATATGGGAGTTATTTAACAATAACATATTAAATTAGAGACAGTTGGGTATATATATCATGGGATACGTAGACACGTATCCCAACTGGGTTTTACTTAACAATTATATATAGTCGTCGGTTTCTCATCTATTATTACGTTGAATAAGATAAGTTATTATTAAACAGACTTTCTATTTTATATTATAAACTTTGCCGTCTAATAGCAGATGCGGATAAAACTGCTTTAATAAAGGAATTTATTCTTACATTGATGATAGTATAAAATACAAAGTTAAATTTAAATTATCTAACTCCCACCTACTCATATTATACAATAAATTTTAATTATCTGATAACTGTAATACAACTACTGGCTTTTACGAGAAATGTACAATATTTCTACAAATATTGTAAACATTTCTGTAATTTTCAGAAAAAAAATTGCCTTTCTTACAACATAGCAAAATTGCCTTACTTAAAGAAATTATGTGCGGAAATTCAGAAAATAAAAACGAAAAATAACCAAAATATATCACGAGCGCGCGGGAGCGTCGGTTCGATTGACGGCGAAAAAGAAAAAACAAGCTCGGCGCGCATCTATTTATAGACAGACTTAACTATATCGCTCATCGCCTGTCCATCTCTGTAGCAACGTTCTACTTAGACTTTTGTTTGTCGCCGTCTCTGTCCCGTTGTTGTATTGCTTTGTATAAAAGTTTACGTCATGCAGTATGAAAATCTTACAATTACCTGGACTTCTACATTTTACATAGCATCTTAATTTAAGTCATGTACTTGCATTATTACTCACTTTACATATACAAATTTCAGTTTCCCATATCTGAAAACAAAATGTTCACTGACATTTAAATAAATTGTCTTGATACTAAAAGTTCAAGAATTAAATAAACTTTCAACTTTATTTATTCACACGGTTGTATATCGACAATAATAATTTCAGGTGTGCATTACTTCTTGTTAATTTTTATTTAGTACGATGTGAATTTGTGCGTAGGTGTATATTGGCTTCAACATATTACGATTATTTCGATATATATATATATATATATATATATATATATATATATATATATATATATATATATATATATGTATATATATATATATATATATATAATAAAATTTTATAAGTCATGTTTCTCTCCAATACAAAATGTTACTTGGTTTTTTTTCAGTCAAATGATCTACAATATATTCGTGAAAACTACAAAAATATTCGTGAAAAACGATACTCTCGTGAAGAAAGGATGAAAAAACTACATCATTTTAAGATAATATAAATCCACGCTGCCAAAAAGCATTTTCTTATATGTTTTTAATACTGAACAATAGAAAACGAAGAAAAATCTAGTATTTTCTGAATTATTTTCACCAATATAATTATATATTTATTAACATAATGAATCAAAATTTGTTATAAATAAAGAAACTATTTTGAGGTTATTTTTGTAATACTTTTGAAAAAGAAAACAATTAAGAAAATGTATACTAATCTCCTACACGAAAAGGAGTATAATAAGTTTAACCGCCATCTATATGTCTGTTGACGGCATCGTAGTTCATTAAAAGAAGCTTCAATTTACCGCTTTAGTATAAAGGTTTATATTTGCAAAGAAGCTCTTAATTAAGTTGTTTAGAAAATGTTTAATACTCTATCATCAATCTTCTTGTAATTAATTGATCAATTAATAACTGCTAAAGAATAATAACTTTTTGCTACATTTTGTTTCAAAAGTATCATTTCAAGAGACATAAAACAATTACGTTTTAATGAAATCATCGGAATAAAAAATCAAAAGGACAAAGGAAATCCCAAGGTATATATTATATATTAACAAATTAATAAGCGAAACGGTAACATTATTAATATACGTTTTTACTTAGCCGAATATGATGAAGATTAAGATTTGGATGCTTAATGTTATATATGATATATATTGCTGTATATTATTTGAGATATCCGCATGGCACACCCTTCTAAATTATGATGCGTGTAGGTAAAAAAACTATGAGACTCTAACAGATGCATGGACAGGCAGAAGAATGGACGTAGATGACAAAATTATAAATGTTCAATATTCCACTAAACAAAAAGAAAAAAAACTAGAAAAATTACAGAAGCAAAATAAGTCTGAAAAAAAATGTCCGCTAAGTTGCGTACAGTTGAATTGTATTCACTACTGTGTGACTATAAATTAAAAATATATCTATAGTTTAGCAATGAAAATAAAGGAGTATGTAAACATAATTTTACCATTCCTTAAAAACTAATTTTATATAAGCCTATTGGTAGAATATTATGTCGAAACACTCAGTGGTTGACGTATTTTACAATACGTGTTTAGAATATTTATCATCTAATTTTCATGGCTATTGAAAATATCATTTCGTTGTGTAATAATGTAGTCGCAGGGAGTACATCTTCAAACACTACATAATTTGAAAGGTAGCATAAATTTTTATATATATCATCTTTGTAATTTTATTGTATGTAAATTTGTGATTAATGAACAAAAAAAAACCATTATTTACTTACGTACGTCTTCGCGCAATCGGCCATTAAGGCAAAGCAAATTATAATAACATAAAACCATGTTGCAGTTACGTTTCGTTGCGTTGTTATTTATATTGAGATCGTACTTGAATCACGATATATGGCATAGCTGGTTACCATATGTTAAAAGAGCGTGCTAAAATTTTACACTTTATAATAAATTTACCTTTCAATCATGTGTTTAAGGTTTTAAAAGATACGTTTAACATCAATTGAAAAAAAGACGGATAATACTGAGTTTTATTTTAATATTTTGCTACTTAAAAAAATTTCATATTGTTTCCTTCATCTATTAATATAGTACCGTCCTAAAACATATCTCTGACCTTGTTTTTCTAATAATTAACATATTATCTTTTAATAATTGACATTCTTATTAGTCAACACAAAATCATCATCATCATCATATATATATTAATACGCTAAGGTTAAGATGTTACACTCCCTTTTTAGAAAAAACCTCACAACTAATCCACCTAAATTATGTATCATTTTATAGATAATTGCTTGCTGTACCGGCATCCACAACTAAAAAATGTATTATTGCTATTGTTTTTGCAAATTAATTAATTATTAAAATTATATACACAAAACAGCAATGCTGCCATCTAACGGCTCAACCTCAATATGATTGACGGTCGGTAAAATTTTTGTTTAATTTCAAATCCACTCACGTATAAATAAAGTAGCGCTTTAGCTCAATTCTTTTGATACTTGCGCCTCTATACGTCAATTTTAGTAAAATATTTGTTTGATCTGTCATCTGAGCTTCATAATGGAATAAATAATGCGAAGACTTCGCACGGGTCACGCTAGTATTTACATAATATAAAACATTAATATTTAATAATTAGTTACCGATTTGAAAATAGTAAAGATGCTTGAGAACTTAGTAAAACCAATGTACGATAGGAATGTTATTCGACAAATACATAATTTTGGATTACATATACTATATAAACAAAGTAGTTTTTAATGAAAAATAGTATTATGAAAAGTAGGTCTTTGCAATGATAACCAAGTTTAATTAAGTAAAAATTAAAAGACGAAAAGTCGGACTTACTTAAATTAAGTTAAAATACTTTAAATTAAGTGTTCATTTCAGGTAACATTTTAATAATAAATAATTAATTTTGTTTAACATCCGACATAATTTTCGTAGAGAAAAATTTCAGTATAAAGGATTCCCTAACTTCTAATATTATACTAGATAGGAAAATATTACAGGCGAACATTTTTTTCTTTAACACTTTTATTTTATTTTTGAAATTACTTTTTCTTCCATTTTTATATATATTACATTTCCGTGGTTTCTCGGTTTATTAATTCTTTCGGATACGTTTTTTACAAAATCTTATAAAATAAATTTTATAATTTTTTTCATTAATTTCAATTCAAAAATAAGGATATAATATCAGGAATAATTGATGTACCCCTTTTTATTTGATGGACAATTCTTGAGAGTTGTTTATTAGTTTAGAATGTTTTCTATATTTTAGGCTAATATTCACAGGTTGTTTTTATTTTACTTTTTAATAACCAGCCATAGGCAATGCAAAAATACAATTAGCTACTATTGAATAGGTTTTAAAATAAACCAAAGGTTTCATTTACCATTTTCCATATTTTCAAATCTTATTATTTCGCAAGCGAGGCTGAAACTCTACAAAATAGCATGTATTGTGTCCTCCAATGTTCTACATCTGCTGCTTACATATGTAACAACGAATTATTTTGTTTCATGTTGTGTCACTTCCATTGATATTGACAGATGATCGATGCGTTCCATTTCCATTCACCCCGCCATTTTCGGAATTAAAATTTTTAGCTAAAAATGCACCTCTAGATTTAATATCAAAATGTGCTCTCATATCCAACAACTTTGTTTTTGATAGCGTCCACACTTATATTTATTGCCGAATGCTCAATGGCCATTATCATTGGCCTAGATTCTTCTGGAAGTCCTGCTAACATAAGCGACCTGATTCATTGGTAATTTATCTCAAGACCAATTCTTTTCAATTTCAGTGCCTTTCTATGAGCTGGCTAACGTAGCTGGCCATGAATTCTCAGTTTTCAAACCGTATGCTTATGATATTTCTCAGCAAACTGATTTTTATTAAATAACCGGAATCATCAAACATGTTCTTCAATGCTTTCCACAAATCGAACGTCATAACTATTTGTTTAACATGCACACAAAATGAAGTGTAAATTTATAAAATTAATTTTGCTTTTGCTTTCAAATCTGCTTTCCGAGTCGTAGCAGCCGTTGCCGGTGATTGTGGTGATACCGTTGCCGCTTGCTTAACAGCGTCCGCCTCTAACATGTACAAATTTTCCGCTGAAAAACACCAACCGTCGTAATTCACGGCTTTTTAATTACGGGATGTTAATTAGGTAGTTTGTCGACACATTGAATCTAAATTCACTGTCATTTTAACTGAATTAAACTTGCATCAAGTTAATTGTCTGTTCATTAGAGTAGCAGGTAAAACTTTTACTAGAATCATGATTCCAGTTCAAACAAAATCGATTATGAGTCCTACTTTTTCCAGAATAGAAGATTGAACATAAAAATATTTAGCTTTACGTCTGCCTCATAATTATTCACCTGTCTGTCTGTTTCCATTTGACATTTTTTTTGAGTACTGAGGAAAACTATAGAGTCAATTTAAATGGGATTTTTACTACGATAAGGCTTGGAGTTCAAATTAACATATTTTATCGTTAAATACCTTCTTTCTCAATCGAATATTCACAAACTTAATCAAATTTTAATAAATTTCACATATGAATGGACATTACTGAGCCTGTCGTAGTAGTTTACCTTAAAGTTACTTTTTGAACTTTCTGTGTATACGTCATAGTTATTTTTGGAGGGAAATATTATTACTAGAGAGATTAGATGTACGCAAATGAAGCCTTTGACAAAAGCTAGTTTGTTAAGTAGTTGTTTGATTTAGAGATTAAGTTCTCGAATCTTGAGATTGATTTCCTAAAAATTTACCCAAAATTTTGATATAAATACTCTTCCCCCCTTCTTTATTCATTCAGTACTCTTAAGAATTACTCGTCATATAGTACCAGGGTCGACGATGTAAAACTGCACCTCAAAAATTAATTTGAGAATAAATATGCAAAATATAAATAAACATCAATTCCCCAGAAAGTAGTTCATATGTATTTGAATTAAGTTATCGCAGTGGGCGAAGGCTTGCTTACAAATCAGGCGGATACTCGTCGATGCGGAGTCGTTGTTCTACATTACTTCGCTACCTTTCTTTGTAGGCGCCACGCGCTAGCCCCTTCGTGCACTTCTGCGTCGCCATAAATCAAACATTACGTTAAAAAGCGAAGATGAATTTAAGTCAGAATAAATGTCTTTCTTATACCTTGAAACGTATTGTGAAACTGATTTGCGGCACCCTAATAAAATTATGGTTATTTTAGTTTAAAAGGTTTACAGGGCGTAAGAAAACAAAATGCTAGCAAAACAAACATGTTCTCAATCTGATTCGTGGAGTGTCATTCTGAAAACTTGTTGTTAATGAAAAAAATATATTAACGTGTGTGAGTGTGTTTATATACATATGTATATATATATATATATATATATATATATATATATATATATATATGTATGTATACATATGTGTATATATATATATATATATATACATATGTATATATTTGAAGTGTTGAAATAGTAAATAGCAAATGAAATTCGGTAATAAAGTATGTCCGCAAAAAACTTTATGTGGTAATGGTGGAAATTGATTAGAGTAGCCGCTGTCAGAAATATTTTTCATGCATTAGTTGTGAATGTATTTCCCAAAGATCTCATTTTTATCACAAGAAAACTTTTGATATCATGTTCATAATTTACAGGCAAAACTGGAAATTAGTAAAAATAAGACAATGTTGTAATATTCAAAGTTTCAAACTTAAAAAGTGAATCAGTTGCTATGAGTGGTTTGGGCAAAGACAAGTTCAAAAATTAGAAATAAAAATAATCTCTATGTGAATCACTGAGAAATGCCATTATCAATATTTTTTGATATCGTAAAATTATAATATCTTGATATCGACAGGTCCCGTATTCATTATTAACATTACATTTAAAAGTCAATTCGTAATTTTAGATATGATGCAAAATAATTTTCCCGTTTCTAATCTAAACCCGACATTTTTAAAATACAACTTTTCCATGTCTTTCTCTCTTTTCAACATATTTGGACCATTTAAAAAAACAGACATTTTTCATATCATTGTCTGAAATTAAACTATATATGAAAATAATTTTATCTTTGGCCTAGTATCTAATTACGCAAGAATATAAATATTAATGTATAGTTTGGAAGGGTTAACGAAATTCTAGAAAAGAAAATGTAAAAAGTCGAAATATTTATTTTTCGAGATGTTAATATTTTGTGAAGAATCAAAGAAATATCTGATTACTTACTAAAGTATAATGTATAGCAGGTTTGATGGGAAGTACCTTTTGTTTAAAAATCAACAATGAGAAAATTACTTACAATGTAGAACCCACTTTGACCCATAATGAACCCACATGGATTTCATTTAAGTACTTTCAAAATGGTCTCTTCTGTTACAAAAATTGATGAGATTAGTTTCACAAATAAAATTATCACAAACATATTTGAGATTATAGGTTATTCTTAGAGCATGCCATTTTACGAACAGCTCTAAATGACATTCATGCTCAAAGTGGGTTCTACATTGCAAGTAATTTAATCATTGTTGATTTTTAATCAAAAGGTACTTCCCGTCGAACCTGCTGAACATTAATTGTACCTTTATACTTTAGTAAGTAATCAGATATTTCTTTGATTTTTCACAAAATATTAACATCTCGAAAAATAAATATTTCGACTTTTTTCATTTTCTTTTCTAGGATTTCGTTAACCCTTCCAAACTATACATTAATATTTACATTCTTGCGTAATTAGATTAAATGGTCCAAATATATTGAAACGAGAGAAATGTATTTTAAAAATGTCGGGTTTAGATTAGAAACGGGAAAATTATTTTGCATCATATCTAAAATTACGAATTGACTTTTAAATGTAATGTTAATAATGAATACGGAACCTGTCGATATCAAGATATTATAATTTTACAATATCAAAAAATATCGATAATGGCATTTTTGTAGAGCTTGGAGTCGCAGGATACCTAGTAAAATAAATCAAAAATGTTTTTTTCTTTTTTGCATTGGTCATATCTATAATTTTTAATAGTCGTTATTTATAAATATATATCATTTTTACATGGTACCCAAGCAATAACAAATTTGACCCAAAAATATGTTCTGAATAAATTTAAAAAAGCTCACAGCATTTTTTTTTCACTTAGAATCATAAGACAATATGTAAGACTTATTTCATAAGACAGTACGTACTTAAATAGTATATTTGGTCGGAGGAAGAGAAACACTTAAACCGATATTAATTTTGTTATTTGTAACTAATATCCATTAACGTTATTAACAACTTACCACTATACCATTTTGTTCCGCCGCATATCTACTGGGACAGCAGATGCGGTCTGTGTTGTGCACGATACATTTGGCCATTAGTTACGAACCTTCTTAACAATACAACGTTCTAACCACAAAACTCTAAGAGCGAATATGATTAATTTTAACTAACGGATATCGCAAAGTTTTAATTGAAACTAAATTAATTTAGAATATTGAACTACGAAACCCTAGATACGATTGTTTGATACTATGTTATATTAACCCTAGTTATATTCCTTTTCTACACTAAGCAAAATAACAGCAATGTATATCAGTAGTTTAATGAAATTAATTAGTGCTATATTTATTATAAATATTTGCAGTAAGTTAATTATATTGAGAATTTAATTCATTTTATTACCCTTTTACACACATGACTGCAAATACGCTGTTTCACTGAATAAATTTTTCGATAAAAGTAGCATAGTGGTAATGGCTTAATAAATTTTTTTGTGATACGGGTGTAAGTTTTGTGGTTTAAGGCAACGCTGTGGCGAAAAACAGATCGCGTGAATTTCGTCAGTTATCGTTTCAGTCAGGAATCATTTGAATCTAGTCTCCCCTAAACCGCACTTCCTTCTGTGTTTTAGACTTGGTTTAAAATTATGAGTCTCTCAAATTTGCATTCATAAAGTGGTAACTAATTTTTCAAAGCTACTAACTAGAATAATACCAGTGGTAAAACAGATACCTGAGTTTGCTATTCCTTAAAAACTGTTGTTTTTGAAGAAAATGTACGAATGAGAGAAAATGCTAATAAAAACTTTTATTTTTTACTATGTATACCAAGGTAATCATATTTTTCTTCTAATGTCATGCATCCCCTGATAGCTTCCACAAAATTTTTGGCAACACTTTCTAGAAAATTCAGAATAAATATGGTACCGATTTCCGTATAAACTACGGGTGTTAAATTCAAAGTGTTTCACTTCATGATAATTAATGAATTATTTTATAAAAAATAAACATATTTGACTATAGTGCAATCACAATATAATTATCACTGTAAATTGAATTTTCTGCTTTTCCTCAAATCAAGTTTCAACATTATTAGAACATCAAAACAAATTTTTTGGTTTTATGAAAGTAAATTTTAATCTTCGTTCAGGGTTCTTTACCTCAAAAGGAAAAAAAAGAAACCCTCGTAAGATCACTCACCCATCCGCCCATCTATCACAGCCGTTTTCATCAGACACTTTTTGAAATAGAAACATACACTGTGACGTTACGATAAAACACTAATCTATAAATATATATATATATATATATATATATATATATATATATTTATATATATATATATATATATATATATATATATATATATATATATATATATATATATATATATATATATATATATATATATCAAAGTAAGTCATCAAATATCAATTAAAAAAGTCAATTTACAAAAATACATGTCTCATCTCCCAATCTCAAAGCTCCATTGATAATAGCTCAATTAAAAAAAAAAATAGTGCGTGTGAGCTCCGACGCGCGACTGGACTTTATTCCGTAAGTACGATTATCTTGGAAAGTATAAAAGAGGTAAAGGGGATAAAAAAGTGACAAAGGGGGTGAACAAATAATAAATCATATTTACTTGAGTTGTATTAATTCCTATTAACTGGAATGACATCACCTCTAACCGATACTTATGCGCAGAGAAAAGGTTTGAAAACTGTATTATTTGTGAAATTTTTCCTTTGAAATATCCTCACATTAATAAACATACAATTGTTCAATTTATTTACAAATGTAAAGATAATATAACAGGTACTTGTATCCACAAAACTTATATCACTATGCGTATTTACAGGAAAGTAGCACCAATTAGAAATCAGAGATAAATTGCCTTAGCATTGCTATAATTTAGGAAGTTATCAAGAATTATTTATTTTTCATATTTGTTAATTTAATAAATTCTTACAAAAATACACAATGTATTTTTGAAAAAAAATTATTAGTATTTTAAATTTGAATTAAAATAATCTATTAAAGAATTTAATTCTGACTAGCGACATGATTCACTTTACCTGCAGCTAGAATAATAAAATTCGTATTAAAATTAGTTTGCACTGGATTGTTCACTTTACCTGTGACTGCTTGAATTCAAGAAGTTATCAATACATAATTATCCTTAGTATTTGTTAATTTAACAAAAACTTGCAAAAATATATTTTATTCTGTCAAATTGAATTCGAGTACAAATGATGATAGGAGCTACAGAAAAGAAAAATTCTGATATTAAAATACAATGCAGGGTTCAATTTGCCCAGAAATAAAATAGAAACTTGTATTAAATTCGTTTCCACTAGATAATACAAATCATTCTTTCATAAGATTTCAAAATGAAAATCCTATTTCTTTGGTTAATACCCCATTTTACTGAACATTTGTTTTACCAATCTGTTACCAAATTGTAATGTATATTTATAGACCCGTATTAGCAAAGCCTGACGACATAAACGCGACTTTAACAATATCCTTGAACAATTAGTAAATAATTCTCACCATTTTTGTGTAAGATGAAAAATATTATCATTAAATTTTTTTAGCTTTAAATGTTTGAAACAATTTCTACACTTGCCTTTTCATACGCAACAAAATAATGGCAATATGATTTATTATTGAAAATTTAACTATAGGTTATGAAATTTAAAAAATACGAAATAAAACACAATATAAGTAGAAATAAAACTAATGAAAATAAAAACAGTACGAAAGTATATAAATACGGTACATAAAAAATTAAAACGAAATAAGAAAGAAACAATATTTAAAAACACAAAATATAATAAAAATATAAAACTAAAAAATTAATAATATAAAAACGTATCTCATTCAATTTCCAAGCAAGAGTCTTCGCTTCTCGAGCTTGACTTAAAACAAATCCTTCCAGATTTCATGGAGTTTGCCTCTTTTCGTTGTCTCTGGTCCATTTCATGCCTCTTGTAATTTCTTTTCAATTCTTTCGTCTGAAATAAGTGACGTTGGTTGAAAGTGAGCCGGGTATCCGAATGCTGGCTGCTGGTGCGTCTTCTGCGTATTGGTACATCCATGTCCACATCCAACATGGTTTCCTGCACCTCAACCCTAGGCTGACAACAATTTCTTCCGTTGCCTCAGACGATGCTGGCAAAGTTGCCTCAGACGATGCTGGCAGCAAACATTTCACTTCTACTCGTCTAATATTATTTAAGTTATTTTATGAAAATTGTATTTGTCCCTGAATATTTATAGTATATGCATAACTGTGTGCTCAACTCTGTTATTTTGAGTTCTAGTCTTACTTAATGTTTTTATGTATTGCTATCGAACAAAGAACAATGTATATCGGTACGCAAAACCCGACTAATACAATTCGACTTTACAAATGCAATTTTATTGGCTCTCGAAGTAATATAATTAGACAAAAAGAATGGGTTAATAAACTCTATTAGAGATAATTCTAAAATGTAAAACAAAAACTAAATATATCACTTACTATTAATTTTACAATGATATTTCAGACTTCACTAACATAATCATCCCAAACTGTAAAATAAATTTATATGTCACATCTATAGTGAATCTATGTTTGTACAAATCTACGCTGTACGATCGATGTATCGATAACAACATACGAGATATCCACCGGTACGATAACATTTTTGTGAAATTTTCAATAGATATGCGGCATAACAAAATGGTATAGTAGTAATTTGTTAATAACATTCATGGATATTAGTTACAAATAACAAAATTAATATCTGTTTAAGTGTTTCTCTTACGGTGAGCGGTACGATAATATTTTTGTGAAATTTTCTTTTGTGGATAATACAGTTGTTGCAAAATTTAATGTATACTGTAATTATTTATTCACTTTTAATTTTTCTCCTTCGTTTGGAGAGTGCGTCAGTTTACTTAATTGATATTTATCGAGTTTCTAGATTTATTACCCAGGATTATGGTACATAATCCTTCTCCAAATATATAAAATTTGGTTTCTAAACTAATACAGAATTGCTCTGCTCTTACCCTTAGTTCAAAAACAGTGAGTCCATTAAACTGAAATAGAACTACAGTATTCAAATAGCCATTAATTGCACCCGCTGTTAGCATCCTTTATATAGCAACCAGGAGGTGAGACTAATTCGCACCTTAAGACTAGATGTCTCCTGACGGTTTTCTAGAGCGTATTTCGATTCAAGGACTTTACTTTAAGATTCGATTTAACCTACGACCAGTATTAATTAATACTGCCTTTGAAACCCCTTGTGCTAGTTATTTATTACATTTATTTTAATAAACATTTGCGCAATTAGAAGCCTTTCTTATCTGAAAATACGAGAATTTATATTGAGTGAATATATTTTATTCATTTGGTCCCACTTTTACGAGGGGCTAAATGAATACAAGTTATTCGCACTATATAAAAGTAATAATTTGTTATAAAAAAGAATATATGAAAGCAGGATTATGTGCCACAGGTGGTGCCGTTTAGATTTTGATCTTATTTTAAGCAAAAATAATGGATACAATGTAGAATTTTGATCGATCCATACAAAATAATATGAATTAACAGCAGTTTTGAACAGCTTAAATGCTCTCAATAGAATTTCCGTATAAATCATTTGCAAGCCGCTGAAACTGTGAAAAGATATAACAAAAAAGAGGTCTAAGTGGATGTTACATGTAAAAGTAATTTACTTTCATTTTCATCCTGAGGCGATGACTACAAAGCCAAAGAAATATATCCGACTGAGCGGTGCGATTAAAAATAAGTCGCCAATTTTAAACATTTAAGGCATCTTTCACCTGTATTAACAGTTAAACTAGAATACATTTTTCCGGAATTTTCTTCTTCCGATAAATTTCTCCTAAACGATTATTAAAGTTATGAAGTTAAGATTAGTAACTTGTCCATAACTGTCTACTGTTTTTAATTCGAATTACGTAGCAGTCAACGAAAAGGAACCCTTGTTAAATTAACATAGTAATTATTAACGTATATTTTATAAAGTATTATAAAATATACGTTAACTAATATACTTTAACTTTAAAAGCTGTTAATCTAGGAAACTGCAATTCAAAATTCTGGTAAACTGCTGAGATACATTTAAATGAAAGAAAATGAAACTTTAATTTTTTTAGGGAAAAAAAATTGGACAGGAATATTATTATAATTACATTATTAACAGAGCTGGTGAAATTTACTTAAACTGATTCCATAAATGGGAAATTGTCACTTTTAAAGTCTGGCTAGATACTGAATTATCAGCAGGTTACACACTTTCCTTTAATTTATTATTGTGAATTTTAATTATGACCTTTGCTTCAAATAAGTTAAATAACACCTGTTCACGATACAAATATTGTTTCATATATCTCACATCACGATTTTAAATTAAATAATGGCTCCAAAAGTGAATCGCTCATTGTCTGTCACGAAAAGTCATAAATATATGGAAGTAGTAAACACTTTAAATTAAACTAATAGTGTGCTTTGAGCTGATACTTACTGCATGTAAGAATTTCTCCTTTGTATTATACTAAGAAGTAAAGATAATCTAAACTCTATTTAAGTAATTTGGTTTGGAATTACAAAAATTAATAATTCATACGAAATGCCTGTACGGACTTTTTTCTTCAAGTATAAGGGACAGTTTTACCTACAAGTGTTTTAGGTGTTAATTAATAAAGGTTTGAGAAAATATTATTTTCTATAGTAATACGACCTAAACCCGGCCACGCTTCTCTGTGGCTCAGTTTGATATGAAAAGAATGGGAAAGTAAATAAAAGTATCGATGCGAATATAAATTCAACGAGAAAATGCATCACTCAATTTAATACTTAACCTTGGGATTCGACGGGTTTGTGGAATGAAAAATATGTTTTTCATAGAAAATAATTATTTATTGAAAAGCTAGTGCTAGTGCGTTTAAATTTGCGATGTTGCACAAATTAGATGGGAAGGTGATTTAAATATAAAAAGTAATAAAATAATAATTGTAATAATTTTAGTAATAGTAATTTCAAAAGACACAACCGTATTTAAATGCATAGTTATGTCAAAATTACAAGTCAATCGATCGACTACTCTGAATTTTTCGAGCACAAATATATTCAGGTTTTCCTTGGAAACAGGAAGCCAATACCCTGAACGGACATAATTGACATGTCATATTATGAAGCAGTACTTATTATATGGTTAAATAGCAGCAACTTGCAATTAACTAGGTACTTTAAAGAAATTAAATTATCAGCACTCATTTACATATTCACCTCATCTTTGAGAATGAAAACATATGTAATTCGCTAAACTAAGTATTTATCTAGAAAGACGACGATAAAAGGGACAAAATATAACAGAAACAATGTTAATTATAATAGAAACAACGATATCGGACGGTTACCGATTATAGGAACGGATATTTAAATTACAGCAATAACAGGTATCATTCCGGATACTGCATTATTAATGTTATATTTAATATACATTTCAAAAATTTCACTATCAAATCACTACAGTAATACTTAATGTAGTGAGTAACATATGTTTGCATTAAAGTAATTAAAATGATGTGAGTATGAAAATTATGGCTAATTAAGTGAGACTATTTAAAATATTTAACGATATAATATTACTCTATAATAATATGATAATTGCCTTTGCCGTTAAAAAAGTGTATTGGGTTTCCTTTTTGAAGAAGAGCCGCAAAATTATATTACTTATACTCCATTCAATATCAAATGAGAATATTTATAAATAATCAGATTTGACAGTTCAGGTATTGTGAACCTTTTTCTCATATATACGTTAGTAATTTAATGTGTATTTATTTAGTATTTGTGATTTAAAAATATATTTTTATTAGCGTGCATAAATACACTGTGTACATTCGAAATTTATGTAGGTTATATTTTATAGTGAAAAGAAATTCAGTAAGAACAATTTCGAAGTATCACTGTTACATAAAAGAAACATAAAATAATACTAAAAACTTCGATAGAAATAGTGGTTTAATTAAATGTCAAGTTATACAGAAAATTATTACCAAGTAATCATAAATACTTCATTTTTAGGTAATTAAAACGAACTAATGTATAAAAATACCCGAAACAAAATAATATTTCACAGAAAAAATACACTGTGTATATACATATAAAATTACATCATAATAAATCTTGGCTTTACACAGTTATCCAAAGATGATTGTGCCTAGTGCTATTGCCGGCGAGGCCGGTCTTTTGCCGACATCACTGAGAAATAGTATTACATAACATATCATATCTATTAAAGAACATATTCGCAAAATATATTCATCATAAATATATCTACTACATCGTATATCAAAAGTTACAATGATTGTTCAGCCATGCGGCGAGGCTTATAAATTGCTCCAAGTAGAAATCTTTTGACATTCAAAAATTTGGAGAGCAATAAGGGAAAATGAGATGTCGTTGCGCCCCCGGTTTTTAATCGCCATTACTTTAATAAGTGTGGCAAGCAAGCATTGAATATACTTGTTATACATAAGTTGCCATATATTGGCATAAAGTAAACAAAAAAAAAATAAAAAATAAGTATTTTTAATCCTCAAAAATTCAATTTACCTCAATTTTTTTTTTAGTAAATTGATATTTGTAATTGTAGTGTTAATATTTTTATAACTTATTATGTTTTTAATGTTTCTTCATTGAATAAAATAACCTGTCGATAACATAACCTCAAATCGAATAACAAATTCATAAATGACGCTAAATCTATATTCCACATTATACTTTCCACATTATGCTTACATACCTCATAAACTTAAAAATGACAAAGTTATTGAAGATCACATCATTAACACAGTTATTGACGATCTACATCTGAAGAGTACATCATTAAGACAGTTATTGAAGAGGTTCAAAAAGAACTATCACCAACAGTGCCTTCCACATCAAGATCTAATAACGATGCTCCCAAAAAGACACGCTTTCAAAGTACCTGACTGACATGTGCCTAGTTGTAGAACTTACTATGTTATGCTGCTTACTAACGTTCGAAAATGATCCAAGCAGGTAGCAAAGGCAATAATATCTTCAGTTTATATTAGTGAAAAAAAGGAAAAAAAAAGTATAAAGAACAAGATTATGAAGAAAAAAAATCAACATTAAAAAGCAAGAAATATATTGAAGTTCTGAGGAAGAAGAAACGATAGAATTAGTCAGTAAAAATTCCGGTCCCGAAGATAATTTATATGATTGCGTGGGATGCAGCAAAAATTACTACGAAACTAAAAAAATAAAAGATTAGCTGCAATGCATTTTTTGTAAATTATGGCTGCATGAAAATTGCACTCCGTTCAACAATTCTTGCGATCATTTTGGCAAGAAAATGAAGAAAGAAGAAACGGAAAAGAAAAAGTTACATGAGAAAAAAGAAAAAGTAAGGAAAATAGCAAAGGAGAGGAGAAATGACCCAGAAATTAAATGGCCATCTTATCCTTACATGAGCGGCCAACTTATAACGGATATTAACATAAAAACTTTTTCTAATGTTTTTTGAAAAAATATGTCTAACATTATAATCTACGAAAATATACATCGAAATAAGAGTAACAGCTTAGTTTTTATAAAAACATTATCCTAAAGTGCGTATATAATATGCTACACTGGAAAATATTGTAGTACAAACACTTATTTTAAAAGTAAATAACATGTCACAATGTTTGTTTAATTATCTATACGCCAAATATAACATAAGTTTATGTGTATATAATACCATCAAATTTAGAAATACAGCAGCGTAAGCTGACACAATATCGCTATTTCACTCTAACGTCTTGAGAATAATGAATAGAATATATGTCAGGCTTTTTCAGCGTCAAAATTTTGATTATTTTCACGAATTATTTGAAAGGCCTGCTAATTCCGCCAAAAAATGGAGGGTTGTCCATTTTTATTGTGTAAACTTTTACAACTCGTGTCAGTAAAATAATGGTTTAACGCAAGTATTTATAATATTTTGTATAGTGAAACTTTCTGAAGTTTACGTTTTGATTATGTATATAGTTTTATAATACGCTGGGTATAATACAATGAATTTTATAAATTGTCATCATCTGATCGAATGTGTATTTGTACCAACCATATTTTAACTGTCAAATTCGATTATTTATAAACATTCCCTTTTGAAATTGAATGGACTGCATTTGACAACATTTTCTTAATATCCTAAGTGACGATTAATATCTTCCCGTATAGTATATAAGTGAAAATATATTTATAAATTGAAATACGTTTACTCTCCAACGCAAGTTTTACAATATAATACTTAAGTTGCTGTAAAAATATATGCTACTTATTTCTTCTAATTTACACTTACAATATGTTTGACAAGATTTTTCTTCGTATTAGTAATGAAGTCTTTATGCCAATTTCGTATGAATTATTCATTTATGTGATTCTACATCAAAACCGTTATAATATAGTTTAGATTTTCTTTATTCATGGTGTAATAAAAAATTTATTTGTAGTAAGAATGCGTCTCTTTCAATTTAAAGAATACCATTTGCTGAAAAATTGTGCAAAAATTGGAAGTGTTTATTGCTTCCATATATCTATGACTTTTTGTGATATATAGTGGATTATGTACCTTTAGAACCATTTTTTCATTTAATTTCCTAATGTACTCTATATGAAGCCAGAAAGCTATATATTTTGAACACATGTTATTCTGCTTATTCGAAACAAAAGTCATAAATAAAATCCGAAATAATAAATTAGAGAAGTGTTAGTACGTAATAAGCTAATAAATTATAAAAAAAAAGATTCGATTTTTTTCGTTCATTTAAATGTGCTTCAATAGTTTAGCAGAATTTCGAATTCAGTTTTCTGGATTAACAAATTTAACAATTCAATTATAAATTTAAGATCAACAAATATTGATTTTTTCAAAATTTCTGCGAATGTTACCTCAGATATCAAAGAATTTTCAACATCATAAACTAGGCACGTGTCCCGTTTGAAACTCATTTGAACTTCCATTTGAGAATTCCAATTCCAGAATTTCAAAATATCATTGCCGTCTAAGTCTAAAGCGACAAAAATTGTGGGTAGGAATTTAATTGAATATTATGTACACAAAATATTCCAGGAATAGATGTCGACGATGTTTTCGTAGCTGTACGCGGGTTATTCCCCTGCGTGGCACTAAAAATATGCGCAAGTAGCGTGTATATGAAAAAGACGACAAATGATTATGAATGTTATTTTAAATTTTCAGAAAAATGTCATTTTAACAATTTTATTTTAAAGAAACTATTTTTCAGTCAAGGAAGAACGTCTTTCTTTGTCCGACAGTTATTCCCGAACAAGGTATATATATATATATATATATATATATATATATATATATATATATATATATATATATATACACATATATATTACATACATATATACAGGTAGCCCAATTACAAGTCCGGAGTTTTTAGGTAATTTTGGGTTGAAATGTTTCAAGTTTTTCATAATGGCATTAATCTAGATCGTCAACGCGTATAATTCTTTAAATTGACAAACTCGAAATACTAGTATGCCTTGCTATGCATCTTTGTTTAGCGGACGGATGTCTAACTAGGTCATTTACATATACGCATTTTGTGTATGTTAAGGTTAATAAATATTGATTTGGGAATAATATAAATAGATCGTTGAAAGATAATGTTGAAAATATAAATCTAATTAATGATATTTGAAAAGAAAACGCTAGTTTTGCTAAAACTACGATTTTGACAGAAATTTCACATTTTGCATTTAGTGACTTAGTGAACATGATTTTAATTTCTGTAGACGTTGCAATAGTTACATCAATACGATTTTTTGTCGAGACCATCACCATATTACAAGGCAATTTCAAGTATATAAAAAAAATTGTGCAGATTCAGGGTAGTAATTTTTTTCTAAATACGTATTTTTTGAGAACAGAAGAAACATTATAAAGTTCCAAGTATCTTGTTATTCGCCCTTCGATCCTCAAACTGAACTCCGCAGTCCTGATGCTATGGCGGATAGCCTGTCTATATCATGAGACTTGATGATCTGCTGGTTAAAAATTGATAAGGTAGGCGCCAAAAGAAATGACTCCATTCATTAAACAAATGTAATAAAATCAGCCTAAGCGAAAAAGCACACTAAGAAGTTAAAAACAGAATATCAGCAAAACAATTTTTCAAATTATGCTGTATCATTTAGTAATAGATAAAGTATTTATGCTCGAATATAATTATGGACCACTAGTTTGAAGCTTTAATCAGACAAAAATAAAATCGTGGAGGAATTTTCACGTTTTTATTTTACAGGCGCACATTTTTTCGATGTAGATATTTAACACTAATGTAATTTTTTATTAACCGTCTTTTGGTATACGTATTAATTGTTAAAATATTAGATTAGGTTAATGTCGCCCCTTTCTCTAAAATACTAATTATCTATGGTGGAGGATATATAAATCGTAATTCCGCCACCGTATTTTCTTTTTCCGCGCGGGGATGTCAAGGGCCAAGGTAAACATTTGTCTGAATTCCTCATTTAGGAGTAACTTAAGAATAACCCGCGTATTTTCACCTACCCTTCATTAATTCAACCGGAGACGGGCTTAGTAGCCCTAACCAAAGTATGTTAATTGGAACGTTAGCCGACCTCGAGAATTATTGCATGTGGAGATTCGCTGTTAATATTTATCTTTGACATGAAGAACTATGGAATTATGTTGAAAGTAGTGAGTATAACGATTTAAAGGCGAGAACAAACATTATTTTACTAAGCGATACAACGCTCTATGTTTATATTTGAGAAGCTCAGAACGCGAAAGAAGTCTGGAATTATTCGGCACGTGCTTTTGAAAATTTAAGGCTAACACACCAAATTGGTTTATTTAGAGGTCTATACACGACAACTATTGTAAAATGTCAAAGTGTAAAAACTATGTCTGCAGGAAAATTGCCATAACTCCGAAAGATCCTATTCAAAGTAGATGGTAATTGGCTCAACACAACACTACTCCTAGGTTTACTAGATTCATACAAAGCAATTATTATAGCAATCGAACGTTAGGGTACAAAATTAAGCGCGGATTCGATCACAGCAAAATTTGGTCATATAAGAGCATAATATAAACAAACAAAAACAAAGAGGAATTCTGATCATGAAAATGTCATAATTCATAAGGTATCGTTTATTGACAAACGTTACCAAGGAATGGTATTTAAACTCAAGTGCCTCCATGATAAAAGTCAGTGGAAAAAAAAAATATTTAAAATGTGCTGTATAAACAAGATCTACTAACAGAGTTATTGTCAGTTAGATAAGTCATTGAAAATGGTAGTTAAAAGAAATTTTACAATTAAGGTTGATTTATAATAAATAAAAACAATTAAATCACAATGAAGCACCTGCAAAGAACGATTTAATTCGGTAGGAGATATACTAAAGTAATTTCGCCCCTACACGTATAATCCTAATTATTTAATAGAAAGGATAAATAAACCGAAATTCCGTAGCCATTTTTTCCTGGAGGACATGAAGATTGGCGGTGTCTGTATATCCGGATTCCTTATCAAGAATATCTCAAAAATCACCCACGTGTTTCCCCGGATTAAAATTTAATTTCACATTTATATTAAATAACAATTTATTACCTTAGCTTGAGTCTAACTGACTGTATTCTATTCGGATTACAATAATTATATAAAAATAATTTCATTAATTCCCAATATTCAAACAATAAAATAAAGGACACGTAAACATTGGCATACAAAAAAGTTCTTCTCTTAGGACAAATGGAGTACAAATTTATTCCTATTTCTGATAACGGCTCGAAATATATGTGCATAAATTTAGATGAGAGTCAATTACGTAGTTTTCTGCGTTGTCCGGTTTATTTTTATTTGCTAGCATAACGGGATAAAGGAAAAATGCGACAGCAATATTATTTGGTATACCAAATAGAATTTGTTATGCCCATAAACAATATCAGAAGGATTTCATTTACTTCACGTATCGTGTATACCTACACGATAAAAATAGCTTCAAAATTTTATAAATCTATTTTTTAAAAATTTGTCGTACGATAGTTTTATTTATTTATCTTCTTTAATGTATATAATTGATACATATGGCGGACTTGTTGCTACGAGAGCAATCTCTTACAGCCAACCATAACACCCGTCCAGCCTCGCTCGACGAACGGCCGGAAATCGAACCCTGGTATCCGGGGTGCGCCGCGTCGTCACAGGTCGTATGCCTTGTAATCAATCTAACATACCACGGCGACGACATTTTAGACACATTGCTGAAAATTTTCGAAAAAATCACGTCATAATCTTGGGAAAACAGTATTGCCAAAAGCCTACCAACCGTCTACAATGGAAATATGGCTAAAACTGTCGTTCTTATAGTTTTTGAGACATCTACGATGTTTTACGATTGTAAAACTTACACTAGTCGCCTAGTGATTGTGATTAAAAATAATCAGTATTTATAAATATTTTAATGGTAATACTACGTATCCATAAATATTTATATGTCCTTAAAGTACATACAACATGTTTGCAGTAAGAGTTCTGCAATGTTAAACAAGTTATTAGAATGGTTGGTTGTCTGTTTGTTTATACACATCAAAAACTATTACGCAATGATCAAGTTTATATTATTATCCAACTTTGAATCCCAGAAGGAAAAATTGCGTCTTACATAGAGTTTTTACCCTATCTGTTATTGCGACAAAACGATAGGAAGTATAAAAATAGATGTATGCAGTTCTTTTCGTTTGGAAAGTCGATTGGAATTTCACTGTGATAATAATAAAAAACTTGTAATATGACTAATTTAAACATGGCATTAGTAGTAATGAAAATTGGGTTGGTTAATATTAGGAGAAAATGTTATCTCTAGTAATTAAAAAATATTTATTTAAATGCAATTTGGTAAACAATAGTTTCACTTTTTGACAATGTTTTAAAATATTATGGTTCAATTTGTGAAAAATCAAAGTCAGATACGAACTCTGAAGGTTTATTTTGAAAATATTTATTATTTTTATTTGGTAGAATAATAAAATGACTCCTCCTAAGTTTCCTAAAATAATCTTCTTGAGTTTCCTAAAAATAATCCTCCTAATCTCAAAAGTTTCAGTCTTTCTATTCATATATGACAACGTCAAAGCTCCTTTAGATCAAGACCGATTCTGATTAAATGTGATTATGAAGTGGGTTACGTAAACGAATGTAAAAAAGATAAATATTTGAATTTTTTGCCCCCTACCGTATGTTTCGCCCTTAAGGATGAACATTTTATTCTCGCGGACTCTATTCGAGTAAAATGTCATTGCAAAGCTTCTTCAAATGAAATCGAAAATTTTGGCAACAATTTTTGACATATCCAATGACTTAGGAATGGAACGTCTTACAAGATTTTTTTATTATTAATTTTTTTGATGGCGATATAGTATTCATTAACGTTTCAAAATAGTTTTGGCCGTGTAAATAAACATTTAAATAAACCGAGAATAACGTAATTTAATAAGTACTACAGTACAAATTCATTCTAGTAAACTTACATTAATGAAGAGGTAGAGGTTAATGAGAAGTCTTACAATAATATATGTTAAAAAAGTATGTTTAAAATTATATTTAAATTATATCTTTAAATAATTGTTTACAAATATGTTATGCTCTCTAAATTTTATTATTACTTAAGAGAACACGAAACACTCTCAGATTGCCAACTAACAGAATAAAACTCGGAACCACCACTTATCGTATCTAATTCGATTCTTAACTAAGCATTCAAATTTCGAATTTTGTTCTGTGACTTTTATTTATATTGCAATCAAACTGAATTTAATACGTTAAAAGCTACATTGAGGAGAAATGTAAATACCGATCCGGGATAAAAAGAGCTAAAAAAAATATTGTAAAAAATTTAATAATGATAGTTAACAATTTATTAAGTCGATAATGAAGCCTAATCGTATAAACATATGAAATGTTATCCTAACATTGGGAGATCCCAAACATTGTTATTAATGTGAAATCTAGAAACTCAAAATAACCTAATCCATCTTCGTTTTGTTGCTTCAATACTTATTTCTCTTGCATTCATCGATACGGATACTGAATAATAAAACTGATGCAAGTTTTATAATCATCAGTGAGGTTTGAAAATACACATGGATATCTAAATTTTTCTATGTAATATATTTTCAAATAAATTATATTTATAAATAAATCTCCTGTTGACCAAAGTTAATAATAACATCAACTCTAAATGTGTAATGTTTATCTTGTAGTAAATTTTTTCTATTAGAACAATTTCTATAAAAACGATGTTACAATTTAATAATTAGAGTTTTATTTATTGATTTCTTGTCTTGATTGATTCTCTACATATAAATTATACATTTATATGTGGAGAATCAATCACAACCTTCCAACGATAAGCGTCTTGATTTATTGAGTGATATTTAAACGTCCAACTTAAACTCCTGAATCGCTGAGCAAAAGCTAAGAAAAAAAAGAGCTTTTTTTTAAGATTCCAGTAACCATTAAGTTATAACCATTAGTTAAAAATTCCGTGCCTAACAGGATGAGATTGAATAAAATATGTTTCCACAAATTCTCCTAAATTTATTTTATTTTGTGATGTGTAAACTTTTTTTACTCATCTAATTATTCGAAAATGAATCCCATTAAAGCTTTTTTTTTAAAATGCATTTTTAAATAAAAAAAACTAAAACATGCTGGGTTTAAAATATATCAGTTAGACAATACACCCTAACGCGATAATATTTAAGACAAATTAATGGATTAGCTCTGCGGGTATATTTTTCTAATCTCAAAAACGTAGTTGCTCGTTTTAGTAGCATCATTAATTATACTTTATTGAAGCTGTTCAAAGAGCGAAAAATGAAGTAAAAGTTTATGAACCCAGTGTCGCATAATGCGATTCATTGTTATATGTAAATCTTCTACCCTTTCCAGCTCATAAGCAAATGGATATTCTGGAAAAGTGCCTCTGATGCCTCAAGCTACTTATATCTTGAAACCATTAAACCTAAAAAAAACCTATTATAAATATTTTCAAATAAATTACGAACGTTCGTCGGACCAGTTTCACAGACCTTAATATTCTAATTCCACTTTTAAAATTATTCTACTGCTACATAGCATTAATCAGCCTTTTCTTTTCAAAATATAAAATGTCATTATAACGCTACGGTTAGGACGAAGAAATGAAAAGTATAAAAGAAGGAAATTAAAGTTTTTCTTTCAAAAACTGTAAATATTTGGAATTACTTTTACTTTTCCTGCAATATTTATTTCTCCGTATACAGGATTTCCTATTTTTCTATAAATCTGAATTACTTTCGGCTCGCATACTTCGGAGATATAACATCTTTATATTTGATCATATATAAAAAAGACGCGACAAACATAGTATTAGAACATTCTTCTGCTTATAAATATCTATTTGGCTATAGAAAACTGATCACATACTTAAAAAATGCGTACGTATGAGCTTTGTCATTCACTGAATAGATACTTGGATTTATTAAATATTATTATTGTATAATCTTCAGTTTTGACTCTAGGTTGTCGGTACTCAATTTGTAATAGGCGGTATCGTATTTTCGATCTGATTTAAAAATATTTACTTCGTGTGCTTAAAATAATGTAAAACGAAACGTTGACATATTTATGATCTGTGCAATCGCTGAAATTATTTATATTGTCCAAATGTGCATAGTCCCTTTCGTTGAAATAAAACTAGTTATTGGGAATGAATCGTAATTAAACATAATTTTAAATTATCAAAACATGTGTTCATTTATTATCACTATATTTAGTTATAGAATATATATATATATATATATATATATATATATATATATATATATATACATATATATATATATATATATATAGATATATATTTATATATATATATGTATATATATATATATATATATATATATATATATATAAGTGTGTGCATGTGTGTGTGTGTGTGTGTTTATGTGTGCCAGATACATCTTATAAATGTCAGAGAAACCATTGGCCTAATCAAAATTCCAAAGAAAATCATCCGCTTATTCGCATTTTAATTGAATTGACTTGAATTAATGAACATATTTTGTTATTATTTGTGTGACTCGTAGTGGAATTATATGTTAATCTCAGTGAACATTTAATATTGAAGTACCTAAATGTATTGTTTATTAACGAATTTAAATGTAGTGTTTACTAGACAATTGTCATAAATTTACTTAAGTATCGTAGTAAATACGTGGAAGTTACTTAAGAGATAATTGTAGATAATTATGAAAATGTCGATTAAGGGTCAAATAAGCTGTAACTTGGAAATATAAAATCGATTTTTGGACCAATGTTCATTTTGAATGAAATAGGCAAATAAACTTAGTGTGCTTATTGCATTATTTGAATTAAAGAAACCTTATTTACATTTATTTTTGTAGGTTGAACATCTGCAAGCGCTAAAATTATAAAAATTTTCTGTGTATGTAAAAACATAAATAATGAAAATACCTACACTAAATCAAATAAAAAAAAATTAATTATCAAACGTGAACTACCAAGCAACTCCATAATTACATTCCTAAGGCGGTCAGTGAAGCAAAAAAATAAATTAAAGTAAGTGCGTGAGAAACTGGTCAGCGCTGTTGGGCGTTCGTGTGTGCTCTAGACCTGTGAAATAAACTACAACACGGTCCTCTCACATAACAGTCAGGGCCATAAACAATTACCAAACTCAAAGGGTTTTCAACATATTTAATAATTAAAAAAATGCATGATCAAAATAATTTCAGTCGGAGTAGAAGGGAATAACATCCGACCGTGTCCATTCTAAAATCCAAAAGAAACAATTGAGGATAATGTACGTTTATACATACATCTAATAAACTTCTTTAATATTTTCTCCAACGTACATGTACTGGTCTCAAGGATACTACTGACTAAAGGAGTTGTATAAAGACATAATACACCCGCCGTAATGGAAATCACGAAAATCTCCTAGGACAAATCCTGGCATTTCGTAGGCCTTTTCATAAAATTCATTGATATAATCGCGGAAAGATTGATGACTGTACATGATACCTTTTCAAGTTCTGTTCTATTTAACTCGTAAGTCTTCACCAAGGGTATACGTTTACGGCAAAAATTATCATTGCGCACTTGTTCACCTTAAATTGTAACTTTTTGCTCAGACTTCATTGAAATACTGTGTCGAACTTATATCTAGATACTGAGTCGAAAGTTGAACTTTGAAATAGTTACGGTCAGCTTGCTTTTCTACCCCCGAGAATAGTTTCAAATCACCGGGAAACAAAAGGCAAAAAATTATAGCAAATCAATTATCGTAACTTCAAACAAAACATGACCTAAATTACTATCTTGGCTAACTCTAGATCGAGTAATATAAGGCCTCGATTTAAAATCACCGAATTGGACGTATTCCTTTCGAGCTCGAAATTAATTACCGAATAATTTTATTGTAATGAAAGGCATTCCAGCCTCCAAAAATTATCATTATAGACTCGGTAAAATACCTTCTTAAAATCATAATAAGCCATATCTACCTGCCTCTATCATCTAATTTCCTGGCAACATAATGGAAAATAATTTGAAATCTTAGTGATATTAGACTGCTTAGGATGAAACAGTGTTATCAGTCTGTCAGTTGTTACTGAACTTTGGCGACGATGAGATTGATCAAGACTGGGGGCCTATTTAAGTTGGAACTGCTTCACTGCAAGTTCAGAATAATCTATCATTATTTGATGCAACAGAGATGTGCTGTCCCTATTGGAGACGCGTGTCACTTCTGCGAGTTCGAACTTACTGCTTAAAAGTGATCGAGATCACTGCTTATAAAAACTGGTTTGAAATATTCTACAAACGCGTTTACTCCGATATCTCCTGAGTATATAATATTAACGTTCAATATAATAACAGACGATGTCAGTTTGAGTCCTCGCATCTCATGTACGTTCAAAATGTTTTTGAGTCAAACTTAATGTCAGTTTCCATATTTTGTAAGTACCCGCTATGTAGAGCTCTCATGTCATGCTTGACCTGAAAATAAATCAGCATAGATGACCTAAAAATAAAAGGACTTTATCTCCTGAAAATTTCAGGTTTTTATTCATAACCAATAAATGAATTTTGAATTACAAAATTTTAAATTTTTGCTTTATTATTTTTATAAAGAAATCAATTCGAATGGGCTGAACATAAATTTTGTTTTATGTATTAGACGAACATGAAGTTCACAAAAAATTTGCTCATTATTAAAGTGGAGGGTAAAAGTGCTAAAACGATCAAAAATAAAAAGAAATAAAAAAACCTACGTACGAAAAAAGATGCTCATCGGTCTATTAAAAGAAATTAATTCAAAAAACTTTAAATATATTTAAATCTTATTTATTCAACAAAGTTTTCCATTTTTGACCAGAAAAACACCAAATATTAAAATTTTCTGTTTCGTAATTTTGAACATTTATTTCTACCAAAGAAATGCATATATTTGTTTCATTCAAGTAAAATTTTTTGTATAAAGTTATTACAATAAATTAAAAAATTCATTGACCTTACAGTAAAAAATTATGACATACTACAAGAAGGTTATTCACAAATAAATCATACTCTATTGCAACCGCAATCGAGGTGATCGAATAGATCTGTGTCGTTGGAAAGTAAAGAGCTTCGATCGAATTCACCTTAAGATAACTGTGCAAACGCATGAAGTTATCAGTTATAAAAAGCAAGTCCCTTTAACAAAATAGGATGATTTTCTCTTTAATAATCTTTAACATATCTAATAATTAAAAGTCTTCAATAATTTTTTTCTTTCTATTTTAAAAGTTAAATAACCCAAAATACCCAGAAGAAAATCAGATGGAAATAAAAATGAAATGTAACCATACTGCCTCAAATACTTAAGAAACATATTTTAGATACGTTCACTCAACGTACTTAGTTTAGTTTCATATAAATTCTAAATAATTAAACTGACTACTAAATAATGTATGCTTAAATAATGTTCTAATTAATAAATTACAATGATCAAGAACGTGGTTTTATTACAAATGTTTACTTAAATTTGTCGAATCAAGTCAAAACTATATCATAACCAAAAAAACATTCTTACCCATTTTTTCATACTTGGAAATGAAAATATGTTTTGTCGTCAAAAATTATTCAATATACCAATGGATATTACATTTTTGAGACGACAGACTGTCTCAATATTGAAAACAATGAAATATCGTGTATTGAAGTGTGAAGAAAAACTACACACACACACACACACACACACACACACACACACACACACACATATATATATATATATATATATATATTCATATGCATTTGTTCTTGTTATTTCAAACACTTTTACAACAGTAAAATAAAATGAGCAAATAAATAAATGTAACACTACCGATAGTATTATGATCCCAACAACAGTTATGTATTTCTGATGCTGAAAATTGTAATATATGTAATTCAAATATTGATTGTATTTGGCGTTAATTTTGTAGAAATTAATTGTTCATAATTAGCAAAGATCTTGAAACCTAGGTCGTGGTAAAGAAAGTAGAAGTAGTACTGCATCACGTAGTTTCATTTAATTGTGATTTGTAATTCATATAAAATGTCTGCCTCAATAGTGGCAAAAAGTCTAAGGCCATGTGAACTTGATAGTCTGATGTAACAGTTATGATGCAATATTTCATCTACTTACATACGAACAAGATTTAAAAATATCATAAAAAAACTGTTATTAACAATATTTGGGAATGTATGTTGTATAATTCTACTAATAAAAATGCTCTAACTATTTAAGAAATAATAATGTAAAATGTTATTATTACTCTATAACACAAAATCGGAATACCAATGGTATGTAATTTTTAAACAGTAGTATTATCTGAAAGTGTCACTTTATAAACATTTATCACAAAGAAATTTTAAACGTATTTTATTACAATTTTTTTAAGCGGCCATAATTATTTTACCTATATGAAACTAATGGAAACATCTGAATATATTTCAGAAATATATGGAATATTTACATTGACTTTTGATTTGATTATAACCTGCAAGTTGTATCGAGAGACAAAACTGCATATGTTGATTATTACGTGCATATAAAAGAAAAGAAAAATTAATGAAAAGAAAAGAAAAGAAACTGTGAAGGAAGAGATGGTTTATTCAAATGTATACGTTGATGAACGAAGGACAAAATATCACAAAATGGAAATCCTTGACGTTTAATTTTCGGAATTTACCTTGATCGATAAAGAATGGCGTGAACGTTTAATAAGATTAATAACGTTCCGATTTCAATTTATTCATCTTTATAAATGCATTTTTATATCATTTCGAAATAAAATAATAACTTATTTAAATTTTGCCCTGGTATTTAATAAACTGATCTTAACTTCCTAATAATCAAGTGGTCGTCATCATGCTAGATCAAAAGGTGATAAATGATCATTCTCTCAAAATATTCTGGAAAATTATTTAAAATATTTAATTTCACGAATCAAGAAATTTTAATTATCATCAAAGCAAAGAAAATACAAATAATCATACTGTAATAATATAATTTGATATGTCGGTATAGTAATATTTTACCGAATAATATTAGATACCACCAAACTAATTTTAATGCATTGTAGAAACCAAACAATTTTTATGCCGAGCTTTTTATACATCAAAGGATTTATTAAAACCAACTTCAACATTTAAAAAAATAGCCATAACTCCCTAATAATACTAACACCCATTCTATTACATACAAATTCTAAATTGCTATAAAACTAATCAAACAATAACTATACAAATATATTTGAGCGCAAAACACACACACACATATGTATATATATATATATATATATATATGTGTGTATATACATATTTATATATATATATATATATATATATATATATATATATGTATATATATATATGCGTGTGTGTATACATATTTCCCGATTTCGCTCGAAAATAAAAAGGTGGTCTTACTAGACTGTCTGTGTGTACAAGCACGCTTACGTCACCTAAATCTCCTCTCTTCATTAAATTGGCAGTTGCGTCTGCTCGCCTGTTCCCGTTTCCTATTAATAGTCTCGTCTTGATTTTATATTTACTCTCCAAGCTTTTTAACACGTTTTATTTTAAGCCACTTGTGTAACTTGTTAATGAAACACTTATTACACGAATAGTTTTTGAGGAATATTGGAAAGAAGCTTCATGGGGAATGTGCGTTATTGATGCATATGCCAATCAATATGAAATTCAGAGTTATAATATGTAAAAATATCAATAGCCAAATATCTAAAAGCTTTAATATTTTTCTCGAGGTAATTAAGCTTAGGGTATAGTGTAAATAAAGCCTCACTATCGCAAAATTTAACGTTTTAATAGCGTTCAATTTGACAGATCATTTTTGTTTTAAATATTATATTAAAATGGAATGCACTTGAACAAAACAATAAAACTACTCCATTTGTACAAGATTTCTAAGACATATAGTCCAATGACGCAGAGTAAAATTATGACGCTTTAGGTGTTAACATTTTTATGGGTCATAACTAAAATAGTTTCAGCGACCTACGGTTTTAAAGTCATGCATATAAATTTAATGTATTTTATTATAGGAGTGAAATGATGTAATACGGGAAGAGGTAGTTAGTACTACGTATAGAATAAAACTCGCCAATTTATAACTATATCTACGTGCTTAGAAGTCAGATAAGAGCAATCTTTTCAAAATATCACTAGACGTACATAATGAAATAAATAATAATAATATGAAGTTAAATAGTAATAAAATTAAATAAATTTCCAAGTAAATGAATAATTTAGTATCTAATAAAACACCCATATTTTAAAACAATGTAAGAAAATATTTAAATTGAAAGCAAAGTCAAACAAAACAATGACCATAATATTCAATACAAATATTTGGTGAAACTGATTTTATAAATCAACTTGAAATATGTGAAATTGTATTTCCTGTAGACCATAACATAAATTTACGTAATTTTCTTTTTTATGACTTGTAAGTTAAAAATTTTTGGGTTCAAAATTTAATAAAAAATTTTCTTTTTTTAATCTACTTTAATTTTCCCACTAGAACGATTTTATTCTAACATCACAACTTAACGTTTGATTAGAAATATAACATTTGTTAATTTTATATAATATTTGTTAATTTTATTTCAATCGTTTTAAAAACTTTGTAATTACACCGTAGGAATTTAGATCGGTCGATAAATATACTGTACATTGCCGCTTCAGTAATCTGAATGTAATATGACCATAAATTGAATAAATTATTTGCTCAGATATTCAATTCCAAGCAATCTATCAACTGTAGGTTGTAGGACGGAAGAATTGTGTCGTTTGATAAAGTTTTCATTCCTACACAAAGAAAAAGGACAAAGGAATCGAAAGTAATTAAAGAGAGCTGTCGATAATTATCGGATACGAGGGTACATAGCGCTCAACCACAAACGCGAAGAACAAATTGATTGTAGAAATCACCACAAATTCCGATATACACATTGCTGTAAGTCGAAAAGATACAACCTATAAAAAGTGCAGAAGTCAGTATTAGGTTTGTTGAATATCGTGTTAAGCATATTTTACGACTGTATTTTACGACTGTAATCATTTTTATAAATACTTGCATGAACATTATTTTGCAATCAGTACAGTTCAAATATTATTAACTATTTGATATTTATATTAATGTAGTAGCATCTAGAGATATGACATAAGTATGATTAGTAAATAAATATTTAATGTAATGAAATTTCTAACAAAACAATTACTTAACCCTTCCCAGTGTGGTAAGGAAATACTAATTGCATATAATATAATTATCGGAATTGATGCTTCCAAATAACGTTTTAAACTCTGTCAACGTTTTACAATTCAGGTTTATCCAAAAGAATGTTAGTTATAAAAATGCAATGTAACGCTTTGTTGCCATACGTAAAAATGTTGCAAACATACAGTGTCGTAATCCTGTATACTAAAGTTATTAAATGTCCGCTCTTAAGTAAATAAAAATCATGATGTGAAAGTTTCAATATCCACTACTTTTACTTAAAACAATAACTTTATCCTAATGGGATCTAGCACTTTAAATATCATCAGGTAATTAATATGTTACGTTTATTTTTTAACTAGTGATGCTTTTTTATCTTTTCGTATGATTTACAGCTCTTTTAGGTCATAACCTGTGTCTAGGTTACGAGAAAGTTCTCAGTCTCCTTACACCCAAACATACCACTATTTTCTATAAGGCTTAAGGCAAGTTAAGGAACAAACTCAATTCTGACACAAGATTTTTAGAGTACACTCCAGTATTATAAAGTCATTTGAAAAAACATGCTTCCCTTAACTTTACCTTCCACATTCCGTTTCCTTTTATATCTCTCTCCTTTTTTTTCTTGCCCCTCAATCCTAATCTTAAATCCCTTCAGATATGTAAAATTAGATTTTTTTTTTTTTTTTTCGAAAGTTTTACTTAAAATATGTGATTACAACATGCAGTTTTCTAACTATTCTATTATTTTACAGACGCAAATCAACAAAAAAACTCTGGGCGACTGCAAGAGATGACTTCTGTGGAAATGGATTCATCAAAGTAGTAAATAACTAAACAAATAAAATAAAAATTAAACAAAACATGGTATAACATTAAAAGAATTAAATTATTTTCGAAGATTTAAATTAATTTTGCGTAAATAAGGTCAAAGGTTAAAGTATTTCGCTAAATATACACAATGATAAGAGTCTCATAGTTTCAAATGGAAATCAAAAACCGAATATTTAGTATAGATGTTTAAGTAGTAGTATTAAACGAATGAAGAAACCTTTAAATTTTGGATAAGTCATCCATTACAAATCGAATTTGTAACCAATTTATATGGCGGTTATTGCTAAATCCATACGGCAAACAGTATAGCCGTTTCAAGAACAAAATTTCATCATCGTAAGCGATGAAGAAAAACGATGCCCAAAATACCACGAAAGTCATTTTGGTCCTTTTACCCCACGTAATTATTGTCGTATATCTTTGGATAAGTTTATTTCGAAGATAAATTTTAACAATATCAAATCTCCCTTCTTTATACGATGGGGCATTTGACTGATGTCATTATTTTTTGTAAAAACGTTTTGAAAACTGTAGAGTATATTTTAAAAAACCTTGTGATGAAAAAAATACACATAAACAATTAATGGAAACTTCTAAATAGGAAAAAGTGTCAATTTTTTTGTTCAATAAATTGAAAAAGTTATTATGAGTTTAGTTTCTACACAAAAAATGAGAAAATTATAATATGCAATATATTACTTAAACGCAATATTTAAGGAGGTACTAAAAATATTTAATGAACTCCCTTATAATGAATAACAGGCCAGTGACGTCATTAGCCCGTTGTGTTTTGTATGGGGCGTTTTTACGCGAATCTGTTTTTAAGTCGTTCTAACGAAAAGTCCTAGGTACGATATATTAATTTTAACCGTTTTAAATGTCGTTACTCATTCTATTCAAATAAAAAAAAGACAATCAAATACCCTATGGTCAATAGTAGGAACACTTCATCGAGTAATGTAAATATTTTCAAATACTATCACTAGCTAACTTTATAACAGTACATGTTTTTTTGTACCGGTATATATTTTGATTCCTCACTGACGGTGTTCCTGCCTTATTGCCGTGGTGTGGTTTGTGTGTGTCAATGATCCCGAGGGCTATATCGACGGTAGCGTAGCTACTGGTAGGACCACTCAACCCAGACAGGTCGAAGGGGAGACACCAGACTACGAGGAAGACACTGGCCCTCCAGGTTGTGGGGTTGGCTGTGGGGCCAACACCCCCACCCCGTAAAAAATCTGAACCGTTAAAAGATCCAAAGAAAGAGTTACCCTGCCTCATTTTACTGGAAAACTACTTGGCAAAGGCTTAAGGTTCTGTGCTTTGGAACATGGAATGTCCGAATATTATATTACAATTAAGGACTACAATTACTTGTGGAAGATTTGACAGGTACAATATCGACTTACTTGCTATTCAAGAAATGCGATGGCTTGCAAGGGTATTATTGAGAAAAGAAATCACATGGTTTACTATAGCCGTAATAAGAAAAAAACATGTCTTTGAAACCGGGTTCCTCGGATAGCAAAAGTATAAAGCAAATAGTGATTGACTTTATCATCCCGACTTTGCAAAATTCAACTAAGGTGAAAGTTTTTTACCCATAGCATTATTAATGCTCATGTACTTACAGAAGAAAAGGAAAAAGAAGAAAAGTAAATTTTGTATCAGAATCTTTCTATTCTCTACAGATACTGTCCCAAGCACAACATTAAAATTGTTTTGGGAGATATGAATAATAAATTGGGTAAAGAGGTTGAATTTAGACCAACAATTGGAAAGCCTGCATGGTAGCACATGACAACGAACAACGACTAGTATTTTTGGCTGCCGAACACTCATAATATTGAGTACTGTATTCAACCACAAAAAAATATACAAGATGACATGGAACTCACCCGACAGAGAGACTCGGAACTTATCGATTCTAGGCATGCATCGGATATCCAGGACGTTAGCATCGGATATCCAGGACGCGGCGTAACATCTTACTCCGACAACTGTTTAGTTATCGCTAAACTAAATGCCAAAATTTCAAATGCCCGAAAGATACAGGAAGAGAAGCAGAAGAGAATTAAGATCTAAAAACATTGCCGAAATGGACAGTGCGAAATATAAGTGGAGAGTTTGCTTAAAGAGTCGATCATTCATTCAGCTGACAATTCACTGAGATGAATGGAAAAACCCAAATCAAAAGACTGGTTTGATAATGAATGCCTTCTTGCAAGACAGACAAAAATATCTGTTTATAAAAATATGATTAAAAAGCGCCATGCGAGAAGCTCTCTCGACGAATATAAAAAAAGACTTTCACAATGATCTATTTAAAAATATGGAAGATCTGAGAGAGTCCAATGAAAGCCATGCTTTCTACAGCAAAATCAATCGTGACGGCAACGACATTAAGTCTAGAACTACCACTTGCAGAGACAAAAAAACACCATCCTACATATCAGAAAAGAGGTACTTCATCGATGGAATGAGCATTTTGATGACTTGCTGAATGATCACACATAGGAGGATTAACCAACCCTAATACTACAGCAAACACTGAGAATATACCACCACCATCTTTGGCAGAAGTTAGAGAAGGAATTAAAAAAACTCAAAAATCACAAAGCTCTAGGACCAGACTCGGTTCCTTCAGAACTCATCAAAAGTGAAGCAAGCAAAACATTGAGGAAATTCATCACCTCATTGAATCAATTTAGAACCAAGAAGTTTTGCCTGAAGATTGGAAGCTGAGCATCATTTGCCCTATCTACAAAAAGGGAAACGTTTTGGAATGTGAACTACAGGGGAATCAGTCTCCTTTGCGTTTTTTGCACAATGTTTTCCAATATACTCTTTAATAGACTGGTAATCTATATAGACAGCATTGAAGATAATTACCAATGCGGTTTTCTCAGAGGAAGATCCATAACAGAACATATCTTAAAATTATGCAAATCTTGGAAAAAACTAATGAATGAATGAATCGGCATAAAAACATAACATCTCTTTATTGATTTCAAGACTGCAAACGATTCAGTAAACAGAAAACTACTCATTGAAGCTATGAGAGAGTTTGCAATATCTGAAACACTTATAAATTTGGCAACCATTACTCTAATTGTAGTAAAACTTAGGGTCAAAGTTCAGAATAATCTCTCAGAGCCAATTGTTGTTTCAAATGGGCTCAGACAAGGGGATGCACTGGCTTACTTACTTTTTAATATTGCCCTCCAAAAATTTTTGAAAGTCACGAACATAATACGAATATAAATATCTTTAACAAATCAGTTCAGATGTTTGCATTCGCTGACGACATTGACATTGTCGCATGAACTCCGGAGGTACTTAGAGAGTTTACATCACTAGAGATTGTAGCCCGCAAAATGCATCTTACAATCAACCAAAATAAAACTAAGTATATGACCTGTGCCAATTGTGGCAGCCCTTATTTCAAAATTGGGGATTACAAATTTGAACTGTTAGCAACTTTAAATACTTAGAGTCAGAAGTTAATACTCTCAATGATACCAAGCCTGAAATCCGTAGTAAGGCCACAGCAACCAACCGATGTTTTTTCGGTCTTAAAAAGTACTTGAAGTCTAGCTTCGCCAGTAGAAAAATAAAAATTCTGATTTACAAAAGCTTAATTAGATCCATTTTTACCTATTCTGCTGAGACATGGACAAAGTTAAACACACCATTTCTGTTTTTGAAAGAAAGATTTTAAGAAGTATTTTTGGTGGTCTAAAATGTAACAACATCTGGAGAAGAAGAACTAACTCTGAACTTTACAAATTATTTAAAGAACCGGATGTAGGCAAATACATCGTAATTCACAAAATAAAATGGGCAGGGCACTTGAGCAGAATGGATGACAGTCGGGCAACAAAAAATATATTCTCAGTCAGACCACTGGGCTCCCGTAAAAGAGGAATACCTCAACTTAGATGACTAGACTGCCTAGAAAAAGACTTTAAAATTCAAAATATAGCAAACTGGATATCTCTGGCTAAGAACAGGAGAGCTTGGGAGTTGATTCTGCAGAAGGCAGGGGCCCATTCAGGGTAGTCAAGCCCATGAAGAAGAAGAAGAAGATATACGTTAATTAGTTCCGTAGATATGCTCGTTATAAAATGCTAATGATTTACTCGTTTTATTTCACGCAATTTTTTTTTTAAATTCATATTTAAGCTTCATTATAAAAGTATGAGACTTGTTAACTTAATGCTTTCCAATAGTACAAATGTAATTTTTTTAACAACTTCAAACCCCGGTTGAGGTGATGCAATGGAAGGTAAACTGGATAGAATATCGTATCGTATCGTAAATCTGGCCAATCATGGAACAAACTAATCCAAAATTTACGTAAAACTCTCGTTTCGTAGACTGTGGGATATTCGAATCTAACTTAGTTATGTGTATAGCATTTCAACCGTATGTTATGGTCTGCTTCAGCTAAAAAAGATTAATATTGTGTGAAATAAACTTACGAAATGTTTATTAGTTTCCAAAAATTCTTCTACAATAATACCATTAAATAAATACTTTCCTGTCAATTTTGTAATTTCGGTAAAACTCGTCTGATTAATCATTATATTTATTAAATATCAATGGAGAATAAGTAAATATACAAGTAAAAGATGGATGATATAAATTTTAAATGGAAAAAAGTTTGTATCAAATCCTTAACCTTATTAGGAAAATGTTTATTTTCTGAACTAAGATGAAAAGGCGTTATGCAATATTATATATATATATATATATATATATATATATATATATGTATATATATATATATATATATATATATATATATATATATATATATATATATATATATATACATGCACGTATATTTTATAAGGATAAATTAAATTATTTAAAATAGCCTGTTGCGCATTTTACATCCGCATCTACATCATTCAGTGAATAGAAATCCAGCGTAAATTATAGGGATGAACATATTTTTAAATAAAGTAATAAATCTTGCTTCTTTGCTTATATACGTAGTATAGGTAAGATATTCCGATTCATTATTTTATCGTCTTCATGACGCTTATTCATGAATCAAACTAATGGACAATTTCGTTGGAATCGTGTGTCAATCACTGCGTTTCGCCGAAGCCGAGCCGAATTCTATTTCCACCAGAATAGAAAAAATTTGAAAAAAAATAATATATTCTGGAAATACACAAAATTAAACAGATCTATATAAAAAGTAATCTAAAAAACCTCAATAAATGTAATGAAAATTTTAACATCAATGAAGAACGAAAGCCGTGGAATATGATACAAAATGGTAATGGAACAGAAATCGCAAAGTATGGTTGAATGCATGTATTGAAAATCAATCGAATCTTATTCTTGTTTCTTTTATTTTTGTTTATTATTTTATTCATTTAGATTTTATTTCACTCTGAAAACTATTATGAAATCAAAATAAAGTATCACGTTGAAATGAGGTAACAGTTATATGGAACATGAAAATATTTCATAATACTACCAAAAATTTATGAAAATTGCTCCGAATGTAACTAGCAAAATAGCAAATATCTTACTGATGATACAAAATGAAAACGGCCGACACGATAAAAAGAAAAAATACTCACTGATATTAAATTTCATCTGCCAGGGAAATATAATAAGAAGCTATAAAGTACGGATAAGAATTATTGTGCTCAGTCTAATTTTAAAAAAAATTGTGACAAATTTTGTAAATTGGCATTTCATATTATTTTTTAAAAGTTATCAGAATATATTATATTTGTAAAGTGTTTTCACATCATTTTAGTCTTAGTTCATGTGTTTAATTCATAATATATTGAAATACTTATTTAACATGCATACATCGACACATAATAGATTCCAATGCTAAATCTAGCGGAATCAGAAATGTTTTATTGGAATGTGACAAAAAGACATACTCAGTCATGATAAATATGACACATGCGGTTAATACTTTGCGAAAACATAGTTTACAAAGTATGTAGATAAATATGGCGTTGATACGGTAGTGGCATAAAATATCTACTTTGAAGCGAAAACACGTATATGAATGAAAATTGATTTTAAAGTGCACAGTGAAAAATGCACGAAAATTAAAAAAAATGGTATGAGTGACCCCCCCCCCCCACGTCGATTGTTCTAAATAATTGATGCGTTATGCGTTCACCAATTTAAGTACTTTATAAATGAAATAGTAAAATAAACAAACACAATTTTACTGCAACACCACTTAAGATATATAAAAATTTGCGTTTCACGAGAAAATAGTGAAGCATGGTTGACAAAATTAGTTTTTCCCGTATTATATTGGAGCAATCTACTGAAATATTTCTTGAAGTGAAAAATGATATTGTTCCTTTCTTACGATTAATTTTCATCAATTATATTTTTCATTTTATAACTCTTTCCAGCATTCTTATACTCTAATCCTTTACTTTCTTTAAGTGTTTACTAAAGAAGTTAATTAATTATTACCGCATTCCACTTCCTGTGTTACAATGTATTTTCACTATATTTTTATTAATTGCTTTAGTTTGAATTAATTTAGAAATCTTGTTTTAGCTGTTTATACAGATAAATAAAGATTTGATTGAAGTTACGATCTTGTTTGTCGGTAACATACTTCTTTTAATACGTTGAAAAAACCTCTTGGTTAAAAATTGGTATTTTTGTATTTATAGCAATAACTTTTCTACGCAGATAAAATAATTAAGATAAATCTATAGAGGAACGTGACTTTCAGCAGATGTTTAAAATACACAGCATTGGATTTCATATATTAAAACGTTCATGCGTTTGTAAATTTTATCTAAAATTGTTCATCAATAAACGCCTTTTCTTTTCAGTATCTGCCTTGAAAGGACCATCTAGAAACATTGTTTAATGAATGATACGTATCCCTAGATACTGTTCTAGGCAGAGCACAAAAATTTAATCTTAAAATGAATACATGTGTGGTCTGTAAATGCATTTAACACCCAATATGAATAAAATCTAATGTTGTCATTTTCTTTTACGTAGACGATCTCGACGTTGAGCGGCTACTACTAAAAAATTGAACGATTTAATTAACACTATTATGAGTTGCCTATTACATGAAACTATACAAAATATTGTGAGTTACAAAAACCTAAAATACTATAAACAATGTTGTTTAGTCAAGAAATCTTTTCTACTTTATCGAAACGGGCAATGAAAATTTGATAACATCGTAATAAATATGATGAAAAAGTAGTGGTAAATAAATGGAACTCTAAGTTATTGTACAAAGAATGGCTAAATGGGCATCTCTGGTACTCTTCCAACAAACAATTTCAAACATAGAATGAAAATTTTTATCCTACCTATAATATAAAGAGAAGAGTTCGGTTGGTTCGTTTTGCAAATTTTATCAAAAAAACATATTATCCAACAGACATGCAAATCTCAAAATGCAAGTAATAAATCTGGATTTCAAATGAAATCCATAAATGATTCTAAAATATATATTGTCAGTTATTATAGAATTTGTATGAGTTAACATTTTCATATGCAATTGCAAGGTTAGTTTATATAATTCTAAAAAATAAAATAAAAATAATAAATTCTAATTAAAAAAATATACCGTTAGTGGTTAGTTTAGCATATATATATATATATATATATATATATATATATATATGCTAAACTAACCACTAACGGTATATTTTTTTTATTTATTCTATCTTTTATATATATATATTATACATATTTATATATATATATATATATATATATATATTATGTACTTCCGATTAAAATTCAGTATTGATGGTTTTATCTTCATTCAATATTTTATTGCCTAATTTTCAATTTTAATTTATTCTCAATATGCATGATCTTAATACACGCAAAAGTAAATTTTATACACACAATCATTTTCTCACCGTAATTACCACATGAAATGGTATTTTCATCAAACCATGTCTACTGAACGGTATGGGACCTTTAGATACTGTCAGTCAACTTAATTCAATTGGGAGGCTGATTTGATAGAAAAATTAAAACAAAAACAATCGTAGTTATTACTTGTCGGACGATAAGAAACAAATAAAGAAGTTTTTACCATCAGAATTATACGAACGTCATTTGATATTTGTAAAAGAATAATAAGGAATATCAAATAAACTAACTATTCATAATTTCAATTTCTTTTTTCTTTAACATATTTACTTTAATTGTGTCTTTATTTAGCCTTGTTTTAGTTTCTTTTTTCTTTAACATGTTTACATAATTGTGTCTTTATTTAGCCTTGTTTTAGTTTGTATAAAAAGGCAAATGTATTTCATATTTTCTTAGTAACCGGAGACAGGATCAAATTATATTTTGGAGAAAACATTTGCTTCAAAGAACTGAGAATTACGAGGGACATTCTTAGAGTAGGATTCTTTATGATTCAACGGACATAATACGCTTCGCGCGTAAGCCTGAAACATCTTTATGGTAGGTGAAGTGGTAAAATGAGTCAATGCCGTTAGAGAGCAACACAAAAGAGGTAAAGGCATATAGGGGATAAGAGTAATCGAGTGAACTAAGAGGCTTACAGTAATATTATAAATAATGATATTACTAAGCCGGATAGGGAAACATGGCGGTTTATTTTTCGGCATAACTGCCGGTGAGGACTTTTATCTAAAAAACAGTGTACATATATTCTTAGAGTTTTGTGTATTATGGACTACCTGGTAACATAAAAAATGCATATTTCACCAGTCGCTTCATCAAATAATAATAAGCAAAAACATAAATTTATTTGATGCTAGTTCTACCCGCGATTCTGTTCGCATGGAATTCGAAGTAAAACAATGTTAGGAATTATTTGTTTATTTTTTTGTCAGAACTCTATGAGCACAAATTATACTAAAAACGATAATAGATAAAGTTGGCAATCAAATCGGTTCTGCTGGTTTCGGTATTAGCGTGCGCAATGCACAGACAAATCGCCAGACAAAAATTCTAAATGCTATTGTTTTAGGTAGTGTGTCTTTAATAGCTACCACTTAGTTTTACTTAAAAACATTTAATGTAGAGTAGTCTTGTACTCCAAACTCAAGGTAGCTTTGTAAAACTGGTAGTTTTGTTTATATCCTATGAAAAATTCAAGTAATATATATTCCCATAAATACAAGCACATTAAGAGAGTTCTGCTTCACTTTCATATTAAATCGGATTGAATATTAAATTTTCAAAAATGATAAAGAAAATATACTTTTGGACAATTGTTATATTTAGTTACAGGAACCATTTTGAACGCGGGTGTGTGTGTAGGTATGTATTACAAAAACGATATATCACATCGATCTTACTTTATAATTTACCTTTCTGTCATACTTCATTGTATATTAAGCTTCTCTACACAACGCTTTTATTTTTCATGCAAGAGAATGGTGGCAGAGACATACTGATATTTTATTCATACGTAGTTCTAGTACTATACTTATCCATATGGGAACTGTGACAATCGTGTATGGAAATCATCCCTGTCATCCGTTATTAATAATTTATTTTTAATTTACGGTCTATTTTCTACGATAACAGTGACTTTACTCAAAAGTAAATGTACGACTTCTACATTTTTATCGCGTCGTAGTTACGGGTTCAGAATCTTTAATATATAATGTATAACTGATAATTAAATATAATTTTCTTTTTAACCTCGGCATATTTTTATTATTATAACATGATTTGGCATCTACATACTTTATGATAATTAAAATATTAAACACATATTAATCAGTCTTATACACCATTCTATGTATCATATCCTTAAATATACATCAAGTGTAATCGAGAATTATTCACTACACTGAAATTATTATATCGGTTTGGCAAATCAGTTTCTATAAAGAGTGGCTTTAAATATTTCCGAAGTATTAGATTCTTAAGTATAAAAATTCTTACGATAGGTTTTAGCACCATGTATGTTCATCTACGATATCATAATTCATAAAAAAACTCGATTTTAATGCATTTCTGTTTTAATGTTCTCCTTCTTCCCTTAAGGTTAAATTTTAACTATATTCTTTTAACAGTTCTGAAACAAGTATATTAGGTAGAAATCATCAAAACATAAAAATCTGAAATTAAAAAATCCTAAGATATTAATAGTTGAAATAATAATATTGCCAATATACTTCTCAACTTCATCGAAGATACTGAAGAACAATATTCAAATGAAAATAAATTCAATATGTCGCTCTAATTACTACATATTATTTGAAATGTCCACACGAAGTAACAAATTTTAAAATTGTGACGTCAAAAACTAAGAACCTATGACAGATTGATGAATAGACCAGACCCATGGACCGATATGACGAATTTGGAAAAGTCTATTCTAAACAAAGAAATGAAAATATTGTAAGAAGAAAAATTATTTAAGAAAATCCGATGAGTTGCGTAGATTCATTGGTATACTATAAATTCCAATATTTATTTATGTTTTAGTGAAAAAATAAAGGAGCCCATAAAAATCATGTCACCATTCATCAGTTTATAAAAAGTAATATAATTAAAAATATCTGGCCATAATTTTGTAGAAATTCATTATAATTAATTGAGAAAAATAAATTCAGTCTAGTTGAAAAGATATTAAAAGTTTTTTGAATGACCCTACAAGTGTTGAAAACAGTAGCATACTATGTTCTTCTATATAATAATAAAATTAAATCGTAAAAAACTAAAGCCACCTATCCGAAATTGTTGGCACTATGTTTTATTGCAATAAAGAAAGACTCGTGTGAAATTAACAATTCATGCGAGTTTTTTTCTTTAGTTGCAGAAATCATGACGCTGAATAGAAAAACAATTTAAGAGACGCGGTAACTCTTGCTGCTGATACGGTACCGCTTTTTATTTTTTGAATCTGTTTTGTGTATGCCTCTTCGTCTTATTAGAAATGGTAAACAATCTTAATTGTAGAGTTTTACGTAAAATTACTTTAAAATTATTCAAAATATTTAGTACACATTACAATTGTTCCTATAATTTTGAATTTTAATTGAAGCAAACATTAAAACACTGAATAAAATTATAAACAAATTTTGCGATGAAACTTATAGAAATAAATTTCCAGTTAAAGTTTAAAATATCCTTATATTTTTATTGCATTTATAGTTAGCGCAAAAAACAATAAACACCATCTATCAAAGTTTGTCTACACGTAATCGGCGATCAAGGTAAAGCAAACTATAATAACTAAGGATCATGTCGCTTTCACTTCATGTCCATGATATACGTTTCGATACGTCTATGTCTAGACGAGAATTCTCGAAGCGGGAATTCCCGAGAAATGTGGTCTTATCCGAGACGAGAAAAACGGTCGAGAATTCGAGAAATCACAAAACTACAAAAATAAAACAAAATTCGAAAGATATCAGTAGTTTTGTAAAGAGCGGAGCGGTATGAACACGATGCGACGTTGCCACATCGACACATAGCCCCTTCCGTGCACCGCGCAGCCATAAAATCACGTCAAATCTGTCGCTCAGAATTTTACTTTCACTTGACGGCGAAGCTTGCGTCGTCGGTGCTAACTGGCGCCATTGCGCCAGTTTATGTATGTGTTTTAGCTGTTTTCTTAAGTAAATGATATTTATTTGTATTAGTAACTAATACTGATTATTATAAAAATAAAATAAATGGTTTTTATTTTTTATTTATAAAAAAATATTGTGTCTAATTTTGTGTTTTAATTAAAGCCCAGTAAAAAATACTATAAACTTAAGTTTTTTTTATTTAATTTAAAATTACTTAATTTTTCGAAAAATAAATATAAAGACTTGCATTCGATAATATTAATTTGATCAAAGTTCTAAAATAAGAACATAAAGTATTTTTGTAGTATTAATAAATTAATAACTATTTCTGTATTTGATTTCATAAATTTAGTTCAACAGATTAATGACGCATGCGCATTGTGGGTGTTAATCATTGGAACAACAGCACGTCATTAGTTAGATAAGTCGGTTTTTAAATCTGTCAAAAACTGATGTATCGAAGTGATACATTTAACATTTAGAATTGACCAGTAAATTAAATTAATTATTCTTAGAAAGTGTGTATTTAAGTAGTAAAATGGTTAGTCAGGCAAGGCAATGAAAATATTTCTTACAAAATTACCTCAATTTTTTATGGTATGTAATGTAATATCATGTGTCTATTAATTTTTATAGATCCCCAGTGGAACAATCGAATATGTGAAAGGATTTTTCTAAAAAGATACATTGTCCGCACAGTGCACAATGTCCTTAAAAGATATCCATACAAGGCTCAAATACATATGGCTTGGTAAGACAATTTTAACTTTTTTTAAAACACACAGTGAACCACAACCTTTCACTTCAATCACCGATACTTTTGATGATAATCAAAACAAGCACTCGGAACCTAATAAATCAAAATTATCTATTAAGCGGACCCTTCAATTTGAAACTAAACAGTTCCTCGGCGAAATAGTATCTATATTAGCTGCGAAATATGGTCTCACAATTCGGCTAATTGCAAAAATTCATTTCATATGGTAGTTCCTTCAACAAAAAGGATGTAAGTTACCAAAGAATAATTCGGACGTAATGAATTCATACTAAAATTTAATGAAGAAAAGAAAATTGAAATGATAAATTATTTACACCACTTGCAAACTGGTAGTAATCAGTGGAATCGTTTCAGTCTTAGTATTGATGAATGGACTAGTTTAAGAAATAGGAAGTATTTTAAAATTTGTATTTACCATACAGAGGGAATTTTTTACAATTTGAGTTTTGTTTTCATCCCAAGAAAATACGGGCTACAGGGATAAGAGACATTGTAGAAAAACAACTTTGAATTTGGTCTGTGTTATACTCTGCACATCGTAGCTGTGACAAGTGATAGCCCAAACTTTATAGTTAAATTCGGTCGCGAAAACCCTACTGAAATGGTTTTCTTTCTCGAATTACGCTGTATATTTGTCTGTCATAGCCACTTTTAGCAGTAATGAAGATGGACTCATCGATATCAGCAATGAATAGTTCGTTTCTGACGCTGATGAAAGCGATTGTGATTACGGTTCCCCTCATAACTATGACTTGGCACCCGAAGACACAATCAATATGCAGTATATCCAAAATGTAGACAAAGTTTTAAATGAAACTCGTTCCTCGGTGAAACTATTTCGAAAAAGTTTCCTCAAAAACATTACCTTGCAAAAATTTGTCAAAGAAGAGTTTGGTCACTGATTGAATTTATCATTGGATGTACATACAAGATGGAATTTAACAACGCATATGATTGAATTTTTTCTTGATACTGCAGAATCCCATCAAAAATCACTGATTGCGCAGAATCTATCTTCAAAGTGTAATATTGCGTTCTTAAATATTTATTAGACACATTGCATCCAATAATTTTGTGTGTTTGAGGTTTAATCCAGAAAAGACGCTACCATTTTGACATCTGAAGCATAATGGGCGTTTGTACTAATAAATCACAATCTGTGGAAAACAATTTAGCCACAACATTTTTGAATTACCTGAAAAACAAGATTAATGACCGGGCAAATGTAAACTATCTATATGTAAATATCTTCAAAAATAAAAAATAAAATAAATATATATATGTAAATATCTTTAAAGAAATACCCTTGCAATCCTATGTTGTACCACAATGACAAAAACAAACTTAATTGCAGCAAAGCAACTTTGATATAGTGTAGAAGAACTGTTTAATACATTGTTCTCTAATACTGGTACATCATACATTGCAGATAATGACACCTGAATCCAAATAACACGAGACGGTGAAGAAAATTCTACAGCTTCATTTGAGTTGCAAATGAACATGGCTTTAGAAACATCAGCCGCTGGCAGTGTAATGTATAAAATACATCTTTGGTATAAAATACAACTTGGACAGAAAACATAAAAGAAAGACTTTCAGATGCCGCAATGAATGCTTTTAAATTTCTGAAATATTCATCAAAAATAAGAGATATATTCGTAAAATATGAAATATTAAAAAAAAAAGAGTGGTTAAAAGCTTGTAGAAGTAGTACTATCTTTTGGATTTAATCCAATTGATATTTATATACTTTTGTTAATTTTAGTTTTTTTGGTATATTATTTAAAACACTGCATAGCTCTAATACAGTTCTGGTCTATTAAGAAAAGTTGCATAAGTTTAAAATTGTTGGTATTGAAAAATTTAAACATATTTTGTATTGATTAGGTAATACGAATCTAATAATTTGCAGGAAATAAAATAATAATTTGCAGAAGTCATTTGATCTCTCTGACTGTAAATTTTTAATATTACTAATATTATTATTAATACGAGGATTATTTTTTTTTCTGTTCCTAATCTAGGAAGATTGATTATATAATTAATGTTACAGATAATTGACAAACGTTATATTTTGTATTTTCAAAAGGCTCCCTAACATGTTGAATTTTTCTCGCGTAATATTTATTAAGGTTAATTTTAAAAATATATTAGAGGTATCATCGTTTATAGTAAATGTATTATTAATAATTTTATCAATATTGCTTTCCTTGCAGCTAAAATTTTTTTTAAATTCAAACGCTCATCAACTATTAGAAGTCTATGATGAAAAATATTTTATAACTGATAATAGGCAAAATAAGTTTCTATTTTCGCAAACAATTGAAAGGCGAATCGCTTGGAACCGTATCACAATTTCCATAAATTAATTCTTAAATATTCTTGCGTAACGTTTTTAATTGCGGGTGAGTCAAAATACTGTAAAGTAAACACGGTAAAATATTGTGGAAAATTAATCCAAATCATTAAAAGATATGTTATTAATTGGATTCGAGGAAAATAAGATAAATCCAAAATTCTGTTAGTATGAAGAGATGTAATTTTACTGCCAAAAATTATTTAACATGTATAAATTAAACAAATATATTATTTGTATATGACGTACTCATATAACTCATAAAACTATAATTAAATAGTTTAAAAATATTATTATTCTTAATTCCTCTCCTTATGAACTTTCTTCATTTCCTCGAGTGGTAAGTTTCAGTGGTAAGTTTTAAAAACTCTGTTATTTTCCTAATCAAAGACTTCTAATGTCAACAATAACTTTCCAATTTAACCGAGACACGTGTCATACACTTTCGTTCTCTTTTCATAACATTCCGAAATTTTTCGTAAGCTAATTCTTATATCAACTTAATTATTAAAACCAGTCTTATGTTATCTATATCACTAACAATTGACACCAAAGTTTGGCAGGAAGTTCATCATCCCTATATGAAGTAAATGTTATTATCGTACTGCTTTAGAAGTCCGTCTAATGTTATTTCGTTACCAAAAACAACATTAAAAATACCCCGCTTTCTTTCTTTTTCATATTTTCATAGCCTTTAATTGTTCAGAGAAAAATGGCATGTTTTCAAATATAAACCAAAACTTTTATATCAATGCATCATTATATTTTCTTATCCATTTAAACTTTAAGGAAACTGTCTGGAGAGAACTTTCTTCAAAATTTTATATAGTGATATTAAATAAATTTCGTCACGGATAAAAAAAAGTGGCTTAATTTTTTTTATAACAGCCGATTCAAACTCATCATGATTGTTCTAATATGGCAGTGATTCAGGAACAGTTGGCAAGTAATTTTTTTCATACTACTTCCAGACATTATTTTCTAATTATAATTAAAAACTATATGAACCATATTTGGATCGATATAAATGGTTTGCAATTTGTCTGACGCCAATCGAATTATATTTTATTTAGTTTTTATGGGACACAAGTTTTAATTTTTCAGTGGCATAATTTGGCAACGGCGTTGATTTTTTAACTCGGAAGATTAAGATGTTATTTGTTCCGATTTTATGTGTTTCGAAACACACATACGTAAGTACTTACATTCACACAGATTCCGATGTAATTCGTGGTTATCCAAGAATATGTTATTCCATCAAACAACCTTTTTTCCTTGATGTACCATTATGGTAAGGTCATACTTTCATCATTTCGATGAAAATACATATTCGGCCCAATATCTTACAACTATTAATTTAAAGGTATTAATTACAGAAATGAAATTTACTGTGCAAGAAATTGTTAAGCATGCTTGTACTATAATTTCAAAATCACCGTGATTCTGTGTTCATAGATTTATTCATTAACATATGTACGAGAAGTTGAATAAAGAAAACAAGGAGATATAATCATAGAACAGAGAGTAAATATAAATGTCATGTGGGCGTGACGAGTGCGCCACAAATAAGCAACGGTCCGCTTATTTTCAAGTAAGTGCATCTCGCCCTGTATTAGTTTGTTGTTTGCCGAAACGCCAAAAAGTGCTTCATTATTTTTGCGCAAAGAAACAGAAATATGCCTTATTGTGCAATTGCATTGTGTAAAAATAATAGCCGTAAACAGAACCTTACTAAATGAGATATTTCTTACCACAGGTATAACGATCTTTCACTTTTATTTCAATGTGTGAAAATTAACCAGACATTTATTTTCATGCCACCCATGGTCAACAACGATGTGGTGTAGGGCTGCACCACATCATCTTTGATGCGACTATGGATATTTTTGTAACTAGAATAATGTATATCAATGTAAACATTTTGTTTATTTCTTAGAGATTGTCACTAATATTTAAATGTAATAAATATTTACCAATTTCTAAATTTATGCGCTAAACTATAAATTCTTTATACAGAACCTAGTCAATTGTATTATTTTATATGAGTAATGATTTAGTTTTCTTTATTCAAATTGATGACCATTTTTATTTTTATTCCATAAAGTATTTCTTATTATATTTATCAAAGTTGCGGTTAAAGGAAAATAAATTAAAGCTACGGGTCCCGAAAATTGGTTTCCCACAAAGTAAAGCACAATTTTTTCGGAACATTTTAAAGATCATAAAATAATTTATAAAAAAAATTGCAGAAGAGGTTTCTATATACTGAAGCAATACCAACAATAAAAATTTCGACATGTACTACGGTGAATGAGATTGAAAAGTGTATGCTGAGTCAAAAAGGAGTGAGCATACTTATGAAATGAAACACATTTTTTTGTGGATATTTTTAGAAATTCGTATAAAAAATGTTTATCCTCCTTAAAAATTTCAACGTGTTCAATGAGTTACACTTTTTTGCCAACTATTAAAAGACCATATGTACAATCGCTTTGTTAGTTTAATGTACGTATTTTTATATGAATAGTAATAGGTATATATAAGAAATATTTTTTTTATTTTCAACCTGAATTGATTTTAATTCAGCCATCACCTCAGAGAAATGTGACACTAAAAATCGCTCAAGATTCGTTACGTTCGTAGACCACGTAAGAAAAATGTACATGCGATGATAAACCATAAGGAGAAATTAATTACAAGACAAAAACTTAAAAAAAAATTCAGGCACAAAACAGGTGATTCAAAAGAAAAAATTGAGAGAGTTGAAGATATTTTTAGAGCATTTTAGGCCAAAGCTCCAGTACGAGAAGACATAATTTTTTTTTAAATAATTCATCTATAGAAGACCAAGACATTACGTATCGACAAATATTTAAAAATGAATCAGGGCATAAAATCAAACCCCAATATTTTAAGAAGCATTATCATTGCACTTTTCCTGACCAAAGGCTTACGATTATATTAGAGAAATATTTGATTCTTGACTTCCTCATTCTCGCACCACAAAAAATGCTACGAGTCTATTGACGGTAACGCAGGTTTCACAACAGAATCTTTGAAAACTTTAGAATGGTTAGTAGACAATTGACAATTCAGCACATTATTTTTGGTAATCTTTTAGTTGATGAAATGTCGATATGTCAACGAGTTGAATGAGGTGGAAAAGAATTTCTCAGATATATAGAGTTAGATGAAGCCGAAGAATCTATAGTTTTTACAGTATTGGCTATTAACAGTAATTGAAAAATTCCTGTAGGATATTTTCTTGTAGATGGTGTAACAAGAGAGCAAAGAAAAAATTTAGTTAAACAATATTTGGAGTTTGTGCATAAAAAAATTAAAATAATTTCCTTGACTTTTGATAGGTGCTCAGCAAATACAACCATATTGAAATGACTTGGAGCGTGTGTAGAGAAATCAAAAATGATTTTTACATCCAGTCACAAAAGATCTTGTTGCAGCAATATCGGATCCTACACATAGGCTCAAACTTATAAAAAAAGGTATTTGATGGAAATCAAAACTTTCTACATAATTATGAAAACCATGTAGCTGGAAATATTTAAAAAAATTTAATTATTTAAGAAACAGAAACCAACAAAATTCCTCGAATGTAAATTGACTTTTAAAATAAAAAAAAATAAAGTTAAGCTGGTCAGTCAGTTATTCAGAAATAGTGTAGCTGACATATATTAATTTTGTGAAAATGAATTAAATCTCCCCCAACTTCAGTGTAATTAGGTGAGTGCTAATTCTTTGCGGATAATTAATAATCTTTTTGGCGTATTTAATTCAAAAAGTATCTGTAGCTTGCTTTTAAATAAAGGCTATGTGACGAATATTATATCTTACTGCCTTTCTTGGAAGGAAGTACTGCAATTCACTGAAGTGTGATGAGGGAAAACTTGTAATTCAAAGTCCTACAAAATTGGCTTTTCAGGTTTTAAAGGTTGTATTGATGTACTGAAACTTTATTCAGAATTTATTACAATTAATTTACTTATGTATTTACCATTTTACAAATGCAGTCAAGATTACCTCTAATTGTTATTTGTAACAAACCTTCATATGGTGGCTAAAATAATAACCCCACCTTGAGACAATTCGAGTGAACATGTAAAAAACTTCTGACCCATATACGTTTACGGCGAATTAAAAGTGGTAACTGAGCGTCACTAGAAGAAATTTATATTATGCATTGTTCTTCTACCATTAACAAGACCACTACCTGATTAAATAATTATTAAGTAAATGAAGAGAGCTTACATTTTTCAGACTCATCAATGATTTTTCAGAATTCAGTTGTCAAGTTGTAATTTATATCTATGGATTTGTTGTGCAAATTTAATGAGGTAAATTCATTGCTAGACTTATGTAGGTGCATTATTAGTTCGAGTACATACTCAAGAACTCAGTTATATCAGCCGCAAAACCTAAAAGTGGTTTATTATATCCGCCACAAAATGTTGTTAATATGTGTAAATACCCAAAAAAAGTAGAAGGAAGAATAAACACTTAAAAAAAAAATCATTTTAGGATATTTTTAGGTACGAATATAATACTATACAGTATTCAATTCCGTCAATATTTTACAACAACGACCTGTGTTACTGACTTAAATAAAACGATAATGGAAAAGTGCATCAACATCAGAATACATTACATAACAAAAAATCAATATAAAAAATGTTCAAGGCCTAAATATATATATTTATATATATATATATATATATATATATATATGTGTGTGTGTGTGTGTGTGTGTGTGTATGTGTGTGTGTGTACGTGTGTGTTCGCATGCAGTTCCGGGTAACAGTAATTTTTATTTTATTCTATACTGACAAAATATAACTTTTTTGTAAAATATTGTTTTTATTGTTTCCTTCATATAGTTATAATACTCTGTTTAAATAAATTGAATCTATTGAATATCAACAACTATATAAAATAGAAAACTTATGAACTCATAAAAAAGTCAGAATAAATAAAAAATCAATGTTTTTACGGATGTATATGATCAATATGCAATGTTTAGAAATAATGTAAAATTTCCTATATGCTGTAAGGTATAATTTAGGAAGAGCTCCAAAAATAATTATAATGTATATATATGTCCTTATATTTTGATAAAAGAGATTTACACAAAAAATACTTTCTTAATCTTCTTCGCAACGGATCATTTACACTCATTATAAATTGAAATTTTGATATTTTTGTTTAATTTAGACATTTGACAGTTGTGATAAATTATGTTCGTAAACTGTTATTTCATTTATTTTTCTCCTTGTTGCTTTATTCATTCTTTGTATTATGCGGCATGTCTCTTTAGATCCTCGCCACAAAATTAATGCCAAATATATTTAATGTCATCCCTATCATTTCATTAAACTGAATAGCTACATTGTTTACTAGAACCATCGCGCGTTTTATCGTTTAATTTTTATTAAAAAAACTCAATATGTAGTTGTTTGTACATTATGGAAATGTAGACTAATCCAAAATTAATAGAAAGCGCAAACGTTTTGTTAATAAATAGCGAAAGTTTTAATTGTAATGCTATAAAATCGACGAAACCCTATTAGCTAATTCTCGTGTTTCCATTAGTCAGTTGGGTGTATCGCATGCAGGTAATAATTTAATGACCCCCCCCCGACCCATTTTTGCATTCGTTTTTTTGTTCTTGAACCCTATTAATTAAAGACAAGTCTTGGTTAACGGTACTTTTATGTTTGTGGAAAACAGTGATGAGCGCAGGCATCTCTATTTCACGGACACACTCTTTCTCAATAATAACACATTACGTTAAACAATTATGGAAACAAACACGACTGAACACAAACAGATTTTGCAATCGACTAAATTAATATGTTGAACTTGACCACGAATGCGCTCTCCTCGCATATGAGAAAAGAGTGGCAACATAGAATCTCTCTTTCTCCCTTTTTATTTATTTAATTATAATAATACCTTTACCTGGAGATAAGATGCACGTAATGAAGTATGTAAGAATATGTCGTGCAGACAGTTTTATTTGAAATTATTGTCGTGCCATAATTTATAAACTCCTTGAGGTAACAAATTCTGGTTTTCACTAATGATTTACATATAACCAGATTTATAAGTATTCGTTTTCATATAAGGGTCGTTCACCTGATATATATATATATATATATATATATATATATATATATATATATATATATATATATATATATACTTATGTATGTATATATAATATGCACAAAACAATGAAAACTTCGAAGTTACTCTCTGAAATATATCTTGAAATGATTTTTATTATATAACAAATAAAAAAATTTATTGTGTGTGCAATTTACAATTTAAAGGTTACTATTAATTTCATCTAACAATATATGCGCACACATGATATTTTTTCTTTTGTTGTTTAATTTTAAGATTATTTGTTGATTTTATATTCTAATTCCTATTGGAACAATTAGTTTTGTAAAATGCGGCAAAAATAACTGCTAAATAGGTATACATTAGTGTCATGTATGAATTTCATTCCAGAGATCGTAATTTTGTATTTTATTTTTCACGATGTTATTTATAATGAATTGTAAAAAGTAACAAATATGGGGTTGCTTTTAGAATTAAGATAATTACATTACAATTTCCATAAATGAGTTAGCTGCTAAATTTCTAAAACAGATCGACTTTAAGATTAATATGAACAAATATTGGAAAGCAGAGCGTGAATTGGTAAAGTAATTTATTACAAAAATGTAAATACTAGGATGACACCAATTATAACTAACAGAATTATATTTGAATAAAATAAAAGAAAAATCAATATGCCACAATATTTTTTCGTATGAGCGTATTTTAAACAATTCAGTGGACATCGATATAGAAAGTATAAAAAAATCACATTTAATATAAAGTTTATATTAGAATATATTTAGCTCAAGAACAATTATTTAACTTTATAGCAAAATTTCAATCCATTGCATTTTATCAACAAGTGGACTAAGTAAAGCCGTCAGTTAAAGCTAGCGATAACTTACTTTATACATATGTATAAAGTAAGTTATCGCCACATACATGCATATATATATATATATATATATATATATATATATATATATATATATATATATATATATGAAATGCCACTTCATACTATGCCATTTCAAACACTTGTCCCATTAATCATGTGTGATCCGACAATATGTTATTTTTTAAATTAGTCCTAGTTAATAAAACAAAACTTGAATTTTATATGAAATCATAATTACGTTTAAATTAACACCCTATAATCTTTACACTGAATGTCAATTTGGCAATATGATACTACTACTTCGCAAATTGTCAAATGTCAAAATGAAATGTCACTTATCCGTTTCAAAAAACCTAGTTTCTTAAACAGGCATATCTAGTAATTGAAACACAAATTATACACTGTCGCAACCGACCACAATAATTTTGTCTTAAATTATCTACGCTGAGCTTCTGGTATTCGAATTTTGCTCCTTTCTAAATTGGGTTAGCACATTTTGTTCCATATTTACCGATATTGTTGGAGAAGTATCACCTAATATCATTGAAATTTATGGGCTATATTCTTCAGTATTGCCCTGATAATAACTAGACTTGATTGTCGGATAATGTTCGATGTACATTCTTAGATCTATTATAATGGTATTCGGCATATACTAAGACCGTGTTTCACCAGCACTAAAAATCCAAATTCCTCTCAGTCGATATCATAAATAACAAATCATTTCACAGAAACCAGCGATGCACAATAAACCAATCAACTGTTATGTCAAAACTAACCAGAACAAATTTGTGGGGGTTTCCATATTAAATAAAAAACAATCTACAAAGATTGCATTTGATATAAGCAATGAAATATAATATTATATTATTAATAAGAAGCGAATAATAATTTATCTAAACGGCAAATGGAATAAAAAATATCTTTTTAATAGGAATAACTATTGAATATTTGGTTCTGTACTCATATAATTTTTACGGCAAGTGCATTTTAGATATCGATAATATTATTTTTTATGATGTTTAATATTTGAAGGAATGGATGTTAAAGATTTTTAAACGGCAATAATTTTGATTTACGAGATGTAAATCAAGTTGGCCTTGAAATTAATTTGTATATTATTTTCTATTTTATCCTGTTTATATAAAATTATGCAAGTGAAAGGGATATTTAGAAAAATCAAATTCAACATCGATCCCTAAGAAGAGTATACATGCAATATTGGAACATTTCTTACGTTTATCGAAATATAAGATATAGGTTGAAGCATTTTCATGGTAAGGACTTATGACAATTTTTAAATATCGAAAAAAATTGGAAGGATTTAAAAAAAAGTGTATTATATATATGTATATATATATATATATATATATATATATATATATATATATATATATATATATATAATATACATACATATACACACACATATGTATATATTTACATAATTATATATTTTATTTACTTTCTCTCCAGTATCTTAAAGTAATAAAGCCTAAAATTTCGTTTAAACTTGAAGTCTAATGTTCTAGTTCACTCAGTGTTATTTGAAAAAAGTACAATTTGCTTTTTACAAAATTAATATATTATAACTGCCTTAAGTTAACATTCCATTACTTTAAATTCGTTAGACATATTTACTACCAACGGAAACTATAGTTTTCATTGTTATGCATAATAATGATTTACATACTTTCTTCTTATTATAGGCATTTAAATTGTGAAAGTATATGTATTTGTATCAATGTATTCCGTAAAGTGACGAAGTAGTAAAAAAATTGTCTACCCATTGTTCAGGTCCATTTTTTTTTCTTCCATATAAATTCTTATTATTATCAAAAGCATTTGAAATTAATGTCAAATTTGAGTTTTTATACTCTTTCTTAACCTTTAACCACCGACCTATACGTCTCACAAACATAATTATTTACATTTTAAAAATATTTTTTAATGCCAGGCACTTTAAAGGTCACCCCACTCGCTACCTTCACTAACCACTCTCTTGTACACGTGTCCGTAGTGGAGTCATCGCCTTCTTCCAGACGTAAGTACAGTGTTTAAGTACAATAGTTTTCTACGTCTTTTGATCCTCATCTCTTTGTTTGTGTAGGTAAGCACATAGTGTCTGACAGACGTGACATCGGTTTTTATATTTCAAAATGCCTAACCTAAGAAATACAATGTCTTTGATGCGAAAACGAACCGTTGATGGTAATGATTTGGCTTCCACGTCGTCTTCAAGGCAAGGAAAGTGGAAAAGATGTTTAAGAGATCAAGAAGGCTATGAAATTTCTTGAACGAGAGCGACGACAACTGCAGTGAATTCGATAATGATGTGGGTGATTCTGATTATGTTTTAGAGAGTAGTCACAATACAAAGTCGGGACAATCTGAAGATGGTGATGATCAGGATGGGAGACCTCAAATGGATATGGGCCAAGAAGAAATGAAGTAATGATTTTTCGAGTGATTGCATATATTGTATTTTTGAATAACAGAACTAATTATATATCTCATTTGCATCCCGATCTATGAAGGAAATAGAAGTGATGTTGAGAAACAAGCTAGAAATATCAGAGAACAGTCTGAAGAGGAAGAAATTAGAAATAAACAAATTTGAGAACAGTTTGAAAATGAAGAGGTTATAAATTATCAAATTGGAGAACAGTTTGAAGAAGAGGTTAAAATGTCGTCCGCAGAACATCGACGCTACCACTGTGGAAGGAATAGGTATAAACGGGTAAACATAATATTTTTAATGCACCACAACAAGTACGTTCGCCTGAATTCACATCTTTTCAAGATCTCTGAAAATTATTGTTTACAGAAGACATTCTTTCCATAATAGTAATATGAACTAATGAAAAACTGATTAAGTATAGAGCCAAGTTTAAAGATAAAAGTAAGATCGGAACTAGGACTCACTAGTGAAAAAAATAAAGGCTTTGATTGGGTTATTAGTTTATTTGTCAGCATTCCGCTCAAATTATGAGAAGGTAGAGTTTATATTTGCGACAGATGGCACAGGATGCAAAATTTTCCGGTGTGTTATGTCTAAGAAAAGGTTTTTGGTTTATATTAACTTTCTACGTCTTGGTGCGCTGAAACAAGAACTGAAAGATTAAGAGATTGAATCATGGTTAACTTGCTGCAATTTCAAATTTATTTAATAAGTTTATTATTGATTGCAAAGAAAATTATACTCTTGTTACTCATGTTGTCATGTCACTCTTGTACCTTATCAAAAATGATATCAATACACATCCAAGTATCTGAAAGACATGTGTTATCATGCTGCAGCCGAATGAAGAGGCATACAAAATATTGTTGTTAACGATGTGCTTTGCACGCTGCAATTAAAAATGCATAGACTGCAAATTAAGCCAATAAATATGCAAAGTATAAGGGCTGTGATGTTTTAAAAAAAAAAATATGACACCTACAATCGTCGATATAGTTTTCGTGTAACCTTTGCGTGGGTTTCTAAAAAATGCTATTTTCAACATTGTAATTTTGTAATTAGGTGGCGGTGAGAGGGCATGAATGGAAATGTCTCTATTTTTTGGACGACATCAAAAATTATGAGAAACTTTAATTACTTGTGATAATGTAATAGAAAACCCACACTATACATATATATATATATATATTTATATATATATATATATATATATATATATATATATACATATATATATATATATATATATATATAAATATATATGTAAATATATATATATAAATATATATATATATATATATATATATATGTATATATATATTTATATATATATATTACATAAGCATCATTCAACTGATAACTTATGATTTATATAAATTATAAAGTGATAAAATTGGTCAATCCAATTATAATTCCACAAATGTTATAACAGATAAGGCGAATATTTTCATTTAGAGTAACCACAATACGGCCAACATAGGGCACATCTCAGCGCAAAATGACAAGACGGTGTTATAAATAGTATTTCATCGATTCAAACAAAGAGGAATGGAGCATTTTATTACTTTTTCAGATTTCAAATTAAAGTTTAATTATTTGGAATGAGTCTTCTAATCTTGCCTCTCTTTAGCAATCTGGCGAGGAATAAGACTTGCAAAATAGATTTTCTTATTATAATATACATAAAGATACAATCTATTTTGAAATTCTGCTTCTTTAGTGGCGTTATGAAAAAAATTATGTGAGCTAAATTTTCCCATGCGCGGGCAAACAAAAATTGACAGGATGAAGTTGCTCACTAAACTTGTTTGTAACATGCGTGTAGTATTGGTACTATGTACGTGATAGTAATTGATGTGCTTGTAAGTACACAACACGTGTTTTATATTCATACGAATCTAAATTTGTGCTTTAAAATAATACAGCTTTCATATCATATTTTTAGTAAATGAAATTTGGTAGCGGTCCATGTAATAAAAACAATATTTATTGTGAATAATCACGATAGAAATAGTGCTTATGAGTTTTTTTAAATATATTTTAAATGTATTTCTCTAAGTGGTGTTAAGTTTCGGTATGTATTTATTCGCAATATAAATTACAATTATTGATTTATCTATTATTAAATATTTAAAATTAATAAATTACAATGAATTTTCAGCATATTCATTTATTTCATTATTAACTAAACTATATTTAGATTATTATTGTATATTTAACAATTCATTATATAAACGTGTTTATAAAAATTTTAATGCCTAGTTTTCATTGAAATTTTTAAAATAATTAAATTTAATTAATTTAATAAAAAACAAAATAGTTAACTAAGAAATTAATCAAAAATAAAAACAATAATAAGTATTATTTAATTATTAAATGTTATGATTTTAATTCCGATAAAAAGGTCAAATCTTTTCTACTCAAATGAGAAAATAAAATTTAATTTTTAAAATTTATTTGATAGGTTTATTTTAGATATTAATAACCGTGTTTATAATAATGCTACAGTTCCTTTATTATTTTATTTCCATTCATTATTTGAGTGCTAAATAAAGTTATTCTTGTATTAGGCCAAAGAAATATTACCTTTTTTATAAATTTCTAAAATTTATGAATTTCTAAAGGTTATGGCAGTAAATCTCAATAATATTTATTTCATAGGTGTATTTACATATTTGTATTGTTATAAATATGTAAATACATGTATTTTCATTTTTAAAATAGTTCATTCAAAATTTCGGGCTTTCAAGGCCTATTCTCTTTTTTAATTCAAGGTAGTGAGCACGCGGTGAAAAAATTGCAGATGATAATGAGAATTTTTTGGAAATCAATTGCAAAGTAATCAAAGTACATCAAAGTAATAATAATCAGTTTATTTTTGACGTTTGAGAAAAATTTCGTAAAAGTAATTTTATTATAGTAAGTATAAATTGAATAAAATGTAATTTTGTTATACCAAATGTGAACCGAAAAAAATATTTTATAAATTTATACAAAATTATATAGAAACTATATGTTCGTAAAAAATAAACATTTGGAAAAAATGAAAACATTCGGATGTCTTAAGTATGCACAAACGTAAATAAATGACTTATAATAAATATATAATATATGTTACAAGTCATAAAGTCATAATAAGAATAAATGTTATAAGTCATCTAGACTTGGTTATGTGATCTTACATTTTTTTACCACACGGTAGTTTAAGACGAGTGCAACTAGACTATCTAATCAATATACACCTCTAGGGGCTAGAGATATATGTTGATGCTTTAGTTTTAAAAATAGAAAAATCGCTGGCAAGTTATCTTTTTCATATTAAATACATTTATTTTACATTTGGTACTTTACACATTGATTTACTCGAAACAAAAGTCAAATTATCACGTGTGTGATTTACATATATTATCGTTTCAAAAATACTAATATTTTGATAGAAGTTTCCATGTGGCTTCATGATTACATCATTTAAATTTTGTATAGCTATTGACAAATGCACTTATAAAGGCACAAATAAGGCGTATACCCCATATTAATACGAGTTTAATTTCCCAAAAAGTTAACAAACCTCTTTGTACTCATATCGAATATTACGGTATGTTTTAATATCACACACAGATAATAAAAAAAACTATGTATGAGGTTTGTCAATAAAATAATGAAACCAAAATTAAAGATAATGATAAAATTTCATTCGTCGAGCTATTTAAATACCCTTCGCTCTTAACAACACTTGTTTACACTAATTTTGCTCATAATATTATTTAAGTCACAACAATTCTTACGATCACACTAGGGCTGTTATTTTCTATATATATATATATATATATATATATATATATATATATATAATATATATATATATATATATATATATATATATATATATATATATGTATATATGTATGTATGTATGTATGTATGTATATATAGTTGAATATTTCCTATAAGCAATCCATTGAGGCACCATGGCTTCTTGTTGGAATAGAAAACATTTAAACATCTAAGAAAACATTTAAACATCTGACATTAGAGACCTTAAAATAGACTAAAATCTTATGCGGGTTAAATTAAGTAAAGTAAAGTACTTTTCTGTAAGGGAAATATTAAGAATAATGTACATATTCTTGTTACATGAGGAATACCACTTGAAAGCAAATTGTTAATTTAGAATGTACCTTATATCCCATGGTAACATTGACAGATTCGTTATTTGCCATTTTAACAACCAGCAATACATTAATTAAATACAATCTGTTTTATTTTCCAAATTCGAAAGAAATGTTTTCCCACTTCTTAGGGAAATGTAATAACTTTTACAGTTTCTTCATGATCGTCCGCCTATCTGTCCTTTTCTTTCTTACCGTAGTGGTTTAGGCGGCTTTGGACTTACGTTTGCAATTTTTAAAGTATATGCTTAATACAGATACCTCAATTGACATCTAACCAAATAACACAAATAAAAATTACGTGTATAGTGGTAGTGACAAAGAAATTTGCACACACATTAAACTACATCATTGGATAGGTGTTTCCAAATTATGCCTAAGTTTTTTTAAGCTTTGTTTGCAAAATATTAAGTTTTATATTGATATGTAATTTGTAGCTCTTCTCAAATTGTTTAACAATAAAAAACATTTTAAATACTAACTTTTCATTAGAACTTTCAACTTAAATTATTTTGGTCAACGTTTTTTAATATTACTTTACTTGCCATATCATTTATATGAATTTCGTTCTTGTTTCGATCAACCTGCTTGATCTCCTGCCAGGTCATCTGTGTTTTTTTTTCTTCTTTTAAACAAGCTATCTATAAAAGAAGGATTTTTAAAAAGAATATAATATGTTAATTGTGACTGTCTCTTGAAAACTTTCGTTTTAAAATTAATTTAACCTAAAACTTTAATGCTAAACAAGTCGGTAAACATTAATGCTAAACAAGTCGGTTTCAACTTTTAAAACTTAAAAAACAATTCGAAATAAATTTGTTACAAAAATAAATGCAGGCTGCCATAAAAGTGAGCTAAAACGCTAAATATAAACATAATTATTTTTCTTCCATAATGCCGTATTGTGCGATATTAGTAAAAGGTTCAAAAGTATATTTGAACCCATAAACCTAAGTATAATTTACAGGTGATAAGACAAGAAAGGATTCCATGCAATAAGTTATATTCTTACCGTATTTATTCTTAAAAAAACCACTGGAAAGAAAATAAAGAAGACAACGAAAGCACTAACGGTTATAAGTTCCAAGTGTTATCGACGAATATTTATTGCTTTACATTTATTTCCAGCTGGTACGGACCTGCTGCGACAATAAACTTAAATCACTGTGTCCGTCCGGATTAAGTTCGACGGGTTATTCACTCTGTAGTCCATAAAAATATAAAAATTCCTTTACGTAGTCGGAGTTGATTTTTTCGCGTATCATAAGGAAAAATAATGTGTACTTAATTCTTAAGTAATTTTTTAGGAGTAGTAAAGAAATTAATGTGTTTAACAATTAATGTTTATCTATGTGTTCTCTTTTTCTAGAAAGGAAATTAATATGTCTAACAATTAATGTGTTTTGTGTTTGGAAATGACTGACTAGTTTTTGCTTTCTTTGGAAGCAAAAACTAAAAAAAGTAAAAAAATAAGTATTACGATGTAACTGAAAAACTAAAACGCCGTACTCGACTTGTAGAGTGAATGGCAAATACATTCGGCCGTTTCACTACTCAGTGTCTTTCCTTTGTATTTGACGACTAGGGAGAAATATATAGAAACAAATTATATTTCTTTCTAAATTGAAAATACTATCGTTCAGAGTTCGCAATAAATTTCTATATCTGTGTGAAGCCAACATTTTAGTTGACGAAGTATTACAATACATTAAAATTATAGACTAAATTGAATTAAATTTTTTGCTTTAACATGGTATATGGCAACCCTCCTAAACTCGTAGCAAGCCGTGTTTTTGTTGTAAATTCATTTTTATTCAAGTAATCTAATAATATAATATACCTATTTGTAATTTATAATTTTTATTTTGGTAATGTTTTTTTTAATGGAAGCAATTTTGTTTTTAATTATTTTATTGTAATGTGTTTAAGTGGGAAAACAATCTTATTTATATAAATAATACGAAGTAGACTGAACTGACATAATTTTTTTACCAACATGAATTTTTATCGGCATTAAGGGACGGATTGCGATATTACATGTAGTTATAATGAAGGAGTGTTACAGGGAGGATTAGTAAATGAAATTATAACAAAAAGAAGTGTATTTATAGCTTAGGTATTGTAAATAACTTCGAGAACTCGTACAGAAAATAAATTTTACATTACCTTCATAAGTAGACCGAAGTAAGTGACGGTTGAAAAAGGGTGAAAACTATCGTTCATTTACTATTAGAAATTTCTCGTAATAAAGCGTTTTAGTCTAAAAAACTACGTTATAATTAGCGGTTTTTATAGTTGCTGGAAGGCGTGAACCATGTTGAGAATGGCTTGTATTTTCAAGTACACTAGAGCAATTAGAATAGCTAACAAAGTTTATTAGCCAAAAGATTGAATCGACTGAATAGTTTATGCAAACCGATAGGTAATCTTGATTTACTCGTTAAAACCCAAATATTAAAAAAAAATCTAAGAGCTGATTATCGGCTACTAGTGTTCATTAGATCTGCAAATCATTAAAGCAAATAGACAATGCAAATCATTATATTATTCGATGATAAAATATATCGATATTCTCCCATATTGGAATTGGTTTTGTTTTATAATTTTGCTTTTGTTAACTGCTCAATAATTAGTGTTTAATAAATTCAATATATCATTGATCACTAGAAACTGTAGTAAATTCTACAATGTTACTAAATATTAAGCCAAAGATAACAAGAGTTTCTAAGGTAAACAATCATGACATACAGATAAATAGACACTAAAATCCCATCAAAAGCGTTCCTTTGTTACCTTTTAGTGTGAATCCTTCAAAAATAGCATACGGTTCTACAGATAGCGTGCAAAGGTTATGGTGTTATAGCAGATCGATTAGAATTTTTAACTTATTACTTTAATGAAATGAAAATAAAATATTTCGTTTTTCATCGATTTTTTCTTGAAAATTTTTAAAACATTTGTCGATTAAATAATCACTGTTACTAAAGAAAAAAACTTTCAGTAGGATGATAATTCGAATTCAAATTAAGATCAATTAGGACAAAAGCGAGCCTAATTTTTACCCCCATGGAATACTTAAAATATAATTATTTATCCATCTCTCTCCGCTTGCTTCCATTTTTGTTTTTGTTAGATTTTTATGGAGAACCATTGGGTCTATTTAAATGAGATTTTTACGACAATCATGCTTGTAGTTCAAATTAATATACGTTTATAAGTGTTTTGTCACAATAAAATATTTTCATAGTTCAAATAAAGAGTCTAATAATTAGCGCTTATTAATATAAATTATTGAGATTATCATAGCGATTTAGCTGAACTTTAGTTCAAACTATGATATAATTGTTTACTCCTGTCATAGTTTCTTCTGGTATACGAAAACTATCACTAAAGAAAAACACCCCTGCATTATTATAAAAATTGACGCGAGTGGAGCCTCGGGCAAAAGCTTGGTTGTTTTATATTTCTTACTAATTCCTTTGCTTTCCTTTTTTGCTTGTACAGTACTGTCAAGATATATACTTGACAGTACTGTCATTTTGTTTCAATTCTTGATGCGATGCATATCTATAAAAAAAAATGGTGCGTGTACTTATGTACGCGCGTGAGAAGTTATATTTCTTTGGCATCATTAAATAATACATACAGATAGATAACCTTAATTATATTGGAGCACTTGAAAAAGTCTATAAACACAATTTTTTTACTAATATTTACGAATAGTAAATATATTAATAAAAATATTGAATTTAAATCACTACTGAATATAATTTATCAGCACATATATAAATCGCACTTATATGAAACTAAAACACGTGTGTGAATGTAGTATGAATATGAAAACAGTGAACAGAGGCGACGATGGTGCCAATAGCTTTTGTTTCGAGACTGCAACCGCTGCAACTTCATACTGTAACTTTTATGTGACGAATCTTAAAATTTCACTCTCATCATTTTTTCATAACGCGGCTAAAGAAGTATAACTTCAAAAATTACTTTCTTCTTAATTTTACAAAAATTCATAGCTGATAAATAACACTAGCGTATGCATAAGATTCTGTTCTTTTGTTTTAAGGTAAAATATTGAGATTAATTGAAACTTAAAAAAACAAATTGAAATAGCGTTGTGGCTCTTACTTATCTCGCTCGTAATTTTTCTATATTTTATTTTTTTTTATTTGACTTAAATTTAACTCCTATTGCTTTAAATTACAACTGTCAGGGGGGTTAAATAATTATGTAGAAGAAAATTACTTTAATTATATTAAATTGTGTTTATTGGTTTATCCATAAATTAAACAATTTCAATCTCAAGTTTGGATTATAACCAATCAGATTTAGTTCTCGGAATATCTAATGAGTATCGTTAGACAGATGCTCTATAAAGTACCATACTAAATCATTAATCTATGTCTTCCAGTATGTACTACCTAACGGCGCAATCTGTATAACAGAATTTGTGCCTTGCTCAGATTTATGTCAGAATATCCATCGGTGTACGTCTCATTTATCATTCCATATTTATCAATATGATTGACATCAAAGTCTATTAGTATATAAATTCACGTAATTTATAATAAATTTTGGTAAGGGATGATCGATCATTATATCATACTATCATACTTATGTACTGTTATCGGGTGGGGAAGCCACGTTAAAGTCTTTTGGTCTACACTTTCGGTGTGATACATACAGATCACATTAAATTATATTTCGTACGCCGTTTATGATAACAAAAGTAATTTACTTACAAGTAACAGTTTTTTCTTATATTCAATGCACCTTATTTTGAAGTTAGAGAGACAACCTACCTAAAAGTTGGATGACAAATTTAATATTCATGAGAATTTGACGGTCGAAGCTTTGGTGATTTTTTGGTAAAGTAGTGTTTTAAACCACATAGCAATGCATGGTTTCCTAATACTAATTAGTATGTTTCAATCGAACGCTTATACCCTTAAATCAATGAAAATATATACTACGTTATTTGCGGACAATGCTGACGATATATTCTTTGATTATTCGTATATGAATATAGATGCAAATTGCAAAACTTTTCATATCCGTATTAATTTTTTTGTAATGTATAAATTAATATGTCACTGGAAAATATTTCTGACTTGATAAAACTGAACTATCTCCCTCTAAATTATGGTATCCTCTATAGTTTTTTGCATTATAAACCATCAGTTTAAACATGAAGATACTTTCATATGTATTGAAATTTCCATCAATAATATTAAACAAAATGTCAGTATAAATTTCAAATGTCAGACATAGTTATAGTTTGAAGGATCCACATGTATAGAAAAGGCAGGATAGATGGGAAGTACGTACCGGGAAAATTTTAGATTAAGAATGGAAATTGAAAAATCATTCTCCATCGTTCCTAAAACGACCAATGCTTTAAATATATTGTTTGTTATGAACATATAACTTGTCGAAGTGAATGTATTGTAATATTACAGTGCTGACGAATATCAATCATAGATTCTCTATCAAACTTTGATTTGCAAGATATTTTATAAAACGAACTTAAATTCTAAAATACTTTATTAAAGTAGTTCTTTTTTATAAAAACGTAATTATTTTTTTTATATAGTAGCATGATAGCAGTAATGATAATTTTAACCAAAAAAAAAATATATTCAGGAAAATCTTCAAGTAAAAATCATCGAATGAAAAATATTTTAGATGACAAATTGAATATTTTCACAAAACATCTTATTGGATAAGGAATCGGATACTAGACACAGAACTGGTTAAAGGGAAAAAAATTAGATTTATTGTATATTAATCTAATTTTTTATCAATTAAAACGGATTTTTATGAAAATTATCATTACTATGCTACTGTATAAAAAAAATAAATACGTTTTTATAAAAAATGACTACATGTAATTAGCATCCATTATCGTTATTATTAACTTGCCACTCTAATATTTCGGAGGTATGTGTTATGCATAATAAATTATGCAATCAGTTATTAATCTCTATCAACATAAAGTTCAAGCTATGAGACTCGAAGTAAGGATAAGTTTAATTTTAGCTAATGTCGCAAAGTTTATATTGAAAATAAATTAATTTAGGATGTTGAACTTTGAAACCCTAGATACAACTTTTTGGAAGTAGATTATAATAACTTTCGACATTCATGTTGGTAATAGCATTTATTAGTTTTTGTAGAAATATTCAATATTATGTTTATTTTAAATCTTGCAAGAAGAATGACTGCGTCTATATCCTTTCATTAAGTTTATTTTTCCATCAAAGTAGCGTAGTGGTAAAGAATTATTAATTTTGTTTTTGTTACAAATATCAAGTACTCCCAAAATTTAAAACTTCCCTTTACTAGATCGTACTTTATAGTTGGCACAAAATTGCATTTCTCTTAATTTTTTGTTGACAAAAAATTTTTGATGGCCTAGTGCCAACGTGGATGGTTAGATACATCATGATTTTGCCTTAATAACGTGGTTTCTAGAGGAAAAACATTTAAATAAAAGGATAAGAGAGACATTTTAAAAAACTTTATTAATTACGGTATAGAGTAAAGAATTGTAATCTTTCCCTCCACCCAATAAAAGTATATTCTACTTTGTCTAGAAATTGTTAAAGAAAATTTCTACAAATTTAATAAAAAAATCAGATAGTTTTTTAAACTACAAGATAATTAAATGAATTGCTCTCTTAAACCAAAGACATGTGTGATTACAAGATAAAACAAAAATCTGTTAAAACACACATATTAGTGTAGTATTACAGCCGATTTTCGCATAAACCTCTTTTAAATTGAAACTTGAAATGTGACATTATGCTAAGACATAACAATCCGCATATATATCAATCGGTAATATTTAGAAATACTAACACGAATTTTAGAGAGTTCAATTCGCAAATTAATTTTAAAAGAAGTTAATAAAAGAAAATTGAAAAGAAATTTCGAATACTCGAAATTTTTTTTATCATTTCATATATCGTATAGGTCATCAAATTGAAGGACTAATACGTCAGAGGATATAAATTTTAATATTTATTTAATATTATGGAGGACAGTTTAAAGGTATTGCTGTAAATATTCACTAAATGATATCAAGTTCACCATAAGTCAAAATCAGGACATAAAGCAGTATTAATAGAAACAATAAAGTTTATCAAATAAATATAGAAATAATTCTAAGTATCATTGTTTTTTCCCGTAAAATACCAGGCCACGATGGAAAAATGATATTATTATTGGATAATAATTTAATAAAAATACTATATACCCTTATACTTTTGTAGTTCTCCCCGTTTGCAGAATACTTGTAGTTCAAGATCTACTCGTACTTAATAGGTTTTCATATAACTTTACCACAGATCAAGGTTTGCTGGTTCAAGAAATCCACATATACTGCAATTATTCCGGCAAAAGCTAAAACTGAAGAAACCATTTACTGCTCCCTAACTTCATGATAATGAATGAGATATATGGGACATTACTGACATGCCCGTCGCTAACCGGAAATTGAATTTATTTCTAATATTGTTAGTGAATCTATGCTCGTACCAATCTACGTTGGGTGATTCTGTGTTTTGCCAATGAGATAATATCCACCGATATCATATTAGTATTAAAATTTATTTTATGTAGGTAATATATTTATTACAAAACTTAATATTACCTAAATTTCTTCCCACGTTTAATTCTTTTCCCAATTTTGAAAGTAATAATATTAATTATAATATGTTTATTAAAATTTATTGAGTTACTGTATCTTAATCCTTTTCCGAAAATATTAAATTTGCTTAGTTAATTAAAGGGCTATTACTCTGCTCTTACCCTTAGTCGATAAACTGCAACATATTCTAAGTAGAACAGAATTACATTATTCAAATATCCATGAATTGCACCTGTAGCAATATATTATGTCAATGAGGAATGAGGACAAATCCGAATATTAAAACTCGGCGTCTCCTGACGATCTAGTATATTTTACTTCGATTCAAAAACAGTATTTTGAGATTCGGTGCATTCCGCATACAACACTGATTAAAGATGATACTGTAAGCCTTTGTGATTGCTATATCCATCTATTAGTAGAGTTACATTACTATGTTTTTTACAATAAATAACTTATGTACTTGCGCAATCAGAAGTTGATTCTTATCTGAACCTGTCGAAATTCATAATAAATTTTTATTAATCAATATATTTGATGCATTGGATATTACATTTAAGAATATACAAATGATTACAAGTTTTTAAACATTGCTACTTTTAAATTTAATACTTTTATTGCAAACAAAGCATATTTAAAAGGGTTGTGTGAAATGGCTTATAACATTTAGTAGTATATTTACATATTATTTGGAATTTAATAAATAAATATATTAATGTTGATAATTTTTTAAATGTTAGTAGCTTAAACTATAGGCTTAGAAAGGTTATATAAAATTGAAATTCTAGTAGATTTTACATATTAAATTGCTTCAATTTTTATCCAAAAGCAATGACTGCAAAGCCATGTAAAAAGTATTCCATCGAGCGGTAAGATTATAAATAATTAGACAATTTCAAAGTTTTATAGCATAAATATGCATATGTTGATAAACTTATAACTTTGGTCATCATCACAACAAATTTCATATAAAGAAAACAACTTACTTGAATTTTATTTTAATATATTTACATCACTCCATTAATGATTCTCATATTTCTACACAGTATTAACTGTCCGAGTAATATACTTTTAATAATGAAAGCCTATAACAAAATGAGAAACCGTGTTGGTTCCATAAAAAATATTTATATATTACCTAACATCACAGGGTTATATCATTACTGACCATTCAAATTCGATTCCACTATTAGAGAGATCGTTATAGATATTTTTAAATTTCTAGGCTCTCATGACAATATAATAAATTGCTTCTTGGCTTCTGTGGACAATTTTGAAAAGGAAGTTAAACATGTAATCAATTAAATTTATGAGGCTTGATAAATTTGAACAGTTTATAAAAATGCTCTAAAGAACACAAATTCTAAATTTTACTTAAACAATTTTAAAAAGAAAGGCTGCCCTGAAAATATATGAACTTTGTAATCCACATGAACTATTCCAAATACATTTTAAAGCAAATAAACTAATTTAGTACAAATTTAAGACGAAAGAGTACCTCGCTTTTTTCGAATATATTTTGATTTAATAGATGTACATAAAACGAGCCGCTAACAATGCTTTCTTTATTGGTGATAAATAACGGTGATTTTCTTGGTATTTTTACAATAAAATTAGTTGTAACATATATTAAATATATATTATTATAGAAATTATGAACGTACATTAATTTAGCTAAGAAATTAAATTGATTCTCATTTAAATTTCTAATATTAATTGTACTTGAAAGTAAAACGAAATGCAGTCCTTTATATTTAAAAACGCATTTAAAGAATTATTTTGTTAAGTTTTTCTTTAGTTTCTACCTTAGTGAACAATCATATTTACAATATAATATAAAAGTAAATTCCAAATATTTCTTTATAAAAATATATAGCATATAAACCTATTTGAATTGGATATAGGCCGCATAGATTTTTGTGTATAATTACTATTGATTCAATTTTGTGAATCAATAGTAATTATTTCCTAAGGACAGTACATTATCTTATTATATTTATATTCTAATTTAACAATGGTTTAAGAGTTTAAGAAAAAACACATGAAATAAGGAAATTTTAAATATTTTGGTGTTTTTATATGCAACTACATATAATATTCATTTATACGAATCGGAATACATTCAGTATCCACATGAAAACAATAGCACCCTCTTTGGAAAAATAAACAGTTATCAATTTATGACTAATATTCGCCATCTACTCGACATGTTTATGATAATAAAATATGATGTAAAACATTAAACATTTCCTAACAAAAAGGCGCCAAAATGTAACTAGATCCATATTCCACACAGTCAGTAATAGTACTGTTCTAAAGGGACTAACAGTATTTTCTTCCTTAAATGGCCCAAAAACTTATACGGTTCCTAATGAAGTTATTTAGAATATTTTTATAAATCAGTGGAATTTATTTTATCCAATCGAATGGAAAATTTTAAATTGATACATTTTTCACTACATTAAAAAGTGTTTACATTTTTAATATTATATACATATATATATATATATATATATATATATACACACACACATATATATATATATATATATCACGCTTCATAAAATAAATACTATCGCTTCCCCTTACGCCGAAAAATATATTCGATTAATTCACGGCACTTTGCTCCGTCATGTTATGCCCTACAAGAATAAATCTAGAGACACAATTGCGAGTTATTTATCTTCCAGGTTCTTTTACACATATGAGGTTGTAACATTGACTTTTACGATCTATAAATTTTCTTGGAAATTTACTAGTTTCCTGAATACTCGTTTTCTAATAATGTTAACACACAATATATTCTTAACATCTGGTGAGCATAAATTGATCGTAAAATGTTTGTTAATTCCCACATCGATTTCTAAAAAAATATAAAATATGTTAGGAATAGAAATGTCAGGCATACAAATATCAACAAAGTATTGATTTTTATGATTAGACTAAAAATATTCGATGTACATTTTCACATAAAATATTAAAATGTACCGCATTTTCAAAGGAATGTGTTTCAATAAAATCTATATTGAAAATAATATCATTCAACATTAATGTTAAGTTATAAATTGTTAACTTTTTTAGACTTGGATGATGTGAATGTGGTTCAATAAACAGCTTTACATAACGACCAGTTCCCGTACTTAATGGGCATCAACTGGACTGGCTAATAAACAACAACCCAATTCAAATGATTTCAAATATTTAAAGCTTACTGAGATAAAACTGTTAGCAGACTATATAACCAATAAAATTATTTAAAACCGCCCGCAAGCTACATATTGGGGAGTGACAGCAAATTACAGTGGATTAACATTAAAAAAAAGTGATAATTGTCATATTAAGATTGCAGCAATTGGAGAAGATGACACTTTTATATTTGACCATGTTGAACCGTTGATTATCGTATTTTACATTTTTATTACGATATAAAAAATGTCTTCATATGTTTTTCCTTTTTTAATAATTGATAACCAGACAGATTTTTTCTCACTTATTCATCAAGCAAATTGACATGAGATATTTAATTTTTCTTTGATTGGTTTAGCACCAAACAATGGCAAGAAAAATTGTAATTCTCAAACTTTTGATTATATAAATGATTGAAATTCCACAATAAATTAATTTTATTCATAGTTGGAACATTTCATAATGTGTTTGTTCTAAAAATTAGTTCATTTTTAAACAAAAACTTTCTCTTTCTGTTTTAGCAACTTTTATAGCTCTTTCGATATTGCTGCGATACAGCAAACTGACGAGACTATGCTAAAATTTAGCCAAATTTAACATAAAATGGCTATATAATATCTAATTGCACATAAAAAATATAATAGCTGAATATACTCTTCTACAGTCAGATAGTTTTCCATTGGGTAAGGTTAAAATAGTGATGAGAAATCATAGGACTAAAATTATAAGATTGAATTAAACTTGCATGAAAAGATAAAATGGGTGTCGATATCAGTTTAAGTAGTAAATTATTTTATTTCGCTTAGGAAATTTTTAAATATAAAAAATTAAACCAAGTAGCAAGTTTGGAATTTATTTACTATTTTTCAAAATACTTCCCATACAATGGACATCGTCTCATTTAATGAAATTATTGATAGAAGCAGTACACCTTGAACGGCTTTTTTGAAGGTAGTCGCCACTTCTTTGGTGTCTAAGAATGATATTACTTGCAGTTTATTTTTTATTCTTGGGAATAAATAGAACTCGCATAGGTCAAAATTGGGGCTGTATAACGAATGTCCCACAATTTCTGCAGCCAATGTAGTCAAGTATTTGGTCATTCTCTGACAGAGTGTGCCAAGGCGTTGTAATGTGGAAAGATTTTATTGCTATGGCGTTTCTTTTGAACTTTTTCATACGCAAAAACAAGAAATGGTTCGAATACCAACTGTACTATCCTATAACTGTTCTTTTGTTTTTTTCAGAACAATGTTATTATAATAATCCGTTCGTCTGGAAAACAAGGCAGTTGTCCGTCGTCCTTTCATCATTTATGTAAGCAACTCTTCATAACTGCGACCACAATTAGTTTCAGTCCCTTGGGCAACAACACTCAGTACCTAAAAATATTTCCTATCTTGCCTGAATCTGTTCATAAGTAACTTTCTTATCGGTCTTTATCATAAGCTGCACAATATTGCTCTTATCATCAGTTGCCGTTGCCGAGGGTTCCTGAGTTTGGTACAACCACACTTAAACTCGTTAATCTAGTGAAAACCAGAAGCTCGGGTCATGATATGCCAATCGATTTTTGATCGCAAATTTGGTGTTGATTAAGACTGCAACGAAATATTAAAAAGTCTTAAAATTAATTTAGCACGGAAGATTTTTGCTCAATACAAAAGTGCCCATGCTAAATTAAATTTAACGTACACTTTTTATATTACCGCCAATGTAAGAAAATAAATTACAAATATAATATATCAAAAGAGTTCGATTTTCCTGAATGAATTTTAGGAAAATTCAACTCTTGTTAGTTCGATTTTCTAAATTTGAATTATTTTTTATACCTTTATTTTAAATGTCCACGTCTACAAACTTTTAATGTTAATTAGCTTTCAAAATAATGGGTAGAAAAAATTAAATTAGAAAAAATTTAGCTTTTCAAAATAATGGGTAGAAAAAAATTTTCTATTTAACATGTCACTATCCATAATAAATATTTTGCATCGAAATGGGACCAAAACAATTTCCGTAACCCAAAACAAATATATATAAAACATGACACATAAACTGCAAAAGATTTTTTTAAATATGGCTGTATAAGTTACTAAACTAGCAAATTCTTGCCTACGATTGTTACCAGCAATAATTTTCTTTTACAAATTTGCAGTGTTTATGGTCTATTATATCTATTAGTCGCAGGTGTAAAGAACACCTGCGACTAATAGATTCTTTGAAATTTATTTATGAAGTCAGAGCAAAATAACGAGACAAGCTTGTATTGATATTTAAAACAACAAAATACCAGCGGCGAAAAAAATTTATAGGTAATAAAGTTCAAATGTAAAAATTAAATGATCCGAGGTCAATTTATTTTTACAAAATGTGGAAAAAATGTTTATCGTTTGTTTTTATTTTCATGGTTTCGTAATTAAGAATGAGAAAAACGGAACCTTCATAGAACCATTTTGTTGTCTATGTGTACGTTCCTTCCTCTCAAGAGCGGGCGGAGGTTTGAAATTTTAGGAAAACACTAAAGTTTATGGAACCATAGTCCGGTAAAAAGTACAAACTTTTAATTTATTGCAATAAAAAATACGCCCTTTCAAATAATAAATACTTTCATACTCACTCATCAAAATTATTAAGGATATACAGTCTTAAAATTTTGTATAAAGAAAGTCTTGCCAGACCTTCTTTACTTGATATATAATTTGTATAAAAAATTTTAAAATATTAAAGTTTTGTATAAAATAAGGCTTGAAAGACCTTCTTTTACACAAGCATAGACCATTCATTTGTAGCTCTGTGGAAAAGTACTTTCTTGTCTATATTTCTTTAAATACCTACTTACTAAGCTTCACGATAGTTTGATATAGTTATACAGAATTACTAATTTAAAATAACCGTTTATGCTAAATATCTAATTTTTAATGTACGTACAAGTTTGAAACAGAAAATGAAGTCAATATGAAAAAACAATGAAAGCAATTTACAATTTAAATGCAATGTATAACTCTTATGGCTGAGTGATTAACAATTTTTCCAATTAGCGTAATGGAATACGTAGAAAGCCGCTTCATAAACTCATTTAATAACAGGGAAAATATTTGTCATTTTCCTGTATGGACGCTGAGTTACATGATCAATAATTAAATTACTAAGACAGCTAAGTTTAAAAATATGCATTACCAGCCTTTTACTCTTTGTATCTTTCATGTAGGTTTTCCATTGGGACGTTAGGATTTGTCTCTAACCAATGACACCATCGCACCTTTTATCAATAAATAACGGTAAATCCTTTATATATACGTATTGCGCCATATATTGATATATTGCAGAACTAAAATGTTATCACTGACCAAAAACTCAAACACATCTTACAGGAAATGAACAAAACAAATTCACAAAAAAAAACCCCAAAAATATCTTTTCGATTCATTTCTCTAAACTGACTAACATATTAGACTGAATTATGAGGTACGTGCGTGTCAAGTTTTTTAAAAACCTGTCGTGTCTTTTAAGTATATTTGAATAGTTAATATCCGACCCTGCTTTTTGGGGTATTATCACTCCAAGTATGCGAAGCAACGGATAAAAACCCTGTTACACTATATATACGTACATCAAGATTGGTAGTGATTCCTTGCTAGGTTGCAATGTTATTAGGTAACAAACATCCAACCTTTCGTAAGCACAATATTAGTGATCTGCAACAGTAAAAGCAATGCACCCTACCAGTGGGTGACCATAAATATAAAATTACAATAAAAATATTTTTTAGGTTAATAACACAAGGAACCTTTTTTGAATAATCTACCATTATATGGGGTACAAGGCACCTTTTCTAAACATTCCACCAATAGGAAAACTTTTTTTTTCATACCATTCTAATAATTATATTTTTACATAGCCAAAAATAGGATAGGTATGGCAAAAATTTAATTGTTCAATAAGTATTCATTATTTCAATTAGATCGAAAGAACCATGGCGGAAGACTAATTAATAATATTCAATCTCAATGGTAAAGCTGTGTTAGTTCATTTTAAATTAAATTGAACAGAATTTGCTACATTCACAATTTCTTCTCGCCTTCTGAATTAGACGGCAACGAAATTGGAATTCAGGCCGTAAGGAAGGAATGGTAGTTCAAATTGGGAACACCTGCCTAGTTTACAACTTCCTTTAATATCAAAGTTAAAGTCAGAGGAAGTTTTGGAAAATTCCTTGTAAAGGAAGTACTTTCTAGAACAGAAACAGTATTTATTAAGTTGCCTATAACTTTACTTTATTTAGCATTCGGAGTATAAGTAGAAAAGTTATATCCGTATGAAATGAACAATAAATCCCGAGTTAAATAAAAGACGTATACATAAGAAATATTTATTTACAAATGGGATGATTATTCATCTTTTGGAAGCCATATTCAGGTTTCTACCATAACTTTGTATGTACAAAATATTCACGTGAAATGAAATCAGTTTTAACATAACATTTAAAAATAAAATAAATTTAACTTTGTAAAGGTTAAGAATAATGCAGTAATAATTTTTTTCCACAAGTTTAAAAATGTTTGCTTTCCGAGAGAAGACGCTTCAGTTTAAGGGCATCATCCATACATAATCCATCGACAGTGTCAACAGAAATGATGAAGTGATCAGATAAAAATATTTTATTTTAACCTATCTTTTTCCGGGGACTTCGCGCCCATATATTTTTAATTTCGTGTGTAAAAATAACATAACTGAACCTAACCAAACTTAACCCAATAAACTATACCTAGCTGAACCTAATTAAACCTGACTGGACATAAGGACATCTAACGCGACTTATCCTCGCTTAACTCAATAGTTATTTTATTTCAAAAACAAGTATGTGACGTTAAGAATAGAAAGGGTGTACCAGGCATTCTTAATCTGTTACTTTTACTTCCTGTCAGGTCACAAACGCGATTTGCATAACGGTCTGGAAATTATAAAATTTATTTTCTGAAAATCTGTGCATTTTAACGGTTGAAAATGGCTCTGCAAATATGGCGGAATAATCCGGGCCCGGGTGGTACGATTGAGATATCATTGTTATCGTGTATCACTGTGTTCATATAACAATATCTTTTATCTCAGCATGAATGATCTTGACAATGATAAAAGGATCTTAAATATAAGCTTGAATATAATTAAATAGAATTTCTCTAATGGTCTCAACAATATGTATTTATTTGTTTTAAGCACGCAAACTTGATCGTAATAATCTTAGTGCTAATAATTGACTATAGATATATTTACAATTTGTAACTTAAGCATTATCTCAGTGAAAGATTATATTAAATCGGATAAGACCTTTTGACATCATGTTCAAACAGCCAAATAAACATTTAAAAAACAGATGTATGAAATATTCCTTGAGAAACATTGAAACAGATGAAAGGTAGCCAACATTAAAATTTAAACTAAAAGGATTATTTTTTTTAATTTGAATTTAAAAAGAGTTTGCAATAACAAAGCGATGTTGCAAAAGGCAACCGATCGACGCATTTAAAATATGGCATACGCAATATAAAGTAGCAAAATCACTCCCTTTAATCCCTAATATATAATACAAAAAAATAATTATAAATATAAATAACAAAATGTTTTTAAACCGTTTAAACTGAATCTTTTAGAACGAAGAAATATATAGTAATCAAAACTAAGCAGACGAAATGACTGTAAATATATTCACATGAAAGTTTGCCTATGTTACTAAATTAAATGTTTGTTCACTGTGTTGGTAATAAAATGAGCAGGAGTTATAGTTAAAATAACGTTAGTAATAATAAAAAGACATAAAGAAAAGACATTTAGAGGCATGTACCGAAAATAACTATCGTTTCACATGCATCTGTTATATCGCCGCACTCGATATTCCGCTAATATGCACTAGAAACCTATAATTCTTAGCAATCTCTACACATCATTTTGTGGAAATTTTTTTTCGTTTTAAATTATTTTATGTCAATTGAAATGTTCAAAAGAATTGAAATTCCTGCCGTTTGTAAACTACCCTGTGCAAATTACAAGCTGTAGCTCATATTCACTTAGTTGCCAACAACTGGATCAGGCACCACACTATCCATACACTATCCATAGCTATTACTTGTTTCTCTATTTGAAACTATGAGGACGAGTCATAGTACAACTATCGCTATCTTCAATGGCGGCATCAGTGGTAGATATTAGTGCGATTACATATCATTGAAAATAACTATAGTTAAGCTCAATGACATATCATTGTACAACTGTTGTTATCTATGAAGGAAATGAAAATATTGGTCTAATGGTAAGATAAATGCCTTAATGATGGTAAACATTATATTGGTAAGTTACTTGAGACATTAGTTTTCATGTAAAAATAAAATTATTTAAAAAAATAAAGTCCCAGCTTTTACATTAAACCAATATGTTACTCTCCTAATGTTCGTAAAATTAAGAATATCGATAAAACAATTACACTCCAATGTGTAATATACATACTTATATGCTTATAAAATTAATAATATCAATAAAAGTTTTTTTATATACTTATAAAATTAATAATATCAATAAAACTATTACACTCCAATGTGTAATATAATATCTTGGAATCATTTGTTGATTAACCCAGCCAATTTGAAATGGTAATTAATTATTTCTATCTTAAAGTAACGTTTCCCAAAATTATTTTTTTTATTATAAATCTTGGCTAATATAATTTTAACAAAATGTATTTTATCTAATACCCTAACTATTTTAACAATAATTTAAGTACCCTTAAAATGCAATATTATATATAATAAATGAATGGTTAATCACTTAGTTAAATGTAAAAAATCCCAACTAAATGAAATTACGTGATGTAGTATTATTTCTACTTTATTTAAGTTTAACCACGACTTGGGATTTGTTATATTAGAACATCTTCAGGTGGGAAATCACCAAAGACCTTTGCTAATTGTCCACCTGAAGATGTTATCAGGATTTTTGCTAATTGCCCATCTGAAGATGTCATACAACGAAAACTAAGTCGTGGTAAATAATTTAAATAAAGTAGAAATAATACTATATGACGTAAGTTTATTTAGTTGTGACTAATGAATTTCTATAAAATTAATGCCAAATATATTCAATGTTCAAAAAAAATATATTTAGATACCTTCTACTTGAATAATGACAATAAAAATTCAATCATAAATAATTTCGTAAAAATTATCATGATTTCTTGTGAGATTACTTAATAGTACTTTAATGGAAAATTAATTTCATAATAATCGCATCTCTTAGTATCGGAACTTCCTTTTATAATAAAAGAAGAGAAAATTTTATATGCAAAATTCTTTAGATGTTCTAAGATACGAATAAGGTCTTCAAATAAAATTAGACAAAGCTTTTGTTGTTACTACAAATGGAAGTTGCCATAATGTTTGGCAGAAGTAGAATAGTAATAAGATTCACCATAATATTTTCTTCTTGATTTTCTCTTTTGCCTTCATAAATCTGCCACCGAATATTTTTTGACAAAGTTTATGGTTCAACTACCTTTTGGAAAAGGCGTACGAGCTTACCGTACGTATGGAACTTACCGCTAAAGTACAAAGCCTAGTTTATAGACTAAACAAAACTTGAATTTGGGGTCAGGCAACTGAGAGCCTAGTAATGTCAGAACTATTATTCTTCGAACCTTAGATTTGTTTTTGTTAGAACTAGCGATGTTATGGCGAACATTTAAATAAGATACGTCAGACGATTTGACAAATTTGTCAAGTTTGTTGGCATATTTTTTTTTATTTTAGATGTAAAAATAAAAAGTTGCAATGTTCTTGAGGATATCATAAAATTGTTTCTTCCTATCGCCATTTGTATGCCTGTTGTTTCAACTGTAGTTTCAAAGTACAAGATGTGTAAATGTTAGTTAGAACAAATCAATATAAATAGTTTTAAAATGTCTTCTTTAATAATTTCTTTTATTTTTTTTCAAATTATTTTGATGAAATATACATTATTCATATATTAGGAAAAATACAAGATGAATGTGGCGATTTAAAAAATATCAATTATAAAGTATTTTAGCCATATCACAAGGTCATTTGCAATTGATGTACGTAAACTATTATAGGCAAATTCAATGAATCTCATCGCACATTTTTATTTTACTTAAGTTTCCATGTTCAGAATGTGTTATCAACCTATCTGAAAAAATGAATACTTAGCATAAGTACAAATGAAATGAAATTAACAAAATATTAAAAGAAATAATTATTGTTTGTTGAAAGTTCTTATTGTTTTATAAATTCATTATTACTTAACTTTCATTCACAACTGAATGAAACTTCATGATGTAGTATTATTTCTACTTTATTTAAATTCTTAACCGTGACCTAAATTTCGTTGTGTGACGGCAAATTCAGGTGGACAATTTGTAATATTTACAAATTGCCCACCGGAAGATGTTATTATAACCTAAGTTTCGTTGTTGTGGCAACATTTTTAGGTGGAAATTTTTAATATAAAAAAATATAATATATAATATAAATATTTACAAATTACCTACCTGAAAATGTCATACAACGAAACCTAGGTCGTGATTGAGAATTGAAATAAAGTAGAAATAATACTACATCACGTAGTTTCATTTAGTTGTGAATAAAAATTCAGTCCTAATGAATTCCTATTAAACTTACGCCAAATATATTCAAAGATTCGTCATTCCTACCAAGAATAAAATGGTTACATGAAGTAAAATAATTTAGTGATTGATAAGTTTTTGATTTGTCAATAAAAAAATATCCTATTGCAGAATATTTTTTGACTTGTTTTATTACTCTATATTATATATATGCTATAAAGGTTCAAAAAAAATAAATGAAAATGATGTAGTGGATTTTGATATATTATTTATTTTACATCATGCAAACGTTAGAAAAAATATAACTGATAAATATAATCATCGTCACAATGATATTTCTTTACGACAATAAGTATACGTATCAGTTTATATAAGTTTATAATTCGTTGGTATCGTTGGTAAAGCATTAAATGCTTAGAATTTATATATAACTATCGACATGTTTTCAGATAACTCAGAGTAATCACACTTTTTCTGGTTAATGTCTATATCTATAACTAAATTTACCTTAATTATGTTAAGAGTTTTTTTGTCAAAGAGAAGTGTTTCACAATTTGTCTGACCGCAATTTTTTTCTATTAAAAATGTCTAAAAATTCCGTCACTAACGAGATGAAATAGGATAAATAATTTCTAATTTTTTTAAATTTCTTATAAATACATTGGGTTTATCTTACCTAATTATCTACACCAATTTCATGTCAGCTTTTTCTACATTCAGTTCTCAAACAAAAAAAGGTTAAAAATGCTGGGTTAAAAATTAATCATCGAGACTAAGACGAAATCTGGTAGTCTGTATATATTCTAACCTCGTCGACTCCAAGCCAAGTTAATGGACTCTCTGTGTGTGGAGTTATGCGGGTATTCTCTTCTAAGCTCTAAAACAATCAGGTAACCGTCATTAATTATACTTTACTGGAGCCGTTTAAAGAGACAGAAATGGAGGAAAAGTTTATGAAATTAGTGATGCGTGATACAATCCACGTGTTCGTATAAATTTTCTTCGCTTTTCAGCCTATAAGCATCTCTCCGTAATTAATACCTTGGCAAAGTATCTCTAGTATCTCAGCTTACTTAAATTTTGTGACAATTAAACTTCAAAGAAACTTGTAACAAATATTTTCAAACAAAATAGGAATATCAAACGGAACCATTTCACCCACCTCAATATTCTAACCCTATTCATAATTTTTTTGTGTTAATCAGTGTTTCTATTAGGTTACGTTTTATAATAGGTTTTTCTTTCAGAATGGTGGACTGTTAATATGTGGACATTGTTTTATTTTATAAGAGTATAAAGACTGGAGAAAAATGTTAAAGAAAAAGTTCGAAAAACTTAAAATAAAATGGGAAAGGCTAATTAAGGATTAAAGATGTAATTGTTATTTAAGAAATCAGTACTCTATCTAGAGTTCTGATTATCTTAAATCTTCTATTTTTGCGTGTTGCATGCAATTTTGAATTTTGCGCTCAAATTTATTATATCGACGTTATCATAAAATTTATTTTACTATTGAGCAAACTATACGCATATCGTAAACTTTATAGGTTACTAGAAACTTGACTAATTTTTCTGACGCTATGGAAGTAGATCGCGGAATCACTAGCAACATCTTATGCATTCAATATGTAGTTTTACATTAGATATTATAAGGCACTTCATAGTTATCCTAATACTTTCGAGCGTTTGCAATACTTTCTTACCTTCTAATATTGCTAAAAAAAAGATTGTTTCACGTATATAAATAAACTAGTCATACTTAAATCACCATTTTTTTCTTAGCGGAATCCACCGTTGTATCAGCCTGCGTGCCATCGTCTGCTATTAATAGTCTCTTCATAATTATTATCACAAACGATTAATTTTTAATTACATGTGTAAATTTTTATTTAAATACTTATCAGAAACGGGCGTTTATGGAATATTATAAAGCATTTAGAAATAATAATGGAAAACCTACTATTATGGAAGGATATTCCGATCGAAACAAAATTCATTATATACCGAAGAAGCTATAATCTCTCTTTTTTCATTTTGACTTCAATTTATAGGCTCGAGTGTAACTCTATACTTATTGACGGAAATGTAAGAAATGTAATACCGTATAAGTAGACCGACAATTTTTGTTATAAAAAAGTGTGATAAAAAGAGACACTTGAAAGTTATTGAAACTACTTCTTTTCTATATCGTAATACCAAGTACGGTCAAAGTGACGTATATTATAATTATGAAGTATTATATATCATTAGTGTACGTCCTAAGTAATTCTGCAATAATTTTGTATTTACAAGATTACAAGTCGAATCAATGCCATCTTTTCAGAATACTGTCAGACATACGTAATAATAGAAATTGAACTATTACCCTATAAAGTTTTGTGAAAAACGCATAATTAAAAAATAGTTTACATGAATTGGAAATTGACAGCTATTATTGTCACACATTATAAATAATTTTCATAAGATTAGCATAAATGCTATTAGATAAATTTCAAAATTAGTAATATGTAATAAAACACTGATAATTTGAAATAGACTAAGAAAATATTACACGTTTCGTGTTCAATACAAAGTTAAAAAAGAAAATAACCATTATATTCAATACGAAGATTTATTGAAAATGATTTTTTGAAACATTCAAAGTTACATTTCCTGTAGATCATAACATAAATTTAGGCAATTTTCGTTTTTATGCCTGAGGTTAATAACTTTGTGGAGCAAATTTTATTCAACGTTCCTTTAGTTTAAATTAATTTTAACTTACCTTAGTTTTCCCATCAGAATGCTTTCATGCTTTAATGATATATTATTGTTCATTCTATACCAGATCTCGTGTCATTTAATAATGTACTTATTCGTAACTTGTGAAAAAAAAAGACTTTCATAGCGAAACATTTTAAATAATTTTTGCTTTCTCATTACGAAAGGTGCTATATTATTTGTTAATTATTTTCGATTGTATTAATAACTTTGAAATTACGTCGCAGGTGTAAAATCACTCTAGAGTTCCCCTTTCTCATTTTACGAACATAATACACTTGATATTATAATACATTTTGGGGAACTATTTACTCAGATATTCATTTCTTTTCGTTACTTTTCATATTATGTTATAGGATGTATAGTTAACCGATAAAAATCGTACGAATTACAATTCGTCAAAACAGACAAAAACAGACTAAAAAATTGAATTGATAAAATGTTTATTTGGGTGCGAAGGAAATTAGAGAAGAGAGTTTTTCCATTCTAACAAATTTTTCGATCTTACATGTGAGGATATAGCGCAATCGTCCTCAATCGCGGAGGATAAATTGATTGCAGAAATTTCCAATATAAGCATTGCTAGAAGTACAGAAGACACAAGCTGTAAAAAATAGTATTCCTGTTAAGCATCGTATTTAATATATTATGTGAGTATGACTGTAAAATATTTTAAAAAATTCAAACTATATTCAGAATTGCAGGCCCTAACGTCCTTGTGCTACCTAAACGGTATATATCTGTATTTTCATATTTACAATTATATAGTAATGTGTAGTGATATGATAAATGCGAACTGTATAAATAAAAATCTCATATAATAAAATTCACGTCCATAATATTTACGTTTCTTTGTGGTAAGGAAAAAATATAAACATTACGATATAAAAATAAGTTTAAACACACATGGAAAAATTTACGCTACCATATAACGGACATTTTGAACGATATAAAGAGCGCAGCAAAAGCAAAATATCGTATTGCCCCACGTTGACACTAATGAATGCTTGATCCGAAGTAAATAGCAACCAGAGCATAAAAGTGTCACCTCAGCACATAAAGTTACATCATTTTTGCACAAAACAATGATTTTATCCGATTGAGGTAGTTTTTAACAAGGAATGGAAAGTCAGAATCATTAAAACAATTAAGGTAATGTGATTTACATACAGCTAAAGGTAAAAGAATGTCGATTAACTCGCATAATGACGAGATCTTCACACCAAATAAAAAATTAATTAAAATTAAAAAGTGTTATAAAAAGTGAAAATGAAAGTCTTAAATTTTATTATGAAATTATAAGTAAAGTATTAGTATAAGGCGAAAAAAGAATGCTCGGAAGTGAATAGTGGATAAACATTTGACTCTTGATAAAATTTGAGAACACTTCATATTGCGTAAATGGTTTTAAATATTGTAAACCAACATGGTAAATAATATATTTTCCAGACAGGCAAAATTTCTTTACCATTTACGTATACCTTTTAAAACTACTCTAAAGTTTTGTTTTTCCATTTGATCTTTTACATAATTCCCCAATTTCTTAAGTCCTATATTTTAGTTAAACTTTTTGCCAGTTTCCTCCTACACTATTTTTAAAATTTACATTTAAGCCACACAGTTTATTTAAAACTTTTTAAATTAATCTTGTTCCATTAGATTAAAGTAATTTTACTATTCACTTAAAGCCCCTGACGCGACACCGGGGTACACGAAAACTTCATACAGAATTGTAAACTTGATAAAGGGAGGTCATAAACTAATGCAAAACTTTCATAAAATTTTAGTATTCTACAATAAAGATTTCCTCGTTTAGAAAATTTTTAAATATTAAAATCCATGTTATTTTATATTCTTTTTGATTTATATCATTTCTATATTATTGAGGATATTTGTAAATTATTTTGAAAATAATCTTTTCAAATATTGAAAACTTATTCAAGATTTATTTCAAAACAAATAAAGACATGCTCACCTTTAAATTGTTGCAAGTTTAAACTATTTTTTACGTTGTATAACAGGAACCGAATATAAAATATATTTTTGTCATAAGTGTTTATTTATATTACATTACTAGCGATTGCCCAAAGCTTTTTTATAAGGTATAGGAAAATTTATTCACAAACATCCACCATGTGACTGGTGAATGTTGATGTAAATCATTGCTTTCGTTTCGGGCAAAATGATTTCTTTCGTTTTTTTGTGTGCAATTAACACTTTAAAACGAAATTATCCTGTAACTTTGTCGCCGGAATTTTTATGATGTGATCTGTGACTATACCGTTTGTTTTAATGTTTAAGGTTTTATAAATAATATAGGTTTAAGGTTTAAACTTTAACAATGTTAAACATGCCATGCTTGCAATTTGTTTTTTTTTTTGGACAATTGTCGAGGTTCTTTTAAAAACATAATTACTTAATTTTTGAAAATGATACATTACAATATTCTCCGCAATGGAAAGAACGGGAACTGAGATATTTTATCCGATAAATTTAATATTTTCGATCAAAATCGGAACTGAATTTCTACGTAAACCAGAATAATCTACTAAATGAAAAGTTTTCCCTAAATTAACAATATAATTGTCAAATATGAAAATAATTTATTTTTGTTAATAATTTATTGAGTAAAATTTTTAAACTGTCATTATAATTTAATTTATCCGTAATTGTGCCGTAAAATAAAAAAGCTTTCTTTTAATTGTTTTTTTTATTCGAATTCAACATTTCTCTTTTAATCCAATTAATAGCGTCGCCCAATGATATTATTTAACTAAGCGGTAAGAGCCAAAACGAAGTGAGACGTAAAATTATGCCATATGCTATCTCGCTTCGTTTTGTTTGTTAATCAGACAAAAATATACCTTCAGAGCGTTCGCATTTATATTGTTCTTGTGCTAATGGTTTTTTGTGTATATTGACTTTTGTTTCTTATTGATGATGGACTGACCTGACATTCCTCTATCTTCTGTGTTTATGTTACGTTCGCGTCTGAACTTCAATACCATTAGCAATATACTTCGCAGCAATATGGTATGTGTTACATTTGCAGGTAATCAGGCAGCAACGGTATTGCGGCAGACAATATTTATCACAAAATATATACGAAAGCTTTGAAACATCTTGATTATCACGTATTCACATATATTCGTTTCCCAAATTCAGAACACAGAATGCCTGGTAGTTATAGAGGATAAAAAAACGTTGTATGAATTACGATGAAGAAGTTTTGCATAATATTGAAGACGATCTGAATACTTTGGTCGGAGCAACCGAATATCATACTGGGATAATAAATGCTTCTGTAAAGATAATTAAACTACAGTATCGATGCCATCCATTTCATGTACATATTCAATCATTTATTCTCCATTTTTACCTAAACTGAATATAATGTCGCCTGTAAGTACTGTAGAACAAAATATTACAATCAAATCAAAGTACTATTAAAAGACATGGCTTTATGAATGTGCACAGCCATTACATTTATGGACTTGAAAATTCAAATTTAATGGGACAAGACCGGTCACAATACCATTTTGAAACTATTTCTTGGAATTCCTATTCTATACGGCCTAATAATTGATCTTTTAATTACCAGAAACGCTTAACAACGAACGACGAAAACGTGTTATACAATTACATATTAGCAAACTATATAATTTTTTTCAGAAATTAAACTGTTTCAGAAATTAAACTGTAAACATCTTTTGGAATCAAAGAATGTGGATTCAAATGATGGCTGCTTAACTCATTACGCATAAGATGAATCGGACATCTTGGTTTCATTCCATGGCTTACCGGTCTTTGTATACAAATTTGCTGGATTTCCTGTACTAGAATTGCGTAAATTAGGATGTCTGTGCAAAACAAATTAATCATGAAATGGAAGTCAGAGAACACACTAAAGTTATATCTCGAGAAATAAATACCTCCAGAAGTACAGAAGGCATTTAAGGATATGCGATTTTCATATTCGAATAGGAGACAAACAAAACCAACATTTACTTTAATGTGTTTATTTATAATAATAGCTGCAAACATTTTCAATCTAATTCCTAATTAATCGAATAATTTTACGATTACAGCAAAATAACATTTTTTTTTTAATTTAAAAACAGTAAACGTATAGTATTTTTAAAACAATCCTTAGTTAAAAAAATTACAAAAATATGCCAATGCCTCGGAAACTGATATTTTAACTAAAGTACATGACATGCATGAAACGTGCGCGTGCGCATGTGCATGAGTGTGTGCGTATGCGTGTGTGCATGTGTATGAATGTAGTATAATATATTTATAAATGCAGTATATTATATTATATAAAGATGAATTAAATTATTTAAAATTGTTCTATTTGTTTGGAACGAACAATCATTGAAATTTGGGACTCATACCCAATCATTTAGTGAATTGAAATCCAGCGTAAATAACATAAACAAACAGATTTTTAATCACTTCATTGCTTAACTAAGTAACTTCGATGAGATGCTCCAATTATGTATTTTATTGTCTTCGTTAAACTCCCTAAAGTTATTACTCATGAATCAGAATAACTTCTACTTCCTTGAAATGGCATCTCTATTATTTGGCCGCTAAGTCAGAGAATTTTTGGCGCTTCGCCAACTGGGAATAGAAACATTGTTGAAAGAAAATAATATAGTCTAGAAATAGATAAACGTAAATAAGTCCATATGAAAAAATAAACTGAATTTAACAAATGAGGGTAAATGCCGTGGAACTTAAAAATAATTAGTTAAAATTTTGTTTTTAAAAATTATTAGTCAATCGACATTTATTCTTGTTGGTTGTATTTTTGTTTGTTCCAGGTAGATTATCAGGTAAACAGGTAGATTGTCAGATTAAAATATAGTATATAAATTTTGAACAGCGAAATATCTGTTGTTTGAATAATGATACGAGTATCTTAGGGTTAATTTGATAGTTATTTCACTTTCAATACACTAACGGTATCAATTTGTTTATTGATTTTATTGGCCTTATTGCCCTATTTCTCTATCAAAATTAATGATTTGGACATGATTTTAAAGCCTGTGTTCCCCGGTATTGAGAAAAAATAGATAAATAGTTTAAAATTAATTTGTTCCTTAAAAAAATTGTTTGATATAATTTTTTATAGAACACGTCTTTTCATTAGCAATGCTATCTGTTGTTGGCATTTCTATTAAAAATATATTCAACTGACATGTATTAATATTATTATTATTCGGTGTTTTATCACGATTGTGTGTCGAATAATTGCACTAGTCAGTTAATATATTGTAAAACGATATAAAATAAGAATGTTTAATTGTGTATTATAGTTTGAAAAAATGGATTTTATGTAAAATTTCTAACATACTTTTTGTAAATGAGATGTTTAGATAACGTTTAAATAATTATCAGTGTTTATTACATTCTTAAACTCTGTTTGCTTCATTTCAGCATTAGTTCATATTTATGGTGAATGATAAATTTATATACTCATTTAACATATATTGATCGACACAACATATATTGATCGACACACAACCAATGCCTAATCTACTGGAATATCAAAAAGTTTATCCAATGTGATATCAATATAATCAGTTTCGCGATAAATATTATACATCCAGTAATAACTTCGGGAGAAGATAGTTTGTATACCATAGTGAAGATACAATTTACATAACATTTTTATTTTCGAGATAAAATACTTGTATGTGCGTTATGGCACAAAAAATATAAATGGAGAGTTTAAAATATACTAATATAAAAGAGAATATTCAGAATGGCGGACGTGTTCGCGACCGCACATCCATTTTTCTGCATATTATTGCTTTATTATGCCAACAATTCGTCTAAATCAAGATTTTAATAGAAATTGATTTGAAAACATTAATTTAGTATGAAATACATGAATATATATATATATACATATATATATATATATATATATATATATATATATATATATATATATATATATATAATGTTTATTTCATTTAAAGTCCATCAAATGCATATCTTTTAGTCTAGTATTTTCCCGGCTTTCATAACCGGCAATTGTTATTTTGTCGAGTGTTTACCTACAAGTCAATTCTCATTAATTTTAATCAAAATTTATTTAAAAAAATATTTTTCGAACAATTCACAATTGCTCTTGTTTTTCTTTTAATTTCAAATTTCTTTCCATTTCTTTATATAGGTAAATAAATGTTGAATTGAAGCCATTGTCCTAGGTTATTCTAGACATTTTTATTTTAGTAAGTTAGATCATGTTAGGATAATTCTCTTAATAAAAAATAAATTTATTACTCTGTGAAAAACTAAAGTCAAATTGAGAAAACAATGTCACTTTGATGTCAAATTGAGAAAAAAATTGTTGAAGGTAAAGAAATATACATATTTAATCTTGTCTTGTAAGTATTGACTTGGCTATTATCGACTTACACACACTACTTAAAGCAGTGTACGAAAATAGAATTTAATACGTACTTATTAACAGTCCGTAAATGCATTTGACACTTAGTAGGAATCGAATCTATATTTGCTAGTTTAGTTTTAAAAACACGATTTCACCATTGAGCGCCAAATTCTATATTTGCATGATTTAATAGTATTATTTGTTGTCTGTACGCCACTAGAGGAAAAAACGTGAAAAGAAATAAATAAGCCCAGATCCTCATTTACAAATATCCTCAAATACTGTACACATGGGTTGTTACTTTATTAAAATTTATTCTATTGTAATGAACATGCAATGAAAATGAGATGCCATAATAGTTAATACAGGAAAAAACGAAGAAATGGAAGTGTTGTAGGACAATGACTTCACAAATAAGTATCCGAACTGGAATCCTTTCACTAAACAATTTGAAATGTGGAATGAGGATTCCCATCCTACCTATTTTATAAAAAGGAGAGTTCTGTAAGTTTGTTTGGATCATCGTTAAAGTTTCATATGCAGTGTCTGAATGGATTATTTGGAGTTTAGATGGACATTGATTTCATAATATTTTATAGAAACTTTTGGATAAAAATCAATATTGGTTTAAGTGAAGGAAGCCTAAATACATGGACATAATTATTTTGTTAACTTTATGCCATTATAATAACATTAAAATACAGCAGACAGTACAAAAAAGTATATATTCCATATCACTACAGATTGTCTGCTGTGACCCGTTTTCGTTGCCAAATCGGATCATAGAAGAATATTTGATTTAAATTTAAGCAGCTACATAAAAATAATATTTGAAATAATTGTAAACGATAATAAAACGCACAAAATGGTACCAAAGTACATATAGGCAATTATTATAGCTTCCTTTAAGCATTTTTATTTCACAAGATCCCACAGTTCTATACTTGAATAAAGTTTACAATAAATAAAGAAACTTTTGAAAATACAGGTAAGAAATTAACTGTTAATTAAATACACAAAAACGTTTAAAACTAATTACATTGATGGAATTCTTTTCATCCTGGTAAAGAAGGTCGCAGTTGTCGCTGATTACCTTCCAGTTCTATCACTAAAGTGGGGTCACCATTTAGGAATGAATTACTAGAGGTATCTGCTTTATGTCATTAAATAAATTCAACGACTTCTTTCTTACAGACCAGTTCGTTGGTTCAGTAGTGTATGAAAAATATCATCTCAGTTTCATGAAGGCAACTGGTGTAAAAATAACGTGGAAGAATTGTACATAATACACAAACTTATGTACTAACAATTGGAGTTTAATAAAAGCATGTAAAACAATGCAGTTTGGAGACCATCAAAACTATATGTATATATATATATATATATACATGATATTGAGTATGTATGTAATGTAAAATATGTTTTTAAAAATATTACCTAACTCGACAGCAATAACCATTTCATTTTTAGAGTAACAGCCTTACTCGGTAAAAAATTCATAAATTCAGTTTTTAATCAAGTTGCATTTAAAATGTTGATGTTGACTGTTTTCTTAGGCCATATTCTAATTTTCATGTTAAAACACGTTATTAGATAGAGTCGTAAAAATTAACTGGTAGTTTTCATTTTTCTCTCTTTACCCAAAATTTACTTTTATTGTAGACAAATTTAGTTTTGTATACAATAATTCATGTCGGTAAGCAATGACATGAATACGCAAGTTAATTTTATTAATCTGTCACAACGTCTCACTCCGCAGTGTCCACTCTGCGCTGCAATTCAAAAAGTTACCGTTACGTTATATTAGCTTATCTCTCCTTGACTGTTTCTTATAAATTAAAAGTGATTTATTTCAAATCTTGGTGTCATTCACTTATTGAAGGGCTCAGACATATGTCTATTTTATAGCTCCATGCCTTTACTCCTTGCGTTATTCAGAAATTATAATTAGAATATGACAATTTATATTATGTTTTAATTTAAGAATTTTATTTACTTTAATTAAAAGTAAGAAACATTTCATGTTTCATTTCAATCATCTGAGGCACAGGTCGACATATTTAAACCAACCGTTTTTCGTGAAAATTTGCTTGGAATAAGAAATAATTTTGAAGAAATTTTAGCACGCGCAGCACCAAAACAAAGTGCGGTTGTTTGAGTTTTAGTTTTAAATATTTTTGAATTCATTAATACTTGGTAGTTATAATCATAGCAATATAACAACGTAAGTATTCGATCTCTAATAATGCCTTTCTGATGATAAGAAATGTATATATTCATATATTAGAGATAAGAATATATATTTTATATATTTAATTAACCTTAATGTGAATAATTTAAATATAATGAACAATAAATCTTTATGTCACAATAGTATACCTTACTCGTTCCGTGTCGACGTAAAACGGTAAGTTTTTCAAACAAATGTTTACTGAAAGGTAGATACGTCTAAATACTGCCAATGAAATTAATTCTGCTGGGAGAACTGTTTGATGGAAGGAAAACAAAAGAAACAATCTTAATTATAATAATAAAAAATATCTTATTATTCCGACACTCGTAGGGAATTTTGCTCTACACTAAGGAAAGAAAACAGATAAAGGCCAAGTTAATACCATCACAATTGCACGAATTTTATTGGTTATTTCAAAAAAACTTAACAAACTAACTAAATATTGAAATATTATAAACGACCTATCTCTCTTTGTTTTATTAAAATTTCATCATTTCAATTTTTTTTCTCCAAAATATCCGTTTGATATATTTCTTTATTTTTTATAAGTCACAACATTAGTTCTGCGTTAGTTTCATTCTTGTCTTTTACAATGGATGGCAGAAAACACTAGAATATATTACAGTTTCTCTTAGTAAACAGAGGCAGAGCTATATTTTATATGGGAGGTAATATTTAATTTTAAGAAGCGGAAATCATATTGGACATACTTGTAATAGGTTCTGTTTGTCATCAAATGGGCGTAATATGCCCCGCGCATAACCCTGAAACATCATTATAGCATGCAAAGTGACAAAGCGTCGATACCATTAAGGAGGTTACAGAGGGCTGGTTATAAATTATTTAAGCGATTTACTGTGTTTTTATTTCCTGTTAATACATGAGTCCTTATTATCTATAAGCACGGAATTGGTATCAGATAGTTATTTAGTAATAATCTAAATCACACTTCATATTCCAATATGACACAGATAAAAATGTGAATCTGTGATATAATGAACTTTCAACTTAAGCAGCTTTAACATCTAAAAACAGATACGGATAAAATTTATTTTTTTAATAATAATTATTTTTGAAAATTCAAATTATCTTAATATCCGACTAAGTTTGATGTGATTGTTAAGTGAAATGGTTCACCCATTTCATTTTCACATAGAATAGTTATAAAAGTAATATGTGGATAAGATTTTGTAACTAAATAAAAATAGTATCTGACATTCGGTTAAAATAATGAGATCTTTGCCAACGACGAAACAAATTTTTGTATATGCAAATTGAAAAACAAATTACATTAGAAAAAAATCCTTATAAATGGCAAAGACTGAAGATCTGAAAATCAAGCTGTAAAATTATAGAAAGTGAAAACAAAAAATTACTACATGTCATAAGATTATATTTTTTATACGTTTCAACGTTTTACTTAGTTTATCGCAAGTGAGTTCCATGGTGATTTTTAACTCGGTGTTATAAATAAAATTTCTTTTATCACACCCTTGGCGCCTGTTAAATTTCTAACTGAATAAATTTGTTTGTCTAACATACACCGCATTATCAATATTGTTCTATAGGATAGTTTTAGTAATATATTTTTGGATCGTGATCCAAAAATATAACTCATTCCCTGGAGTATGAAAACACTACACTTTAGTTATACGATTCCCCACTTGTGCATATCGTTCTTTATCCCTAAAATACAAAAAGCTTCAACGGGAAACGTGCTTAAAAAAAAAGCAGTTCGATTATCTTGCATTATTCATATAATGAAAAGCTTTTTAGTGTAATACGCGATGCAAATCTGAAATACAAGACAAACCGTATAGATATTGTAATTGATAGGAAACGGTGCTAATCGTTAATATTCATAGTGAAGTGGGTTTCTATAGATTTTATTTTGCAAAATGAAATCAGTTAATTTGATAAGCGAGCAGAAGATCTTAATCGGTCAAAAATTTGAGGATTTTCACTAGAAGATACCTTACCTGTATTTAATTTCCTACTGGCATTTTCTAAGAACTTTTACATTGAGACTAATAAATACCAGCTGATATATAAACAAATTTTGAATGAAAATTGCACTCGATTTATTTTTCCAGTTTCGAGTGAATAATGATTCCATAATTGTCTTCGATCTCTGTGAAAACAGTATTCACGTCTTAAAATGGAGAAGACGTCGTCTTCGTAATGTCGAGTCGGGAAACTGTCTATCTACATGTCAAACGGAAGTACTTGTTAAAAGCTTGAGCTACCGCCGGCTGTAAACGCAAGCACCGTCCTAAGAGACGATATCATAAGCTTCATGATTTACTTTTGCTTTACGTGTATACCCATAACCAGAACTACGAATAGATATGTTTTAAATGTCTTGAGTTTTTTTTTAAAGAGGTAACTCTCATGAAGTTCGAAAAACAATGTCAGTCAAAAATCTTTTAAACAGAAGAGTATATATTTATATTTAAAAAAATAACGAACCGCAAACAAAAAATATCTCCAATAATATAATCCAATATTTACTTACGTGTTAGTGACTTTTTTGTCAAATAAAAATCATGTCACAATTCAGTGGTAAATAAGTGGTAAATAAGTCTAACTAAAGGATATTACGTCGAACCACTTGGTAAATAAGTCTAACTATAGGACGTCGAAACACTTGTTGGTTAATTATTTTACAATGTGTATACATTTATAACCGCAACATTACGTCTATTCAAACATTTTAATAAATTTACCATTTTTTATAGCAATTTGTAAAATCGTTTCATTTTAAAATAATACACATTGAAATTATTTTCTGATACAATATAATTAAAATGTAGCATAAATGTTTAAGTTTTTGCCGATTAAATAATTTAAACCATATATTTCTATTGAAAGTCTATCTTGATTCGAAATATCTTACTAGCTTGTTTTCCTCTTCATTGCCTTGAGGACAACCTCTTCTTTTCATATATTCGAGTTCGTTTTCAAAACTGTTGACAAATGAAGAGAACCATGTGACGTTTGAGATAAAGCTATAGTGTGAAAAGTGAGAAGTGTGCTGAAAGTTTAAGGGGCATACCATATTACTAAAGTGGAAATATGATAACTTGATACACGAGACCTGGCAAGTAATTATAAACGACGACATTTACATTGAAGGAGTTAAGGAAATAATTATTTATAATGTAAAATAACAAAATATGTTAAATTCACATTTTATAAACTATTTTAACTTACATCAAAAAGTAGAGTATGTTTTTTGTTTATTCCCATAATATTGAATTCTAACTGACACGGATATCAAAAAGCTTAAATAAAACTTACAGAAATAAATTTAAGTTATAATTTTTTTTCATATTTTTGTTCTAAGTAATTTTGTAGTTAGTGCAAAAGCAAGAAACATTATCTATTTACATAAATCTTTACGCAATCGGCGATCAAGGTAAAGTAAACAATCACAACAGAATATCATGTAGCATTTACATTTCGATACATCGCTCGTTATCTTGAGATAACATTTTTATCATAAAACACGGCATGGCCGAGTACCAGACGCTCCAATTTTGCAATACATATTAAGATTAAATTTGAAAATAAGCTAAAGCAATCATCGTTTATAATAAATTTAATATTAATTATTTTATTATCATTGTCTTCTCAGAAGCTACAAATTTTGTGAAATTCAGACGCTCATAGACTATTAAAAGTATGTAATGAAAACATTTTACAGTTAATAATATCAGTTTCTTTTGTTCAAATGAGTGAAACGTGAATCTGATGCATCCGTGTCACAATTTCCACAAAAAAAAATTCTTAACTATTCCTTCAACAATTTTTTTTGAGTAACGTTTATAAATTGGGGGTGACCATTGCAATTAGTATATGTATTAATGATTTGGTTTATTGAAAATTAATCCAAACCATTATAAAATATGTTTTACTTGGGATTCGTTACATTATTGGGATTCGAGGACAACAAGGTAAATGTGAAACTGTCTTTCATGAAGTGAAGTCATTTTTGGGTAATAAAATTTTTAAGAATCCTAAATAGGATCTATAATTGAAACATATTTATTATTTTTATATTTCATATAACCCAACAAATTATAATTTAATAGTGTTAAAACAATAATATACTTAACTCTCATAAACTTCTTTTATTTTCTTTATGGATTCATTTGAAAGAATATTATTTTGTGTGTCTGTTTTTACAACTTCTAATGTAAAGAAGAGCAACTATTTCGATTTAACCGAGACACGTTTTGTGTGTTTTCGCCTTATTTTCCTTATGTTTCGGAATTTTTCGTAAGCTTATTCTCATTCAATTATATTAGCTATTAAAATCAGTCTCAACTTTATCTGTATCACCAAAAATTGGCACTGTTAGAAGTCTGCGTAATATATGGTCACAGGCATAGATAATACTTTAATTCCTCCGATTTGGTTCTAGGCATATTTTTCACTGCTTTTAATATTTTAGGGGAAAATTGTTTATATACAAATCTATATTTTACGCGCAATCCAACTTTGACATCAGTGTATCAGCATATTTTCTTATTCTTTCACATTTTTTACAAGCGGCCCGGAGATAACGTTTTTCATAATGGCATGTAGTGACGTTAAAGTGTATTTCGTATTTGATAAATAATGAAGCGTACTAATTTTTTTTTTAAAAACAGCTGATTCAAACTCTTCATGATTGTTGAGAAATAATGGTTATTCAAAACAATTGGCAATATTTTTTTTAAATTTTACTATATATTTACATATAACTATATATATATATATATATATATATATATATATATTTATATATGTATATATATATATATATATATGTATATATATATATATACATATATATATATATATATATATATATATATATATATATATACGCTTCGATTCGAGCGGTGGAGCCATCACTGAAATGGGAAGCGGGCCCGCGGAGATGTCTTTATGTTCAGTCTGCGGTATGGGCACGTGGTTTTCGGAATGAACTCTACATGCTAAGCGATATATTTTATCCATATTATAGGATTTCACGTCGTGAAACTGTATGTATATGTATCATAGTATATTGTAAGGTGACCAGTTAATTAGAAAGTATTTGTGCTAATTTTACAGGCCCACATTTTACTGGATAATATACTTATAGTTGTAGAATACATTTTAAATTAACGTAAAAAATCTGAAGGTTTTATACTCTTGCTTACAGAAAAAATAAGTTGGCGTGTAAAAACTTAAAATATGATAATTCAAAATTTTTATAAACAGAAACATTTCAGAGATCTCAATTAAAAATATGAATTGCTTAATAATCCTTGCTTTGCAGAATCTCATTAGTCTGACGATTGTATTACGTTTCCTCGTCGGTTATTTAAGTACCACGAACCCTTATTTACCTCACGGCACATATTTAACTTCCGGACTTTTAAATATTAATATTTTTAAAAGTCAGTCTTTTTAATGAATTAACTGTTGTTATTAATTATTTGTACCTCAATTATAAAGTAAATAGATACTCCTTGGAATTTTGGAATTTATTTTAGTTTATAGCTGTTGGATGTTAACTGTTCGAACCACTGCTCTGCGACATAATTCAAGGTTAGCTTATAATGGTGAAAAATATCTACTAATGTGTAAGTTTCGAATTGTTATTCGATTTTCTTCCATTCACTGATAGTATATTTCCATTCTTCTTTAACTGCATGGTAATGGCAGTTAGGTGGATCTTACAACTACCTTTAGTCAACCACGCATTTCAGTTTTGCGGAGAAGCAATTATATTCTTCGGAGAAATGTACCTCACTTCTTGGTTGGTCAAGTATGAACATTTCTACAAAATATCAGTTATATAATTGACATATTTTCAAAATAATGTTAAATATATATATTGTTTAATAATATGAAACCTAGTGCTGATTCGAAATGTACATTTTAAATTTTTTCGTGGTTTTACCTGGACTTCAATATTTTTTATTAATCCCAGTCGGAATTGTAAAAAAATATTTTGACATGTATGTTTCCTTCACACTATGTATTTAGTGATTACATATTAAAATTTTTTTTTCTTCAAAAAAAATTACTTTTCCATTAATATTTCAACGAGAGGCCGGCCAATAGTCCGCTTAATCGTTGGTTTTGTTGGGCTGGTGTGGAGAGAAGCAAAAATTGTCATAATGGGATTTCGTTTGAATTCTATCGCGATATATTATATTTTCCAAACCGCGATCTATATTATTTACTTTTAATTAAACTTGACTCACTAGGTTTATTCCTTAAAAAGTTTTTTTTAAATTTTTTCCATATTGTATTTATTCCATTGATTACAGAACTGTTTTATTAACATATTATATATTAGATTTGTGATCTTGTATTTTTAATACTCGCACTACTTATATCCGATAATTAGTAGATTACATTTTACGTAAACCTAGTTAGATAATATAAAATATTAGTATGACTTAATTATACTACATGTTTAAGCAGTAAAGTTAATGCACGATGGAAACATAATTTTGAACAACATTATCGAACGATTTAACTACCGATTTGGCTGAGTGTTGTATCTTCTGCAATGTTAATTCCTTGGTTAATTGATTTTTGTAGGCTATTTCTATGTAAAATTTTTGAAAATAATTTGTAATTAACTAATTAACTAAGAAATATAATTAACTAAGAAATATACTCGTTTTATCAACTCTAAGGCGGTGAAATGTACATGATGTAATGTTACAACAATAATGTTACACAACAAGGGATTAGGAACAACAAAGTCATGTCAATGAATAATTCACAAAACAGGAAATTTATATAATTTTTTTAAATTTTAAATATACACCTAGGAATATATTTATATACGTACACGTATGTATATATAAATATATTAAATACACATTTAAAAACATATAGTCAAAGAAATATTTCCATAGTTACTTGTAGTTTAATAATTAGCGCTTGTCAATAGAAATGATTGAAACTGTCACAAAGATTTAGCTTATAGTTCAAACTATGATATAAATTTTATGTTTGTCAAATTTTGTTTCAAAAAAATATTTTTAAAAGAAATTTAAAATAAAAATCTCCGACTAAATTCACACACAAATCTCACGAAATTGTCACAACAAATCTTGTTGGATATAAAATTAGATTCTAGCCACAGAACAGGGAAAGCGAGAAAACATTTATTTTTTAATTAAAATTAAATTGTATAACTTCTTTAATGGTACAACTGTTCCAGGTAAAGAAAATATTTGAATCAAGAACATTTTGTTATTTGTAATTTTAATCCACTGTTCTTACTAATAACTTGCCTCTATACCATTCTATTCCAATGCATGTCTACCGGTAAAATATATGGGGCCGGCGTTTTTCAAAATACATTTCGCAATTAGTTACTAATCTTTATCAATAAAGAATCGCGAGACTAGAAGGGTGGATAAGTTTTATTTTAATTAATGAGTATCGCAAAGTTTTAATCCAAACTAAATTAATTTAAGATGTTGAACTTTGAAACTTCTGTTGAACGTCCTAATCTTCTTTCTTTTTTGAACTTTCTGTTTAAAACTATGTTATTATAACTCTCAACACTCAAATTGATAATAATAATATCTATTAGTTTTGACAGAAATAATTAAAGTTATGTTTATTTTAAATCTGTTCAAGAACTAAATGATCTCTTGAAATTAAATTATCATTTAAACCCTTCTAGAGAGGTTGAATTATTTGTGCTAATTTTACAGAAGATCCTCAACCTTTCCTAAATTTATTTTTCCATGAAAGTATCATAGTGGTAAAGCCAATAATTTTCTTTGTGGTATGGATTTGAGTTTTGTGGATCTCTTTCAATCCACTTTTATTCAATCCAATTTTATTTTAATTCAATATTATGAAAAATAATCAAATATTTTTAATCAGTTGTCTTTAAAATAAAATGCGATTTCTGAAATTTAAAACTACCCTCTATTACATCGCACACCCTTTCATTATTTAGAGTTGGCACAAAATGGCAACTCTCTCAAATTTCTGTGTCTAAAGTGCTAACTAGCCTTCCAAAGTTGCCGGCCAAATTATCACCAGTGGTAAAAGTACATCACTAATTTTGCCCTAATAACGTTGCTTCTCGAGGAATAAAATTTAAACGAAAGAGTAAGAAAGTTTTAAAAATTTTATTAATTATGGTATATTTCAAGACAATCGTAATTTCCCTCCAATCATTTATTCTTTGCTTTGTCTTAAAAACTACTGAAAAAAGTTGGAATTAATAAATTAATTTCATAAACAATAAACATGTTTTATTACAACAAAACACGGAAAACCGTCGGGACTCACATATCAATATAGTGTCAGAGTTGAAATATAACATTTTGATAAGACATAATAACACGTATATGTCTAAATCAATAGTCAACACTCCAAAATCCTGAATAAGAATGTTAGAGACTACAAATAATATAATAATTTTTTTTTAGTTTCGTGTATCATATGGGTAAATAAATGAAAGGGTGAATTATATGAATTATAAGAATAATAATTTTTTTTAAATATTGTATTGTTCTAAAGAAACTGATAAAAATATTAACAAAATTATGCTCTCTCCCATACTCGAAACGAATTAAGGCAAAATTATGAGATAAAACAGTAATTAATACTGTTTTAAGAAGTACAAAAGTTTATTGAATAAATACAGAAAGGATTGTAAAACTCAACACTTTATGCCCATGAATTATACACTAGATAATATATTAATATAGGGAAAAAATATATTATTATTTTGTAAATAATTTAATGGAAATACTATGTAACTCTTAAACCTTCACGGTATGTACCTTAGTGTATAAGAATACTGGTAATTTGAGTTATATTCGTACTTAATAGGCAAAGGAAGAAAAAAGTTTGCCGGTTCACACAAAGCACATTTAGTGTATTTCCATTGATTTACAACTAATGAAGTCATGTAATACAATGTGTACTCCAAGATTAGGTTAATTATTTAGGCAAACTCTAAAAGTGAAAATGAAAATAGGACAAACCACTTACTACTCCCTAATTTCACACTGTAGTAAAAATAAAAGTAAATGTCATAAATGTACATTACTAAGGATGATAAGTGAATCCACGCCTATGTAAATATACGCGGGAGGACTCTGTATGCTGGCAACAAAATCATTTTCCACGATACCATATTTTTATGAAATCGTTTATGTAGGCAATGTAAGTATCGCAAAATTAAATATAATTTTTTTTTCTCACATTTAATTGTTCTGTCACCTTTGAAAGTAATAATAACAATTCTTAACCTTGTTTAATGAAAATTTATCAAGTTTCATTACCTAAATCCTTTTAAAAAAATATTGACTGAGCTAATTAATGTGGAATTACTCTGCGCTTGCCTTTCGTTCAAAAATTGCGAGACCTCTTAAGTTGAACAGAATTTCAGTATTCAAACAGCCATTAACTGCACGTGTGCCCAGTGCTTGACGATCTAGTATATTATATTTCGATTCAAATAGAGTAGTTTGAGATTCAGTGTATTTCACAGACAACACTAATTAATATCATTAACATAAGCCTTTGTTATCACTAAATGTACATGTTAGTACCGTAATATTATTAACTGCGTTTATTGTAATAAATAACTTGTGTACTTGCACAATCGAAAGTTAATTGTTATTCCAACCTGTGGAATCTCATAGTCATCTTTATTGATTAGAAATATTTTATTTTTCGAGGAGCACTTTTATCGTTACAAGTTGCCTTTAATATTCAAAGATAATAATTTTATTACAAACGAGGTATATTTAAAAGGTTTACGTTAACAGCTAATAATATATAGTACTATATTTACATGTTATTTGTAAGTCAAAATAACGGTTAAAATAAAATAATATCGATAGAATAATACACAACAATGTAAATAATTAATGGGCAAAAATGAATTGTAAATACAGCAGGCAATGCCAAAAATACAAGGAATTTTAATTGCCCTCAATATATATTCAGAAAAAATGATTTTAAGGCTGTTGAAATTATAGAAAGGTATAATAAAATTCGAAGTCGAAGGCCACGCGGCAGATTACGAATGAGTAGTACAAATTAAATAAAGACGACCTTCAACGGACCACTCCACGAAAATACAAGGAGAGCGAGATTTGGCGACGTAATGTCGATGTGACGACTGCGATCACTCTGTCAAGAGTGTAGCGACAAAAAAGAAGATAAAAACATTGAGATGCGTGTAGGTATTACATACAAAATCATTTACTTTAATTTTAATTCTAAAGCAATCACTGCACAGCCAAACAAAACGTATTCTGTTATTCGAAACGTTTAATAATAACTGACTAATTTCAAAGATTTATAGCTTGAAAATGCCAATTTTTTACTTAACCGTTAATCGCCTACACTAACATTGAAACTAGATTCATTTATTCAATAATCATCTTCTTCCAATAACTTTTTAGGCACATTTTCGTATTTTTGAAATATTTACTGAAATTCAGGTATTTCACGTCTCTGTGGATAGTAGTGGTATATTTCGTTAAAATCAATCAGACAACTTAAAGATGTGTCATAAATTTTCAAAAGGGTTATCAAATTTATATTACACAAAACACACAAAGCGGGCTGAAAATTCATACTACAAAAACTTATGTTTTGAAAAACGTAGAATATATAAAAAGTTTTTATTTCCCTCATAAATATTATTAGTACCTTAGAATATAGAGTAATCCAGAAGGCGCATACGCACAAATCTCTTCGTGGTCGCGGTGAATTCAAGAATCGGTGGAGGGGGCACCGCACTCCGCATACTAGCGCCCTCCCCCAACGTGCACGGTGTAACCAGCAGAATAAATTTATCCACCAACTTGAGGAAATCAACACATATAAATATATTTGCTTGCGGCAGTACAATTCACATTTGCATCAATTTATATGGTCATGGCTTGGCTTATATGAAGTATTATTAAGGCGGCCATGTTAAATTTCTAAAATGTTTATTCTGACCACAACCAATGGCTAAAGTATTTAGATTCAAATTATTTAAAAACTTTGTCACATTTTACCATTTTATTCATCACTTAACACTTTTATTACAAAAAGAAAACAATTATCTTAATGTCTTAAAGTAAAAAGAGATGTGAAAAAGCCCAAAATAAAAGTTTGAAAATATTCGATTTCATACTAAAGAAATTCAAAATAGGACGAAACAATTATTTAGATTAATTAGCATTCAATGTCATGATACAATTTCTTCATATTTTAAACAATATCGGTTCGCATTTTTCAAGAAATTAAAGAAGACGGCGGAAATGAATGAATGAAATATGTGTCTCTTGCCATAATCCTACATGTAGTGATTATATACGCAATACGTAAAATATTCTAAAATTTAATATGATAACGGAAATTCAAACGTTACACCAAATTCTCCGACATTTTCAAAATTCCAATTTTTTTACAAATGAAATTTTAAATTTTTCCAGTATTGGGCAATTAAGATGTTTTAATTAGGGTAAACGATTTTTTAAGAAGTGACAACACCGATAAAAATGGCGGGCTTCTGTTAATAATAATCTACCTCGATATTTTAAAATTGCATAATTAATTGAATATGAAATGAAGTAATAGTTTTTATGTATGAAAAGTAATCCCCATTTTTTCTTTTACACTCCAGTAATACTTTTGTAGGTGGGAATAGCACAAGCCAGCATTTTAAGCTATATTGTCACGTAACCTTTCAGAGCTGTGTCTTAAATTGCACTGATAGCCGCGTTTTGATACTACGCATTATATGCGTAGTTTTTTTAAACACACTATAGCGCGTATTGTCGCCTTCTGGAGTACTCATTATTGTAAGATTGGTACGATTGTTTTTCTTTCAGATACAAAAAATGTCTTACTTAAATATAAAAAAGAATTACGTCCACCTTTTTATCGTTTCCTTATATTACTAAGAATTAATTCCTACTATTTTGCATCATTTTCATTTGTTGAAAATGAAAATTTGAAAACAATTTTATTCACATATTTTTTTTTGCTGTGGGGAATAAAGTTATAATCCGATGACTAAATATATTTTTCATACATATATTTTTTTTTATTTTCGAAAATTTACATCACTACCTGACAAGTGAATTCTTTTTACAAAGGGTTGACTGTCCTGGTTATATATTGTAATATTAAAAACCTGTAATAGGTCAAGCCAAAAACCATGTACTTATAAAGAAAAATATATTTTTATTTATTCAATGCATAACATTACGGGCCCGATATAATTATAAACCACTGAAATTTAATTCCATTATTACATAGTCTTTGATATCCATAGCATTTTTGTCTCTCATGATAATGAGGCATATAACGTTTTTGCTGAAATTCACATGTAAAGAAATTCGTTTTCATAATTAACTTGCCTCAAAAATATCACTTAAAAAACATAACGTTCTGCAAAGAATTTTTTAAAAGAAGTTGGTCATGAAGTTGAATCGAGGTAAATAATGATAAATTTCAACAACTTGTTAAAAAAAGTTCTAACGAAAACAAATTCCAAACTTTATTTAACCAAAAAAAAGTTCACCCTAAAAATATATTAACTTTTTCCGCATTGTAATCAATGCAAAGTATTCCAAATACATTTCAAAGCTAATAACCCGAATTCGGTTCAAGTTTATGGAAAAATTTTAGCTTTCTTTGTCTTTCTGGAGATTTACGTTTATTCAATATCAATATGTTTGCATGTTTGCATAGCAGTAACAATAATCGAAATACATATGCGAAGAAATTGCCGCAATTTAAGTCGCAATTGTTTGCTTTCTTTATTGACAGCAAATGATGCCAATTTTCTTATTTCGCTTACAGTGGTTTATTACATATTTACATATATATATATATATATATATATATATATATATATATATATATACACACACTGGTATATATGTGTAATATAAGAACAGACGTTTACCTTAATATATATTATTTGCATTGGGAATATGTTGCATATCAAATGTTGTGCACATCAAGAGTAATTATTTCCAAACGGCAGTATATTTATTTCTTACGCCCATGTTCCTGAATAAAAATAAATTGGTTATATTTTATGCCAAATTAGAAAAATAATGTTGAATATTATTTAAAAAATCCCATCAAAATAAGTTATTTTTAATTTCCTCGGTGATTTTACATGCAACTATATATAAATAATTTAAAAGTCGCCTTATATAAATATTATATAAATCGTAATGCATTCAATACCCACATAGGAACATTAGCGTCCTTTTGGGAAACTCGATCATTATTATTCTGACTGAATAATATTGGCCAACAGTTTTATACGTCCATTATAACAAAATATGTTTCGCACAATATAGCTACAAATGTGAACTTTATCTTATAAAAAATGTACCAAAATGTAATACGATCCACATTCTGTCCAGTTGTAAATAAATACTGTTTTAAATAGACTAGCGGCTTTTTGAATTGAATTTGCGGGAAAAATAATATATTTGTATTTATATTAAAAAATATTTGCTATATTTAATATTACGACATAATCCCTAAAAGTATATAAAATTTATAGCAACCGTCTTTCATAGATATCATCGTTTCCCCTTATATCGTAAAAAATTAAGTTAATTCACCGCACCGTCACATATTTTATCCTAAACCCATAAATCGAGAGACACAATTGACAGTTATTAATTCAGGGTCTCTTTCTCACAAAAGAGCTCGTTACTTGTACGTCGATAAATTTTCTCAGAAAATTTACTGGTTTCCTGAATACTCTTTTTCTAACAAAGTTGACTTATTGAGGTAATGAGCATAAGTCGAACGTAAAGTGTTTATTAATTGTCCACTTCATTCCTAAACAAAATATCAAAGGTTTTCGGCATATCAAGTCATTAAAAATATTCAATATAGATATTTCACGTAAAATATTAAAACGTATTAATGAGCATAAATATTTAGTGGAGGACGTATTGCAAAAATATTAGGTAATAGCAGCTTATTCCACTCTATAGTTTTGTCGTCGCCGTGGTGTGTTGGGTTGATCACAAGGCATACGGCCTTTGATCCCCGGCCGTTCGTCGAACGGGGCTGGACTGACATATAACTGGAAAGAAATATAACTTGAATTTTATTACATCTTAATAAACAAAGCGGGTGTATTCCTTTTTCTCGTTGGAAGGCGTGGTTTCAAAGAAATTATAAAGGGTAAAATTACTTATATTTTAATTTATAGAATTTTTTATAATTTCCACTATTTTGCGGTATGTTATCTACATAATAACTCGGTATATATGTCAAAATAAATTCTTGTGTGTACGTGTTGTATTTATTAAGCAATAAGGGCATGAGTTTTTCTTTCTTATTAATAAATGTTCCCTAACATATGTATACGTCATTCATTAATCGGCACATCTAAGACTCAGGTTTCCTAAGAATGTTATGTTGCATTCACTACGTATGTAAACATTAAGAGAGCGGTTATTATATATTCAGAGATGGTAATTAGTGGTAATGGTAATGGTCAAATCGAATCGGATGTTTATTTGTCTTAAATATATTAACATGATATGTTGACTAAATATGCATATGAGAGAACATTACATATGCAGTTATTTGTAGTAGTTATTCCAAAATATTTTCATATTTTGGATTAGGTACGAAAAGAAAAAAATTAGTTTAAATAACTTTAATTTGATTTAAGAAAACAAAATTTAATTTTCTCTGAATCTGAAAATCCTTTTTCATTTTTTTTGGTCATATATATTATTTCTTCACGAACGGATGACGGATATTATTTTAAGTTCTTGTTTTTATTTTTGAAATACAAAACCCTAAAATTTCTCAATCAATAAATTGTGGGTAGTATGAATAAACTTATCAATTTTAACATTAAATTGTGATAGCTTTGATTCCAAATAATAAAATATTTATATAGAAACAATAAAATGCTACCTAATACTTGCTGATTTTTGTCCATATTAGTACCAAAATTTAAATTCAACCTCTTCCGTTGTAGAGTAAATTTAATCTAACTATTTGTTACTTACTTTGTGCTACAAACAGATCCTTCACCTTGAAAACTTAATCAGGATGGATACATAGAAAATTTTTTCTTCCTTTAGAAAAAAAAATACGGTGATATAATGCTATACATTCGCAGAGTTGGACAAATGTTTATTACTATATAATTTACAGATTATGTTAAATAGCACAATGAATATTTATATCAATTATCAAATAGGTTGTAAGCTATTGGTTATGGACAGAAAAAGGTCAGTGTCTAATTTTAGAAACCTACATCTTAACTTCAAATTAGTGAAAATGCTCTAATATTAAGTGCGTAAGTCGTATCTATGAAGTGATCTTTGAGTCAGAAAAAAAATAATAAATTTTAATTATTTTTTAAACGTAGAAAAGAAATAAGTTTTAATTTTTGTTATATATATATATTTAATTAATTTTTGTTATATAAATATTGTTATATATATATATATATATATATATATATATATATATATATTCATAAACACAATAAAGAAGAGCCTAGCTACCCGACGGGCAATATACATATGTATGATATATCAATGTACATCTATTGTGCTAATTATGTTTTAAAACGCGCAAGAAAATTTTCCCACGGATAGATGTTGGCGATATAAATGTGAACAGAGGTTAAATTTAGTGTGATGCGGGAGGGGTAGCTACTTGAGTAAGCAACTAAAATGCGGACAGTCGCCCGATAGCAGATATCATTGTTGGTCGTTTTCCGCCCATACAGATTTTTCGTTTTTTTTTGATTCGTTATAAATCTTACTTTGTTTCTTCAAATTGTTTAAAATTTTAAACTAATGTTAATATTTATAATTTGTTTATTTTTTTAAATTTTCGTTTGTGGCTGTGTAAATTTTATTGTTTCGTACTTTATTGTAAAATATAGTACATATACATATAATAAACGTAAAGAATTGATATATCCGTACAATGAAGGTATTTACGAAGAAATAATTTTGAAGAACGTAACAAAAGTAACATACAAATAATTATTGTTTTTGGAATGTTTATTAGTTGGTCTGTGAACCAATTTTGTTTGTCCGCGCGTAAAGAATAGCTAAAACCGTTTCGTTGAAATGTTTAACGATGAATTTTGTTGAGTATGAGGAAGCATACGCTGTAATTTGTCGCAATCGAATAACTAAAAGTAATATATGCTAACTTGATAATTCAATGCAAAGTGAACTAACTTGAAAAGGCTATTTTTATTATTATTATAACATACAGCGTTAGATATATGAATCATATAGTTAATAATCTTTGCAAAAGGTACCCAAACAAAAGAAGTCACGGGCATAGCTAGTATTAAAACAATTTTAATACTAAATAACATAAACATAACTAATCAACTTGAACTCAATAGATACGTTTTATTTATATAAAATGGAAAATAAATACAATTTAATAAAAACAAATATTTAAAAGAAACAATTATATTAAGAATGAGACAATTAATTACTCATTTATTGTAGATTTTTTCAGTGTACTAATGACATATATAATATGATTTTACTAAGTGCAACTCCGAATATCCGAATTACATCATAACTTTGAATGTACAAAATATTCACCTATAACTAATATAAATTTTAATATCTTCTTTGCGAAAGAAGATACTTCACTTTTAAGTCCCGTATATTATCGACAGTATTAATAGAACCACTAAAGTGATAAAATAAAAAGGTTTTTATTCGTACCTAGCTTTTGCCTGCAGCTTTCGTATGTTTTTGTTTTCGTGGCGGAGTTTAGCGCCCAATATAATGTTTTCATCCCAAAGATACCCTTGATAAAAATTAAAATAACAATGAAATTTAGAAACGTGCTATCCGAGTTTAGCGAGTGGAGTAAAAGAGAAAATGCAGACGCGAAACTCATTTCTCTCTGGTATAAACCTTAGTCTGTTGATATGTATATCATGCTAGAAAAAAATATTTTTTTTATGATTTTCATATAAATTTGATAAAAATACTATCAATGATAAAAACACTATGCCTGACAACTCTGTAAGCTAATCAAAATTCTCCAAATGAACTGGTTTGAGATATGTTTGGATAAGGTTAGTAACGAAAACCCTATAAACCTAACCTAACCTAACCAAATTAACCATCTGAACTGGCTTTGGTCACTAACCTAACTGAAACCAAGCCCACTATAACCCATTATTACTCCTACTAACCCGACAAAATGTCACATAACTCAATCTAGTTTGACTTTACTTCATTAGTAGTTACTTAAGAATAGTTATCTGACGTAAGTTACTTAAGATGTTGGTTTTCATTTGGAAAAAAATTGTTTAAACAACTTTTTATGTGTTTCTTAAACTTATTTAATAAACACGCTTAGTAAAATGAAAAATAATATTAAAACAATTGCCTTTTGAGCTGCAGTAATTTCCTCACTAACCATATAAATTAATAAATTAATATAAATGAAGAAATTTTTACTTTCAATGTTTTTTATTTGCTATAGATCATAACAAATAAAATTTTAATAAAATGTATTCAAGAACCATTAAAATAGATTACAATAAATAGAATATATTAATATATGTAATACAAGAACTGGCAAATGAATTATTGACTGTAAAAGAAATTCAATACAAGATTAAATATTGTAATTAAATTAAATTAAAAATTTCTGGAAAGTAAAATTCATATTTTTATACCTCCTAGAAAAATAATTATAATTAATAAATGCAATCGTATTTAATTTGGTAAAAAGTGTAAAAATTTCTCGTTAAACTACTTAATAACAATTTTAACGAAAATTAAATTTCATTGTAATCTAGCATACTGGATTACAAGAATTATTATTACTTACTCTTTATTACTTGGTGTAATATAAATTTATTTAGTAAAATAAAGTCTTCAAATTCAAAATTCATCATAACCATTACTGCTACTGCGAATGACAGCTTAACTGATATTGGACAGAATTAAAATGGAGATATCGCTGGGCATTATATTTTCTTTTTGGTACCCTCACTCGCCTCTGTGTGTAGAGAATAGATTTTGTACTGGCTAACTGATATTTTTGGATTAATTTTTTCTTTCAAATAAATTTTTCAAAAGACGTACAAGCCTTATGTACGTGCAGAACTTACCGCTCACGTACAAAACTAGTTTATAGATCAAACAAAACTTGAATCTGGCAACTGATAGCCTAATTATTTTATAAATATATATGTACTTTTTGATCGTTACACATAATACAATGTATATAATCTTTGTTAGTACTGGATATGACATGGCGACTACTTAAAAGAGACCTTAATATTTTAATAAGAATTTCAACATAAGATTGACTCCTGTAATTAAAAGACCAAACAAAAATATATTTCCAAGATTTTGGCCTTATTTATTTATTTTTTATAGTTTAATGTCAGGAGTTGAATGCTAATAATTTAAATAATTTTAAACATAAGTAACAATTTAACAAAAAACATATTGCAAAGACCCATTAAGTATTCAATAATATAGTCAGAAGGGAAAAATAATATCTGAACATACTCGTGTCATCTAAGCGGATGAATATTATTTGGAGGGGACTTATCTCGGATAAAAGTAATCCCACATTAAACATAAATGAGAAAAGGTGCCAATTTCAGCACAAAGGAAAAATCAGCTGGACTGATAAAATAATTGAGCTTCAAGTGGGCGCCAAGTTTTATTAAAGTTCTTTCAAACTTTTCTTACAAGAATATTTCGATCGTTGTGTAAAAAGAAAAATTACTTGCTCATTAAATTCTCAAATTTCAAAGTTTTTTACTTTATATTTTAAATAAATAGCCTCTGTATGGATCAGATTAAAATTTCTTTTCGCGTGTCTAGATAATAAATCAAACTACAAATTTTTTCTAAAATTTCGCAATTTCCTCAAGATGATGTTTATTAATCTAATCTTAACGGTCGTATTTATTTATCAATACCGACAGTCATAACTACTGAATCTTGTATGATATTATTAAAATTTAGAAAAATAATGTTGGTTATTGTATGATTTTCTAAAAAAAAGTATATATATATATATATATATATATATATATGTGTGTATATGTATGTATATGTATATGCTAGTATATGTTCTTAATGCGTCAACCATTAGCAGCATAAAACACTTGTCATTTTTCATCCGAATCTCAAATAAGTACTAATTTTTGAACTTATCCCTTTCATGTATTTTAAGTGAAAGCGTTCTGCTTTCACTTGAGAGCCGCTCTCCTTCCATCAGGTAGTCCATCAGGTAGTCCTCCGAGACAGATGTTTGCACTTTTGTCCATAAAACTGGACGAAAAGTAACTTGGCAAGTCTCGTTTCTAATAATATCGCAAAGTGCCATAATTTATTGTTAACGTCATTAACGACCCCGCTCTTCTTGCCATTATTTTGGAATGAAAAGAGCTATCAAACTTTCGTATAAACTATAAAACCGTGCAGAATACATATTTTTTTGGAAACGAAAAATAATTCATAATGTTCTTACGGCTGTTTAGGACCTATGAAACCTATTTACTACATAATGCAAGCTTGTGATCTATTTACAAGAAAATACTTAAACCTCAATATTTGCCCAATTTCACTAAATAATCGTAAATCTTCATTTTACAAATATAATAGATTTAAGATAAGTACAACTTCATTACATGTTTTGAATTGAAATTAGAATTTACCGTAGGCATATTTTAATTATATTACCGATAGATTAATTAGTTTACAACTTGTCGATTCAATGAAGATGTAAAAATTTATGACATAATCTTTATTTTGCATATAAAAAGACATAATCCGTTGATTTTTGAGAACATAAAAAGTTGTTTTTTCCTGTTACTTTGTGTATTTCTATTGTTTCAACTGGAGGTTTAATATGAAAGGCGTGTAGACTATGAATTAGAATAACTTAAAATAAATTATATTTTAACATATTTTTTTTATAATTTTCTTTAATATTCCTTTTATGTTGTTGAAAAATAAAGAGGAATATGAAATTGTAATTGCAAAAAGAGAGATTAGAAAACATTTTAGCCATATTCAGTTTTAACTGTACTCGTATGTCAACAAATATAGGTAAACTCAGTGTGTCCCAAACTATAATTTTACTTAAGTTTTTATTTTTAGGAAGTATTATCAACCTTACCGAACTATCGAAGTTTGTCATAAAGTTAAAACAAGATTTCGTGCATTGTACAATTGTTGTCGATTTGCATGAAATTTTTAAATGTCTCATTCTGCCATGAATCTCTTAGTCTTACCAAAAATAAAATGGTTATATGAAATATAACTGTTTCTCTAAGTTAATAAGCTGTATTTTTAATGAAATTATACGAGATCCTGTAGCATTGTTGTTTATTTATTTTAATGGAGAATGTCGATAATTATACTAAGAAAATTTAAAGAAAAAAAATTAAAATTATCCAGAAATTTTTAATATGTTATTTAATATGTTACAGCGTTACAATAATATAGTAAAATCGATATAATCATCGTCAGAATAAGTAAACTTTGAAATAAATGTTATGGGTATGAAATTTAATCTACAACCTTAACTTAAGACATTGAGAAATAAATACCGAACCGGTATAAAAAAGGCAAACAAAAAGAGTTAGGTTATGTTAGGAAAATATATAATATAGTTAAAATTTACATAAAAATGATTAATATTTTATTAAATAGCCAATGAAATCTAATCTACAAAATTGTAAAATTTAATGTTTCTGTAATAAAATATACAAATTTGATATTAAAGCTGTAACTTATAATTCAGATTATCTCATCGATCTTCAATTTAATACATATTTCTCGGATAATACAATGGATACTTTAGTTATGTAATCGTCGATATGGTTTCAGATCTCTCACAGAGATCTCCTTTGTCTAAACAAGCAAGGTGACAATTTAATAAAGGAAATTTCATTTACTAATTCCTTGTCTCTATTTATTAACATGTATTACGAAATTTCAATTATTAGTGTCCCTATTATTTAAGTGATTCTTCAACCTCCACACTAAACACTTCATGTGTTCCTAGATTCTATACATTTGAAAAAGATATTTTTTAAAATCATCATAACCATCAAATAATGACTTAAAAATACATTTTCTGATAAAATACATTTTCTCAAATTCTTTTAATACACTTATATTTAGTGACGCAAAAACCTAGTTTTACTTACAGAATCTATACATTTAAACGTTCTTTTCTTTATTAATAATATATTTAGTAAGAAACGTTTGTAGTTTATACCAGATTTCTCCTTCATAACCATGAAATGCCAATATGAGGGTATATTTATTTAATAGGAAGATAGAGATATGAAAAAAAATATAAAAACATTTTAAAAATAAAAGTAAAATGAGGAAATTATATAAAGATAAATTATTTAACTTATTTCTTAAATGACAATTATTTTATCAATTGTAAATAGGCTGGTTAAATAATTTTGGTTTATAGAAATTAACTGAACGATAGCAAAAAATACGGTACAAGTATATCACGAAAGCGGAATTAATAACCAAAGATTGAAAGAGCAATAATGTAAAAAATGTTTTTATAAACAAATTCTTTATCATTTTAAAAGACAGGATATGCTTTTTATTTTAATCAATATAATTTTCGTCCGTAGATTGACAATTTATTCTTTCAAGCCCAAATTCCTTTTCTAGTAGCGTACGTCAGAACAATATGTTTCAATAACTTTTCTAAACCCTCAGCAACAGAACAATAAAAATTTATCTAAATTATTCGATCTTCACATAGAAAAAATTTAAATAAAGAGGAAATGGAAGTTTTTCGATTGAAAAATTTAGGGAGCATTTCAGCCTGAAAAAAAATCTAAGCATGAGCCAAGAGTTCCATATTCAGATGTTATTCATTGAAATTATAAAATTGCAATACTATCAATATACACATGAATATATTCTACAATTTAAGGAATCGGAAATAATTAAAAGGTTTTTTTTTCAAGCTTTAATCAGGAACTTCGTTTTGTTTTCCCTCTGATACACAAACTTCCTATCAGTCTAAATTATTTCAGTTTTCGGTTTGCAAACTCGGAGGTAAGGAGATAGATAAATTTTGGTATATTTTTGATAATAGTTCAAACACTAACAACAGTCACCTGCAGACAGATAGACACCTAAGTCTCGCCATAAAACCGTTTAACCGTTTTAACATTTTAGGCAGGGAATGGAAGTAAAATGGCAAGAGCAACACGATGGAATGTATAACCTTATTAAATACGTTTGTTTTAAACCACGCGCACAAAACGTTACGGTTTTCCACTTCTGCTCTAACTTCTCTGTTACATTATTTCTTGCGATATCACTATAAAAACTCTAATGTGCGCAACATTGAACATTTTACTAAAACTTCTCACACTTGCAAAAAAAAAATTTGAAAAAGTCGAGTTTTTGAATTTATTTATAGTTTGAAAAAGTAATATTTTCAGAAATATCTTTAATATATGAACTTTCCAATTTTGCTAATTAATTATGTATTTATAGTTACAAATTGGACGCTATCGTCTTTAGAATTAATTATATGTAAAAACTATTTAAATGAGGATCACAGTACATTTTCGTTTGTAGTTAACTTTATAGCTGTAAAAACCCGATCACAAAGTTTACACCTTACGCACGTATTTTGTAGAAGCTATAATGAGCTCTCACTAAATAGATAATTGGAATTATTTAATACTGGATATGCCCCAGTATTTATTATTTCTGTTATTATCATTGCTATTCCCAAAAACGCTAATAGATTTCGTTGGTAGTACCAATGTCGTAAAATTCACCAATAGAAAGTATTTTTTATTTATAATATCCAGATAAAAAGTATCTTGTATGATATTCGAGAGTATAAACTATTACCGTACTAATTTTCAACAAATTACAAAAAGACGGACAACGAAACGGAAACGGACGGACGAAAATTCTAAAAGCGGGTTTTCTGACTTCTATATTTATTATATATGCTAAATGGGTCCCTATTAAAATATTTTCCATGTACAGTATTAATTCTCTTACAATTTTATTATATTTATCACACATTGTTGTTTATTGAAGTTTCGGTTGTGACTCAAGATTGCTTGCAATAAATTTGCCATTGCTAGCATCGTTTGTTTGGTCAGATTTATTTTTGTCAGAGTTGCCTTTGTACGCTTATTAAGCTTATTAAGCTACTTATAACATATTAATAAACGTTGAAATATTTATGTATCGTTAAAGCTAAAGTCGCTTTAATTTTATTAAATGGCGTGTAATAACTTTACCTCTTATTTTCAAACTGACAAACAAGGTTGGAATGTCGTTTGTTAAAATGAGAATTGTTATTCGCAATGAGATGTAAGTAAGGTAGAAGTGACTTAAATGAAAATGACAAACGTTCATAAAAATACCTAACAGGAGTTAAATCAGCTGTCAACATTTGTATATGTCGTTCCGAAATACTATGTAAAAATGTAAAATCAAATTGTTTTTGTGTCGAATGCTGATATTAATTTAAACGTAAGTAATAAAATAAAATAATGTTTTAATTACACACTAATCTTATTTCTCTTAAAATATAAAAGAGATTATTATTTTAAGTCTCACAAATTATCAAACTTAACATTTTTTTAATATTCACTTTCAAAATTATTAACTGGGATTAATACATATAATATAATTAATAAAAATGAAATTGTATCACATTTTTACCTATTTAAAACCGAATGCAAAAGGTAAAGAATTAAAAATAAGGAGGTTAAGAATTAAAATAGGTCTGGAAAATGAAATGTAAGAATCATATTTCCTGTAAATTACATGTAGTCTTGTCCTTTATATATGAATTTTGAATTTTAAAATTTGCGTTTTTTATTTTTTTGTTATTTCGAAATTATTTTTTAAGCAATGAATTGATAAAATGAGGTATTAACATTTTTGTTTTATATATTAGGTGGACATATCCTATACGAAAGCTTAGTTTAGTAGATTCAAGGTTAAAGTTACTAGAATGGCTTAAATAACATAAAAATATTTTCAAAACAGAGCCTCTTTGACCTATTATTGGAAATAAATTGAAAATTTCAAAATGCGATTAAATTATATTTTTAAAGCAAACTTATTCCATTTTTATTTTGTGAAAATTTAATTTTTAGACGACATTTACAGCAATTTCCTTTACCTGAAAAGTAAGGATTTGCTTAAGACAAATGTAATTTTGTTAGCAAATAAATAAAAGAATTAAAGAAGAAATGTAAGCACAGTGAGTTTCCAACCTTATCTGCGATAGTTACCAACTATTACGCTGATGAGATAAGAGTGTCAAAAAGATAATTAAAACTAGATAAGAATTGATTGCAGTTGTCACCGCGTGTGAAAGTAATTGATTGTCAAAATCATATTTATTTACTAACTTACATAAATTAAAACAAAAATTACAATGATGAACCTATATAAAATAAAAAGAAAAACAAAACTAAACTTATTTAAACAATCTCTTCAATGACACCACGATATATAACTCATCGTCACCCATCACAAAGAAACTACATTCTGGTGTAATCGCAATCAGTTGATTGAGCAATTTTATACCGTAAGAAAGTAAAAAATTCTGATATAATTCGCTTTTAAATGCCAATATTATACAAAGATAGTGACTACACGGATTCAGGAAGTTATCAGGTAAGAAGAGCGAAAGTATTTTTAATGAAGTGGGAATAAATTTTTCCATTTTCCATTTCCATTTAAATAAATGTTATCAATGAAAATTTCTTTCTGTGCTACAAGTATAAAAACCGTAGCATATCCAGAAGAAAATCGGTAAGAGAAATAAATGAAATAACCACACTGCCTCTATTTACAAATATTGAAGGAACGTTAATCGTTCAATCAACAGGTTGTATTTAATTTCAGTATATAGTATAGTAGTTCTGGCACTCAGATAATATTCTAATCAACCAATTTCAATAACCAATAACGTGGTTATTTCTTACGGTCACATGAATTTGTCAATTAAAATTAAAACATTTGTTATGGTTCTTATTGAGCAGGTAAAGTATGACTAAATGTAATAACTTAAGATGTACAATAACACGAATTGGATTTTTGTAACACGTAAATAAAAAATAAAATTGAATGATGTGACAAAAATACGAACTGGTGTGAAGATATAATAACAACCAATTCATAAAAATATGGAATATAAATGTTTTAAGAGTATTAAATTAAATATCACTATTCCTCTGCAATATAAAATCCGGACAAAATCATACAAAAAATAGTTTCAGACATTGATACTATCCTGAAAGCGTAATTTTACATAAATTTAGAGTAAATACCTTAATATATATATATATATATATATATATATATATATATATATATATATATATACTTTAATATTAATAAATTAGTAAAAATATTAAGGGGAGTGCTTTAATATTTAATATTTTTACTAATTTATTTTTATAAGCCATAACAATTTCATCAGTCTTAAATAAATAAAAATTTCTGAAAACGTTTCAGATATATCTGAATTTATTTTTGGTCTTTGAAATTGATATCCATCTGATAGTGATACCGATAAACAAAACTGTGTGTAATATTATTACATTAAGATAAAAGAAAAGAAAAAATAATGACAAGATAATGACAAGATAAAATACCGTAAAGGCAAACACAATTTATCCAAACGTCTATATTGGCGAAGGAAGGAAAAAAATATGACGAAATAGAAATCCTTGGTATTTCATCCACGGAATTTGTCTTCATCAATTAGGGATGTCGTAAACATTTACACAGAGTAATAATATTCCTATATCAATTTGGCAATTACACCATTTCAAAAAGAAAATTAATTACTTGTCATATTTTCACATTCGTAATTAACATATTGATTTTAGCCTTCAAATCAGTAAGTAGTTATTTCCATATGAATTTCGATACGAATCGAGGAAACTGGTGGTAAATGGAAAAATCCAACATTTATATTGAACCTTTTCCCCGCATAAACTCCATAACTAAATAATTTATCTTTATTAAAATCATTCAGTCTCATATAAATAAATATTTAATTCATACATTGTCAGTAACCAAGAAATTTTAATTACCATGGAAAACTCAAGTTATCCTTATATAATAATATACCGTAGTATAAAAATAACAGCTTACAAAATTTCAATAGATCGCATCGAGCACTACAAACTGAGTATCTAAAAATATTTGATAAAATAATATATGAAACTGCCGATTCTATTTTAAATATGATTTTATCAATTTAAAAAAATTGTAAAAACAAAATAAATTAATTAAAATAGAGAAAGTTCCACAAAAATAAGTATATATATCTACTTGATCATATTTTAATTATTTTAAAAACTGTCAAAACTAGGGTCAACCCATGTTAGAATTCCCATTGTCTCAAATTTACTTTGTCAACATTTATCATTAATTCAGTTATTATAATAACGTAATTATTTTTTTTAATTACTGTGCATTTGATTTTGTAATATTTTTCGCTTTAGCGTAAAATTTTCTATTGGGTTATTTTGCGCGTATTGTATTTATCCCTTATATATTCCTGGAGGCGTCACTCGACTGGGTTATACACTAACAATGGAAGTGTATATATAAAGTGTAATACATTTGTATATAAACCCTATTTTTTCTATGCAAGCAACATATTTTCCTAAAGCTATGAGTGTAGAACGTGGATTCACTAGCAAAACACTCTTGCATTCAGTGAGCAGTTTTACATTAGAAATTATCACGCACTTCAAAAAGTAACATTAAACAGACACGTTTTTTATACTTTTCAGCCGTTTACACTACTTTCTTATCTTCTAATGTCGCACGAACACGCCATATATATATATATATATATATATATATATATATATATATATATATATGTACATATATATGTATATATATATATATATATATATATATTTATACAAATTATCTAACGTCATCTAAATCATCTCTCTTCTCATAGGTGAATTCACCGTCATGTCTACCCGCGTGCTGCCGGTTTATACATTTATTAGTTTTTGCCGTTTTGTACAACGAACCGTGTCTGTACATTAAATATTTGAAAACAAACACAGTTTATACACGTTTTGCTTACCGAGGTCAAAAAATAGTTTTTAGAATTTTTGTCTGTTTGTCTGATCATTTGTGCAGGATAATCTCAGAAATGGCTTAACTGATTTGAATGCGGTTTTCACTAATTATTGTAACAAGCTTTTTGTAATATTTAGTGTTTCTTAATTCCAATCGGCTTACAAACAAAAAAGTTATATTAATTTAAATAATATAATACGCTCTATTCTAGGAACGGGCTTCGGTTGATTTAGCTAAAATTTTATTAACTAAAATTTGTAAAGCCATGGTTGGAAGTTTGGAGCTACAGACGTGTCCAATTTAAATTGAACTCTCACCAATATGGCCGACCATATTAAATAGGGATCAGCTTCCACGAGCTGCACCGCACTCTATAGCATTGGATGATTTACAGCAACGCACTTATTCGAAGACTCACGGAGCACCACGGTAACGGCTAGACTCGGTAACTCAGAGTCTAGCTGATAAATCTCTTGAATTATCTACCGCATTTAGTAGTTTGGAAATAATTAAATAAAATAATTTTATATAATTTGTGAAGACTATTCTGTCTGTAAATATACTTATTTGGTAAATTAGACTATTATAATTAGAAAAGACTTTACATATGTTTTTCGTTCGTTTTATTATGTTTGACTATAGTCCTATGTTTATAATAATTAATTTATTTTTACATAAGAGGAGCTATAATAAGGTGGGCGTTATTAAGTCGGTAGGAGTTTTTATTTTATTATTATATATATATATATATATATATATATATATATATATATATATATATATATATATATATATATATACAAACGCCCAATATAAACAAAAGCTCCTACCAACTTAATAACGCCCAATTTATTTTAGCTACTCTTATTTGAGAATGAAGTAATTATTATAAACACAAGATTTCAGTCAAACACGATAAAACCAACGAAAGCTATACGTAAGGTTTTTTTTCTAACTGTAACAATCCAAGTTACCAAATAATTATATTTACAGATATACGTAGAGAATAGCATTCGCAAAATAGAAAAAATAAAATTACAAATAACTTTCAGTCAGACGAGGTATCGTGCTACAGAAACTCTGGTTCAGAGTGTGTCTCGGCCGAGTTTGCAGTATTGTCGAATGGTAGCCTTTCGCAGCTGGAGAACAGCAAATAGTTTGAGGCACACTTATATGCGGATGGACAACGGCATGCCCCGTCACGCGGTCCGAGACATTTACTGATAGATAATCATTGTTTGGACAGCTAATACTCGATCTCAGGAGACAAATAAAGAACGCGAAGCGCGTCTAACCGCCGACCGCGAAGCTCATGCACTATCACGTCAGTCTGAAACTTTTACTGACAGGGAATCTTGCTTGAGCTCTCAGAGAATTTGGAGGGCAAACGGTCGAAGAACGCGATCGCGACTTAAAAAGAACGCGAAGCGCATCTAACCGCCCTTCGGGAAGCTCATGCACTATCGCGTGAATCTGAGACTTTCACTGATAGAGAATCTCATTTCAGCTCTCGAAGAATTAGGACAAGCAGTCTAGAGAGCTGGAAAGTAATTTGTAATATGATAAACTCCTGATCGTAAACGACATAATAATGGTTGAACACTCGAAAATGAAGACGAAAATCGGCAACGGTTGCAAACAGCTAAAGAACTCTATGAACGGACCCGTTAGGGCGAAGAAAATAATTTATTAGCTGATAGAGAAAGGATAAGTGAAATACGGCATAATGAGACTGTAGACCAACGTCGATCATAATTAGATGCTGATCGACATCGGCCTAATCTCAATAGAATGTCATTTAGTTCGTCAGAAGACTCAAGTGTGGAAGGAATTAACATTATTCCATGGGTCAACAACGAGAAATCGGTTTATTTAGATTCGCCTAGAATTAATTACTCTTGATTCGCATCTATAGGAGGTATGGTGGTGTTTTACAATTTTTATAATGCACTAAAACGGAGAAAAGAACCAAATAGAAATTGATGTTACAGGTGGAAAATTGCTGATTAAACATTTTCAAAAACCCCCAAATTTTACAAAAAGACTACTAAATGATGAGCATCCATAGTGGAAACATTTCTTGGGCAATGTCTGTTTATACAATAGAGCACGCCAAATAAAATCCTTTGGAGCAAAACAATTTACAGAGGGATTATTTATGCCGACTTTGAAGGTGCGAGACCAAGCTTATCGCCTTATTTGATATTTACTTCCTCAAAACGATACACAATTTCTTCAGATTTATTTTTTTTTTTGCAATGAACAGATCAATATACGGAATCAAAATTTTCAACAACTGAACATTAACTTCATGTCTCAACTTCAGGATATATTGCATCAAGTAAATCCGTACGTGAGAAGCTTCGAAGCCGCTTTAGACTCCATTCCATAGGATCAAAATAATAATTATAAAATTGTAATTAGGGCAGACAAACGTCTTGTTGGAGAACATCGTGGAAGATACAATTCCCTCGTTACAGAGAAAGTTGCAGTGATCTTAGTTGATCGAGAATGCGACAGATGTGATATTGTATTGGGCATTCACGATAATTATCTGAAATGTATTTCCTAAATAATAAAAAAAAATGTCAGCCCTACAGTTTTATTCACACCAAATGCAAATAAGACAAAATTATTTTACTTATTTGCAACGATTTTGAAGACTGTTTAACCAATTTATCGTGGACATGTTTGCAACAATAGAAACGGAGAAATTAGTTTACATTCACACTAACCAGGTACGTTTACGTGCTGAAGATTATGTGTCATATGCAAGACGCTTTCTGTTATATTCAAAAGTACGGTGACGTTCGAAAGTCTACCTGACATCTTATAACATTTACAATGAACCCAAAGTGGATATAAATTTCACAAATGCTTTTTCCCGGCCAAGCATCTTATGATAGCCATAGTCTAATAGCTCGAGTTTTTCATTTTAAGCTAAAAATTATGACTGACCTAATCACTAGAGAAAAAGTTTTCGGTTCATCTTTTTATTTTATGTATAGCATTGAATGCCAAAAACGAGTCATGCCACATTCCCATATACTACTGTGGTTGGAAGAAAAAATTAGGATTGATGATATCCACAAAATAATAAAGGTTGAGTTTCCTGATTAGAACGAAGATCCCACGTTATATGAGATCGTAAAGACTTACATGGTTCACGGATTATGTGGCGCTCTGAACAGGAACTCACCTCTGTGCGAGTAGGTCGTTGCTCTAACAAAACCTTCGAGCGCTTTCACAACAAACAACTCCAAAAGAAAACGGGTATTCGCTGTACTATCTAAAATCACGTCAAAATGGTGGCTTCACGGCTAAAATTAGTTTACATGGCCAAGAAATTGTTTTGTATAATAGATGGGTACCCTATTTACCCGTATTACCAAAAACCTTTCAAGCTCATATCAACGTTGAAATATGCAATAGGGTTGAATCTATAAAATACATATGTAAATATGTTAACTAGGGAAGTGATCAAGTCACGGTTGGTTTTACAAATAATAATAATAATGATGAAGCTGCGTGGTTTCAATCTGGCCGATATATTAGCTCATCCGAGGCAGTTTGGCGCATTGTAAGCTTTTCGATCCCTGAAAGACCTCCACCCATAATTCATCTGGATGTACAACTTGTAGCGGAGTAGTTCTAAACGCTCTGTTTAAAAAATCCAAGACGAACATCTCTGCTTGCATTCTTCAAACTTTGTGAAACAGCATTTGCTAAAACACTTTTAAACAACGAAGTTTTACTTTTAATAAACAACAAGTTAATTGCAGAAGATGTGGAACAGTTATAAATGGCGAACCGGGTATTTTTAAAGAACACATTATTGGAAGAGTACACCGGACATCCAAATCACTCAGAATACTTTTACTTGTGCCTACTTTTGCGCACTGTTCAAGGACCTACTTTTTTGCTGAGCTTCTATGGGTTGATGATGTCGTATACCCTACTTACCAAGAAGTTTGCTGGGCACGTCACTTACGAGAAAGTGATTAACATTGGGGCGATTCTTTGCCGAAGCATGTATAAGTGAAACTCTACATCGTCCACGCCAGTTGAGTTGTTTGCAGTTATGCTGGTGTTTTGTGCACTTTCAGATCCCGCACAGTTATATATGCCAAGACAACTTAGCTGAAGACGTTTTCCGGCACACACAATTAACGTCATTTGAATCGTTGTTTGCTGGCTATTCAAGACATAGGTCTATTGGCGGTAACCTTATTTTGTCGATATAGTATGCTAGAGCAATTGTTTGAAGGTGAACGCATTAATAGAAATTACACAACGGAAATAAATTATATTCCAGTGGTATTGGCCAAAGCTTCACAAACAGGTATCTCGAGACTAAGTGATGAACATAATTTAATATTCGATGCTTTAGTTTTTTTTTGTTTACAGATGCTCCCAGTTGAACGGAAAAAAACTTTTCTCGTAAAAGTCAATTGCTCTTGCTGCCGCCTCATCAGGTATAGCAGCTACTTTGTTGCCAGAAGGAAAAACTGCCCACGCGATGTTTAAGATTCCAACCCGGTTAAACCGCACAGAGTGCCCGATTTGTAATACTTCGAGAAACAATGATGAAGTAAAGGTTCTACTTTATTGTAGCCTTATTTTATGGGATGAATATACTATGGTAAACTGCTAAGTAGTAAAAGCAGTAAGCATTACATGATATCAGTCAAAACGACCAACCCATGACTGGTATTACAAGACTATTTTGTGGTGATTTTCGGCAGACTTTATCTGTTATACCACGTGTAACAAGAGCTGATGAAATTAGAGTCTATTTTAACAGTTTCGGCCTACGGCACTTCACAAACCCTATACATTTAAGAGCTATTTTGACCCCAGGCAACGATCAGGCGGCGGCAAGACATGCTGAAATTCTTAGTTTCTTTTCTGAAAGGTAATGTAGAGTATATATTTATTAACGGAGTTACGGATCAAGAAGAATCTACTATAACGCTCTTTAGAAATTTAAGGCCGCCCAAAATGTGTAAAAGTACCAGGTTAAAAGTGATCATTGTACAAAGAAATGTGATAGGAGCGGACATTCTAATAGGTTGCGGCGAAGGTGATGATATTTTTATGTCCCGGATCCCTCTTATTTCAAATAATTTTCGGTTTAGTTTTAAACGAGTTCACTTTCCAATGAGTTTATGCTATGCTATAACAATTAACAAAGCCCAGGGCCAGACGCTGAATGTTGCGGATGTAGATCTTAGTACAAGCTGTTTTCGCCCGGTCAGCTTTATGTCACTCTGTCGTGTGTTACCAACTCCAGGAAACTCCATGCTTTAATCCCTGATGTCTCTACATGTATTATCATATACAGAAAATAATTGTTAGGTGTTACACTATAAAATGATGTACAATCTATTTAAAGAAGTGTCTCACTTCTGTTTTCTCTTTTCTTATAATTTGAGTATATGTAGATGCACAAGTACGTGACAATTTTTCACTCCAAGAAAATCTGATAAAACCAAAACTGAAGTTCACGCGAACGAAGTGACAGGCATCAGCTAGTATTTAATATAATAATACTCCTAATAAACAATTACTTACCAATTCATAGTGCTTGAAAAGAATTATTATAATGTAATATATTATTGAAATAAATTAAAAAGGACATATGTAACTACTAATACTTCCATAAAACGTAAAATTTTATCTCCGTCAACGTTATAAAATGTAGGTTTATCCATAAGAACGTAGGTTATAAAAGTGCAATAAAACACAGTTTGTTGTCTCATATAAACATGTTGCAAAAAATACAATGTCGTACTCCGCAATGTCGTATGGACATTTACGCTAGTGGATAACTCTCAGTCAGAGACTTCACTTTTTTTCACTTAATATCCTATTTTTCTTTATATGTCTTCCATACATGTGCATACATTGACTTGTTCCCCAGATATATATTATAAAATCGTAAAATTCGCTCTTTTTTTCACAATACTTTTTAAAATTTACTCTTAAGCGTAATCGTAATTTACGCAAGTATAAAATGTAAATTTAATTTCGTCCCATGATATAAATCTTGTCCCATAATATAAATGTAGCTTTACTAACAATTTGAAACCCTTGACGTGACGCATGAGTAGATGCAAACTGCATAGAGGATCGAAAACGCGGCCACCCACGGAACAAACTAATACAAAACTTTCATAAAATACTAGTATCGAAACTCCACATACGAAAAAGGTTTCTTCGTTTCGGATTTTGTCGGGTAATTAGATCCAACTTAGTTATGTTTATGCCATGTCTCTCATACATGATTGTTTCAGTATAAAAAAGCTTAAAATTGTTGAAATTAACTGACATTTTTATTTTTTCTTTATTCATGTACGCAGTTTTCCTCTGAAATTGATTATTATTTTAAATTCATCTGTCATGATTTTTTGGACACAACAACGCCACATTTGGAAGGAAGAACGAACCTTCAAAGAAATACAATATTTTTGTTATGAAATAACATTTTTTAGCCCTAAATATATTTTTGGCGAATTTAATTTTTGAAATTAATTTGTATTTTTGGGCCATTCAGTGGGACCATTTTTTAATAAAGTTTTGGCAAGCATAACCACATACCTTTTGAAAATAGATGGGGAAATTGTATTGAAAATATACTTATATATTAAATTGATCTTCACATGTTTAGGTAGGTTTAACCGATATATTCATATCTAAAGTATACATTTTTCAAATACTTCATTTATTATGCAGAATTTTATGTTTAATTTTTCATCTATATGGCTTGATTTAAATTATTCCGTTAAATTTGGATAAACAATTTCAAAAGATATAGACAACTAACAAACATATGCATATTTCCCCAATTTATGCACTTTATAACGACAGGTTTATTGGAGGTACATATGCATATTTCTTTTGAGGCAATGACTAATTATATAAGTCAAAATGGACAATGTAAATTTTTATGTGAGAACAACATTTATTTTTAAGGAATCCCTTAACCCTAATAGAAAAATCTTCAGCTACTCAAAAACTGACATTTTACGAAAATAAAATGTTGGATACTGTGGTTAGTCATGAGCTGGTCCGTCAGTAGAACCCTCGCGAGGTGAACGTTGGTTTCTGGGATGTCCTAAACATACACACACATACAGATAAAAAAAATTTATAACTCAAGATTGGCCTCAATTGACTTTTCTGATATAACTCAAGGTTGGCCTCATTTGGACAGTTAGTGTCCAGAAGGCCCACCGTCTAATATTGGCCGCTTTTCATTTCATTGGCGACACTTAATATTCAAAAACTACTGACATACTCCACGCTTAACTGGACTAAAAGTGAACTGATTATTACCAGTTTGTCTACTGTCTAATTTATAAAGATTTTTTGTCAACAATTTTGCGGTATTGTAGAATTGGGCACGTGACACACATGGAACAAGTGGAGTGTCACGTCACATATTACGCGACCCTCACGACCGTCGGTTACGAGTTATGTGTTATGCGATACTTCTGCTATCAACAGTGTTTTATGACTATTTTTAATTTTAACTTAAACTAAACATGGAAAAAATATTTATCTTTTTTAAATATGTAATAAAAAGGATTCCAGAGTGGGAATTATTTTAGAGCTACTATTGATGTAAGATGGTTTAACTAAATACCAGGAAACCAAATGCAAGTAATAACAAGCTCATTACGGGAAGAAGTATATAGATAAGCAAAAATATTCCAGCATAAATTTGCTTTTACAAGCTTTGAAAAACACGTAAATGTGAGGTTCTTTTATGTTATTTTTGTATCAAATGTGTACCTTTTTAAAAAAAGGTGAATGTAAGGGCACAGTAATTGCTAGTTATTTTTTCGGCCCTGCCATCGATAATGATTTACATGAGTTTCCTAAAAACAATAATTAGAGTCTTTTAATTTCAAAACTTTCAATTAAGGAAGTTTTTTATTATTTCTGATATATCAAAATTGTGAAAAAATTGCAACTTTTTAGACGAAGATGTATGTGACGACACAGTTGCTGCTGCTAATTTTTCTAGGATGTGTCGTAAGAGTGTGGTTCATCGTATATTCCATCAGTCCACCACCATTCAGATATTGAAGACGCACAAGGAGGAATGAAGTGAAAATGAGTCAACTAGTTGCTTAAAAGATAATTCCATAAAATGAACACAGAATCCTGAATCATGAAGGAGGAATGTGAAAAAAGAGATAATAATTTCTGGTGGAGATAACAAGAATTATAAGAACGTTATTGTATCAGCCAAATATTTACTTTCTCCTTGCATTGCAACATAGTGACGAAAGTGAATGAATAATTTTAGTGAAGATATTCAAAAAAATATATTCAAGGGTTTTTATTCCCTCACGTCCAACTTTGAGGACTGATTTGATTACTTCATGTGCAAGAAGCGGAGAAGAGTGCCCGAAGATTACATCGTTGTGAGACAAGTCGAAAATACCGTAAGAATTTTACTCGAAAATATTGTTTGAAGAAATATTTAAAGACGATGGAAGTTTGCCAGAAATTTTTTTAACACACTAACCCTTTCTCTAAAAAGTGTTAAAATATTGTTTGAAAAATAAACGCACTCCTTCATTGGGTATTTCTTCAGAAGGCCAAAGAGGAAAGCATGGTAAACAAAAATGGGTTTTGGAATGCGACGTGAAAAGTATTACGCAGTATCCCAGTTTTTGAAAGTCATTTCCATTCCATAGTAATTCAAAAAAGTATTGTTTGTCTACTTGATTGTAGCATAAATACGCACATTGTACAAAAAATATTGTGAAGACCACAATTTCTTCAAAGCGAGTCCTTTTCCAAGAACATGTTTTCTCAGTCTTTTAATTTGACATTAAAGGCACCAAAAATTATATGTGCGCAAAGTGCGACAGTATTATATGATTTTACAAAACACAAACTTTACCTAAAACCATTAACTTACGGAAAAATAAAAACTAATAATCTAACTGCCGTAGGAAATGCATATGCAGCAATGAAAGCAGATAAAGTGCAGAGCAAGTCTTGTAAGAGACAATGACTGTGTCATTTGATCTGCAAAAATGCCTCTCCACTCGTCTTATCTTCATTCATCTTATAAGCCCCAGACACGGACTTATAACATTTCACGTTACAACGTAGGGGCATTAAAAGACATACTGGTATGCATAGAACGAATCTTTGACAAGAAGAAAAAGATAAGAAGTCAATTCATACATATGTGTATAAATTTATTTACGGCAATATCACTGAGAATATTTACTTTATAGCGATTGATACACAGGGCGGAACTGGAACATTTACGTGACAATGATGTTTCTTAAGATTTTTAAAACTTGCTGTGGTTCAGTAAAAATAAAAAACCATACATTTTTAAAACCGGCGTACAGTCACCCCGAGGCCATTTTTACAAAATTACCCATGCACCTGAAGAATGGTATAAAGAGACGAGTTTTCAAGGCAGAAGTATTAAAAATTTTATAGAGAATGAAAATTAACCCATTCCTTTGCACTTAGCCCCTATTGCAGCGCCGATGTCAAAAATTAAGGATTTAAGAGAACTTATGTACTATATGTACACATACTGTAAGTTATTACACTTATTTTATTAACTCCTTAATTTGAATTGACGGTGCGGAGGAATTAACGGTATGAAGAGGAAACTTCAGTTTAATTTATTTCTTTCTTATACTAATTTTATAACAAAAATATAATATATTTTATATCTGTAGTCTCATGGAAATTGTCTTAATATAATAAATATTTAAGACAATTTCCATGAGACTACAGAACATGACCAAAGTCAGGTTAGATCATCATATTGAGATTTCTAAAACGGTCTATGTCAAAAATAAATTAAGAATAAATAAATACTTCATTTAAAATGAAATATAAAAACGATTTATAAAATCTTAAGACACGTGTTAAAAAATGTCTCTTATTATCTTATCCAATTCTTCTGACTGATTTTTGATATTGGGTCTTTTTGAATTCGTCCACAGATTTATATATATACATACATACATACATATATATATATATATATATATATATATATATATATATATATGTATATATATATATGAATTTATGTACAATGTAGATGTTCAAAAAAGCATTTTATTATGTCATTGAGCTTCCTAAAGTAATTACACATTAAACATACTAATGGACAATTTTCTTGAAATCGTATTTCAATTTTTTGGACATTAATTGAGAATTGTTGGCGATTTGCCCCGCTAGAAGTAAACAGGTTGTTGAAAGAAAATGGCATAGTTCACAAATACTTACGTAAAGAGTTCCATATAAGAAAATTGATAAGTAAGAAGAAACATTGAAGATTAGTGAAGAACGTAGGTTGTGGAATTGGAAAAAAATTGTTAATAAAAAGAAATTAGCATAGAAGTACTCTTGAATAGGTGTATTGAAGATCAATCGATTTATTGTTTGTTGTAGTTTTGTTTATTTTAAATTATTATATCATCAAATTAAAATAAAATAAAATATAGAAATAATGTAGCAAGAGCTATATATCCGTATAGCTCTTCTTAACTTATTTCACGAAACACATTTTGGCGATAAAAAAATTTATGAAAATTACGTCAAATGTGAATAGACAAATAGCCAATATCTTAGTAATGATGTGAGTATTTTTGATATAATTTAGGTTCGTAGTATATTTTATCTGTGCAGTCTAATTTTGAAAAGAAAAGTATATTTTGTGTATAGAATTCACATCACACATTTTGTAAACATACGCTCTGTTACTTTAGTTATCAAAATTGACTAGATTTGAATTCATGCTAAAATGAAGTGAATATGCTATATATTCGCTTCATTTTTACGTTAGTACATCTATGTGGTTCGTAGTATATATATATACTTATGTAACTTGCATTCATCGAAAAATCGGGAGTTAGTAATACCAAATCTAATGAAATTTACAAAATTTATTTTCAATCACTCTAAATATATCATTTTGAGTTATCGCCTTGCGAGAAAACAGTTCGCAAGATGTGTATTAATGCGTAGATACATATTTCCGACACTTTTATACTTACGAATAAATACAGATTTAACTGTGATAGTCGTCCAAAAATCTAAGCTGTGATTTTAATGGAAATTCATTTTAAAGTACCAACAGAGTGTAAAACATACGTAATTTAAAAGAAATAGGCGCGCGTAATCTTCCGTCTGTCTATCTGCTTAATGAATCCTGTATGCACTTAACAAATCTTGTATTTATGACATAAATGCGAAGACATATTTGTTTGTTTTTCTTTCAAGTCGTAAAAAAAACAAATTTAGGAAAACCTCATAGGTAAATATTATCACGTGAACCACTTTAAAATATGCATATATATATATATATATGTATATATATATATATATATATATATATATATATATATAGAGAGAGAATACTTTTCAACCCGGAAAATGTCATTCCGTGTGGAAAATATTTTTTTTATTATACGCGGCATGTTTTATTTATACCTACAGATTTGTACTTAAAGCCACGCGATTGACGCTGCGGGTAAAAGCTTTTTTTTTACATTTAATTTCTTTCCAATATATATTTTCCATATTTTCATGAACAGTTCTTGTTTAATTTGTATCAAATATTTACTGAAAAAATTATTTCTTATTACTTCATCCTGCTTTCCATTTCAAAAAGGGTTTTATTAATATTTTTATCAGCCTAGTTTTGCTTTAATTTACAAATTTCGTTCCACGTTTTTAAAAGGATAAATAAAATTTGGATTGAAGCTACGATCATGCGTTGTCATAAACCTAATTCTTTTGATACGTTAGTTCATGTTAAAGTAAATCTCTTGATACGCGTTATTTTATTTGAAAATTACGTTTATAATATTGGCTGTCAGACAAAGAAATAAAACTACTTAATAGAACAATGTGATTTTATATGGACGGTAAATAAATATACTGCATTGCATAACATATATTATTACCATTATACGTTTTTACCTAAAATTGTTCATAGATAAACGAATTTAAACATATCTTACAAGCATCAGCAATTGTTAACCTACAAACACTAAAACAATTATTGAATATATTTGGCGTCAATTTCTAATAATTTTAATTATAAATTTCAAACTAAATTAATAAATTTCTAATAATTTCTTTAAATTTTTGCTAATATCCCACCTGAAGATGTTGTAATACAATGAAACCTAGGTCGTGGTAAAGAAATTAAAGATAGTAGAAATAATACTACATCACGTAGTTTCATTTAATTGTGACTAAAACAATTGTTAACCTATCAAACAATTATTAACCTACAAACACTAGTTTAGGCACAGTAAAAACATACAATGTAAAAAGATTATATAAATAGTAAATAAATACACTTGAAAATCAATGGAAATCAAATCGAATTTTGCTAATTTAATTTTTTACAATCGACATAAATTTTAAATTCCAAATTCCTAAAAACAGGAAGATCATTTTATTACTTATTAAATATGATTTGTTTATTGCGTGCCACTGGGTAAAATAACATGAATAACTTATATCCTCAGACGTTATAGACCATTGTTATTAACTTAAGAAAATATATTCTATCTTACCGACACAAGCTATGAAAATGTGGCGCCCTTTTTATAAAAATGAAAAAACTTGTAAGAATAAAATACGTTTCTAGTAAAATACACTTTGTATATTTGAGATCCTGTTGACATTCGCTTACTTAAGCTTTCAGATAAATGCTTTTATATTTTTAATGCTCCATGGCAAATTAATTTTTATTCTTACTCAGATATTTTCGTAAATAATTTTACACGATTCACTTAACTTCTAATTTTAGATTTATATTTCATTAGTTATAGACGCACTTTATCACATCAAAAACAACCGCTACAATGTAGACGACACAGGCTACCTTGTTTTTCATGATACCGTGCTTGTATGTTAAAATGATATCCTCGTTTTATGGCATGCACCTTCAACCAAAACACGCTGCATTTTATCTTAATTTCACTCTTAAAAATTTTATTAGAAAAAATACTTCAAATATTTTATGGCATAATTTTAATGTTAAATTAGCCTTAATGTGAATAATTGTAACGAACGTAACAGTAAAGTAAATATCTGTATCGCCATAACATTTTAAGTTCATCAAACCGATATTTTTTAAAACACTGGATGTGGCTAAATACTGTAATTTAAGTTGATGCTACTGTGAGAGAAAACGTTTAAAAAAACGTAAAAGATTAGTTGCGGGGGAACGAGAAATATATAAAAAAACAAGATCTCACCAACAAATGATTATAAATTTAATTTACTATTTATCAAAAGTACTATGTAAATAAATATAAACTAAATTCGGAAATGCGAGCAAACTCTTTTCTCTTTCTGATTTATACGCACTTCATCATTTCAATTTGTTCCTCCAACATATTAGCTTAATATACAAGTATATTCTCTAAGTATTTATATGCCACAATGTAAATATTGTTTTTGCCTTATTCTTGTCTATTCCAAAGGACGAAAATACACATTACAATAAACTACAATTTCTCTTAGTAACCGTAGGCAGATTAACATTACATTCGGAAGATAACATTTATTTTGAAAAAGTGGGAATTATATGGAATTCTTACATTATATTTCTATTTGAATGAAATGGGCATAACACGCACCGCGCGGTACCTGAAAGATTTATATAGTGTGCGAAGTGACAAAGCGAGTCTATACCGTTGAGAATGTTAGGGAGCGGCACAAAATAGGTACAGATTTGTTTAACCGAGTGAATTAAGCGACTTATAACCGTATTAAAAACAAGATATTACTGTGCCGGTCGGGGAAAATATGTGTGTTTTTTATCGTATAATTTATTATGCGTTGTACGTATAATGCATAGTAAATTATAGGAACGATATGTCATTTTAGTCTTAAATTTATTCTATACAATTTTACTTCATTGCATATTGAGTTCATATGTACAACAAGGAACCATGACACAGGGATCAATCAACAAGAAAACACATCAATCGTGGATGAAAGCCATTTCTTCCATCAGTTAGAAATAGACTATTTATAATTTACGGTCTGTTTCCCATATCGAGAGTAAGTGAACTCAAAGGTTATTTGCAATAGGATATTTTCATCATATTATAGTGAAGAGTTTATAATGTTTAATAATTAATGTGTATGTGATTATAATAAACGTAACTGTTTATTTTTCATTTCGGCAAGTTATTACTATAAGACTTTGGGTTTTCGTGCTGTGTGATTTCTATCAATTGAAATAATAAATATTTATTCATCAATCTTCTAATCCTTTTCATTCGTATTATCCTTAAATAAATATTAATTGTAACCAAAAATTACCCACTATACCGACATTGTTGCAATGTTTTGTGGATCACTTTCTTTAACCAACTGCTTAAAGTATTTCGATAGTTTTCGATTGTAAAACGTAAGATAAGGTAACCGTCATTGGTACTGAATTACATGTAACAATTTATGAATCGTATCATCTTGAGGATCAAAATTTAGACCGAAAACTTTATTTAGTAGCGATCCAAATCACATATGGCAATCCAATATAAAAAAAACTGGCAATACTATAATTGTGATATATGAAATGATCAAAACAAAAAGTATGACTGTAAAGACTGTTTGGAATACCAAGTGTTAAACAGCTCTTTTATTTAATTAGCTTTCACATCTATTAGGAGACACTGATAGAAATTGTTTTTTGAAAGAATTCATTATTTCAATACCTACTTTATTTTTGTAGATATTATTGTGTAAAACGAAATTAAATTATTTGACATGTGCCGGAAAGATTTCAATTGCCTGCAAGGTGATTGCTTTGGCAGAAATACATTTTCATTTCATTTCATAATTTCGTACTGGCATTATTGACAAATTTTACATCGCTAAAAATAAATATCAGCTGATGTCAAATCTTAAATTAGAAAATATCCGGATGAATATCAGGATGAAAAATCGCATAAGATTTATTTTTTCAGTTTCAAGTAATAGTTTCCATAGTTGTTTTCAGTCTCGGTGATATCGACATTCACGTCACCAAAGCAGACGTCATCTTCGCAGTGTTGAACCGAGGAATGATAATTTATACGTCTAACGGAAGTGCTCAGTGAAAACTGCAGCTACCGTCTGTTGTAAACAAAGAAGGTTTCCTGAGAGACAATTTGGTGAATTTTGTGACTTACTCTTCGCGTTTATGTATGACAAGAACTATGTTAAGTCACGTTTTAAATTTATTTTTTTAATATAAATGGTAAGTAAGATTGATACTGTCAAGACAGTAGATTAGAGAATATATACTTGGAAGTGAAAACAAAATTTTCACTCTAATTTAAATATGTAAACTTGACAATAAAATATTCAGACTATTAACAATTTTTAACGACTTTATATATTTTCATCCTTGTATGAATACAAACTAAATAAAGTGACATACTGAAGTGACAATAGCAAGAACGGATGCCTCATTTTATCGGCTCGCCCAATAAATAAGTAATGTTAATTTCATTAGCTTTTGTTTATGGACAAAATTATTTATATTTCGTTACATTAAAAATATTACAAAATATATTTTTTTTAAACATGATTTTCATTATGTCTTCAAGAAACACGAAATGCTATTTGAATTTTATTTTGGTAAATATTCTACAATGTACTATTTGCGTGAAAGGTACCTTTGAGCTCAAAAATCTTTTAAAAAGGTACTTTCGAGCGCCCAAACATATTTTAAAATCTAATACGGCAAAAAGAGTACTTCTTATGTGTGAGCGTAATGCTGAGCAACGAAGAAGAAAATCGAGTGAGTACATATTCCCAAATTTTTAACACAAAAATGTTATTATACAATTTTCATACACAAATTTTTTTTGTTAAAAACAACTCTCTAACTATTTCTAAAGATGTTATTTCAAACATATTTTTTGGAAGACTTTTTGATATAGATTTGTAGTTCAGCAAAAGAATTAGATTTTAATGTTTTTTTTAAGAGTTCATGTCAACGAGTACGTATGTAGCCATATCAAGGTTCATTAGAATACTTAGAACGTTTATTTCCTCTCTGATCTGTCCACTCCCATAATTGGATTTATAATTATTAAAGAAAAACAACTTTTCCATACATCTAGTTTCAGTTAAAAGGAGTCCAAAATTACGAAATGTTGACAAGATCATAGATAAAAATATAGCATTGCAAATATACCTTTCAAATTTATTATGGATGTTAAAAAATATTTAAAATGTGAATATTACCGTATAACATATTATAAGTATTTCATACAGGTACTTCATGTACATGTATGAAATACACATCTCCAAAATTGTGATGCTAAAAGTCTACAATTGTAAAAACAATTTAACTGTGACAAATGAGTGAACGAATGGACGAATGTAAATATTTAATTTATTAATATTTACATTCGTTGATTATTCATTATATAGATTCATTATATAGATTTATTATATAAACATATTCATTGATCCACTACGAAATTATTTAAAAAGCAGGAATTTTTAATAAGTAAAATTAAATGAAAATCCATTGAGTTGGCTATACCAGAATTAGATTCACTGTTTTCTAACAACGGTTTTAATATTTGCCTACTATTACTAATTAATACCTTTATAGAAGAAAATGAAGGGGCACATAAAAATCACGTTACCTTTTTTATACAAATCGTAAATAAATATACAGGGGGGTATTACGTCGAATTGTTTGCCGGCTGAAGTATTTTAAAATACTTGTTTTGTACCGTTGTAATATTTATCAATTTTCAAGGCAATTTAAATTGTTTTCTTTGTATAATAATACAGTCACCAGGGGTACACTCTCAAATATTATATAATGTTAAAGGTAGTATATTTTTTTATATATATGGTACATAAATAATTCAAGCTGCATAATTTTATTGAAATGAATACCTTCATTTGTAATATCTTGTTTAGGTTTTTGTTCTTTTCTTTTCACATTTTCAAGTTCAACCTCTCTTTTTTACATTTTCAATTTCCTTTCCATACTTTTGATACATGAACTATAGTAATCGTATTAAGGTGGCAACAACTACGTGACGTTGGAAATAAAGATGTAGTCTGAAAACTGAAATGAATAGTACCAGTATAAAAGTTACTAAAATTATATTAATATTAAAAGTAAGAGGTCTGACAAATATATACTATAACAGACGACATTTATATTACACGAGTTAATGAAATAATACTGTAAATATTTATTCATAATATGAAAAATATCAACGTGAAATGAGCTCAATTTGCATTTTCTAACTTTCTTCAAAAACTGATTATTACTTTTTTCAATAATCTTGTAATTTTATATTCTAATTCACACTGGTATAAAAAGACGTTATCGAATCTTGTGAAAATAAATTTCTGTTAGGATTTAAGATACCCTTATAAATGTATTGTGTGTAATTGTGTATTTAACGCTGTAACACAAATACTTATGTAAGTTTGCACACAATCAGGCAATCAGGGCAAAAGAAACAATAATGGCAAGATAATAATGTGTCACTCACATTTCGATACATCGCTCATTATCTTGATAGCACTTGTGTCACAGATTACAAAATATAGAATATATTAATGCTGCGTCTTTTGTAATATGTATATATATATATATATATATATATATATATATATATATATATATATATACTATTAATCGTTGTAGTATTATTTTCTTTCCTGAATCAAAAAAAAAATTAAATTCAAAAATCTGTCGATTTTTCAAAACCTGGGGTTTAAAATATTACAAACCTAATCAAACGAAAGATGAATCGAGAGTAAAATCACGGGTAGAAATGTTAATAACAAAAAAAACAATCAATAACAAAAGAAGTTAATTGATAACGAAGGTATCTCAAATCCTCCTAAGAGAATAATTTTAAAAGTTAAATTAAATCAAACGTAAAGTCCGTAGTAAAGGATTAACTAATTATACGAAGTATTGATGAATTTGTATGAGGAAATTCTGGTATAACAACAGGCAAACAGGAAATCAGTTAAAGATAGAGAGAAATAAGATTAATGACGTCAAAATTAGCTGCATACTTACAAAAATAGCCAATTTTTCCGAGTGTGGTACGTAAAAAAATATATATAGGGCCACGTCAACCGTGCCAGCCTCATATTCATGAAAGATAAGAGGATAAAAACTAATAGTCTTCACTAAATAGAAATTCTTTTCCTTGATGTCTATATATAGTAGGCGATTAAAATTTTATTGAAAATCAATCCGAACCAGTTTAAAATAAGCACGTGTGTAGTATTCTTGGGATTCGAGAAAAATAATATATACGCAAAATTGTGTTTCGTTGAAGTGATTTTTATGCAATACAAATTTTACGACCTAAGAAAACATTTTTACTTTCAACATATTTGTCATTTCCATAGGTCATGTAAAACAAAAAAAATAATTAAATAGCGTCAAAACAATTTTGTGGTTCAACGTCTTATGATAAACTTCTTTCCATTTCTTTAGTCATTAGCTCGACATAAAAAAAATTGTGGTTTGTCTGTTAAATTTAAAGTAAATTTGGTATGTAATGAAAGAAAATGGAGCGAGCTGATTTTTATAAAGCATCTGATTCAAATTCTTCATGATTATTATATAACAAGGCTAATTCAGTAAAAACTGACAAGTAATTTTGTTTTTTACCTCTACCCCTAGAAATAATTCCCGATTAAAACTAAAAAGAATAAATACAATCTGTGGACAAATGTGGATAGTCTGCAACTAGTTAGCTTCTATTCCAATTAATTTTTCTTTAAATTATCGGTGGCATTACTCAGGTTGGGGCGGATTTTCTAGTTCTGATGCTTGTAGTCTTTGTCGTTCCGCTGAACACTACCAAAATAAAAAAAAATCGTAATAAATTCGATATTTCTTTCAAATTTCATACCTAAGTACCTATATGTGTACATACATACACACAAACTCCGATATGAGTAGTACTTATTCACTAACATTTTCTTTGAAAATACGCTTTTTACCTTACTATCATTGGATATTAACGCAATTGTTTCATTATTTTGATTAACATATAAATTATTTACAATTATTCATTAATATAAATTTAAAGATATTTATCTCTAGAAATATATAAATCTATTGTATATCCATATTTTGCCGTTAGCTTCATATTGTAATTTCTTTGGTTTTGTGTTAAAAATCAAAATGGTATATTTTGCAAATTGCTACGAAAATGTGAAGTGGTTATTATGTAATTGTGTGGTATAGCTGATAAAATATCTTAATTAAATATATATTAGTGAATAAATATACATTTTTAATTTGTTCTTATTTAAAAAATTTTATGGTAATCATTTTAGGATTGTTTTTGATAACGTTTATTTTCCCGCCTACTGGCCACTGGACATAGTCTTCTGCCAATACGCGTCTCACTGAATGCAATACCCATAAACGTCACCTGGGTAGGCAGACGGTTTTAACAATCGCAGTACGTAGCTTCTCACGCCAATGACGCTGCTGCCCGTCACTGGTATGTCGCATTTTAGCCACGCGATTGCAAACATCACTCCAACCCATTTAACGATCAGCCGGGACCGAACCGGTACTTCATAGTCCACCATATTATCAAAAACCGTAAGTTCTTGATCATCCAACTAAACCACAATGACAACATGTTCATTTTAGTGTTATAATAATTGTTACAGGTAACATAAATTAATCAGTTCTTTGGAGTATATTTACAACGATACGAATTTCATATTATTGTGAAATAGTACGAGAAAATCTATGCGAGAATTGTGGAAACTAACTGCTTATACAAATTTGGCTAAAAGAAAAACATTAATTATTGCGAACAGAGTTATATTTTAACGAAATGTTAAGAAAAATAATGAAAAAAATATAGAAGTACTCGCGTACGTGCATATTTTAAACAAATTAATGAATCCTTAGAAAATAGAAAATTTACTTTGGAATTCGAAGAAAAATTTTAGCTATTTGTAATTGTGAACTAAAAATGATTGAAATTGTATAAATAAATGTCTACTTAACAATTATAAAAGTATGAGGAATATTACAGTTCATTAAAGTTTATTAATTGATTTGTTTATAAAACAACAAATACAGTTTTAACTTTATGTTATAGCTAAAATATATTATACCTTGATAATAACAAGGGGATTGAGGAAAAAATATATTTCAAGAGCTAATGATAACATTTGCTTTATTTAGACTTGTTGTCTGCTACCATAAGTTGATTTAAACATAACAAGTGACAGAAGCATAGAAGAAATTTCAGAAGTGAAAAATAGTGATAGCCTATTATAATTTTTATTCAATCAATTTTATTTATTTATTTAACGGACTAATAAAATATCCAATATCGTCGCATGTATTAAAAGAACGGCAAATAAATTAATGTTCATATATCCATATATAAATACGCACATATACGCGCGAGTGTGCGTGTTTGTGTATTTATTATTTATCATGTATATGTACCTACATGCAAACATAAAAAATTGTGTCCTGATTAATTTACATATATTTTGATATTTTATGTTTAATAAGAAAACTGAACGATTTTCGAATTTTGATGCTCTGTTTATTGGAGTTTTTGAAAACAGTCAAAAATTGTTGTCTAATGTTATATTTCAGATGCCATAACTTCGAAGAGAGAATTTTTTCATTCCTTTTTAAATTATCTTAAGAACTATGTTTTCTCATGTGCCTAAAAGTTATAGGAAATTTCACATCTCGATATAATTAATTTAGTAGTTTGCTTTTTTCATTATATATGTGTAAATAAAAAAGAAGAACCGATGAATAAATTTAAATTTAAATATAAATCGATTCTTTCATATGGTTTATCTATAGTCATAAATTTTTTTTTTTTTAATAATATACGGTTTGTACATAAATTAAATAACATTAAGTGTATGAATTAAATGGATATTTCATCCTTTAGAATTTCAGTTCTCTTTAGAAATTTACTTAATATTTGCGTCCGTTTACTACAATTTCTGCTTACGAAAAGAACCCTTTTCATTACACTATTGAGAATTATAGATCAAAAAAAAAGAAAACATTAACATAATTATTGTAATTGTAAGACAGAGGTTATCATAATATATAAAAAACCCAAAAACGAATGTCTTTTCAGGAATATTCAAAGCATTTTTTCGTGAACTTTGCTGCCTTTCCGTTCAATATTGTAACTCTCCACATCAATTTTCTAAATAAAATAATATTGACCTTGTCAGATCAGCAATAAAATTACAAAATGCAAATAAAATTTTCGAAAGTGAAATATTCCCCTGATTTCATTAAAATGTCTTAAATATCTTTTGAGTAATAAATTATCAATATCTAAATAAAATTGAAATAACATACTCAGGTTCGTATCGGAAAATTTAGGTTTCTCCCACTTTTTTCTAGGAAAATAAAGTTTCTTAGTAATAAATAATCAATGTGTGATGTACGCTTACACAAACATCTCTTTTATAAATTTCTCTTCAGAGTTTCAAAGTAATAAAACATCAAGCTTCATGGGGACAAAATGATTTACTTACAACGATAATTTGTTCACTCAGTGTCGCTTGAAAAAAAGTTCCATTTGATTTTTATAAATTGAACATACTTAACTATTCTATGCAAAAAATTAATTCCCTCAAATTCGTTACTAATAGTTGACATAGACGGACACTTAGTTTCAATTTATGTTAATTGTTTATAATAACGACTTATGCGAATTCCTCATATTACAGGTATTCACTTCATGGTACTCTATGTTTATGTACGACAAGATGATCGATTAAAATATAAAAGAACTGCGTATTTTATGGGTCTATTTTATTATATTCAGAAAAAAATATTATTATCGAACCCATTTTAAGATGACGTCAAATCTGCATTTGTTATACTCTTACCACTGAAAATGTAAATGAACGTGTAAAAATCTAAAAGAGGGGGATTGAAAATTTCTGTCAATAGAAACTATTCAAAGACTTCAAGCGAAAAAATATTAACTGGTAAATTATACTCGCTTTCCAGAATCTCGTTATTGTGTTCTGCCTGACAATTGTACTACGTTTCTTTATTATTCAACCTAACCTAACTCCGCTAACCCACATTCGGGCATTAAACTCCAAACTATGTTGTACATATTTGCCGTATGGTTACACCTCTAACATCTCGGCTTGTAAAGGATTGATGCTTTTAAAAGTTAGTCTGCTAATTATAATAACCACAATTATTTTTTGAATTTTAATTATAAAATAAAAAGATATTATTTATGGAGTATTGATTTTTAAGAATTCGGTCCATTTTGATACATACTCGTAGATGTTTTCTGTTACTAGTTCAACTTGCTACTCTGCGACTTAATATAGGACATGATTCAAGCATATTTAAAATAATTAACAAAAATAAATTTTGAATACATTTGGCGTTAATTTTGTAGAAATTCATTATTCACAATTAAATGAAACTACGTGACGTAGTATTATTTCTACTTTCTTTAATTTCTTTACCACGATCTTCAGGTGGGATATCAGCAAAGATTCTTTGCTAATATCCCACCTGAAGATGTCGTAATACAACGAAACCTAGGTCGTGGTAAAGAAATTAAAGAAATTAAAAATAATACTACATCACGTAGTTTCATTTAGTTGTGAATAATGAATTTATTAAATTAATAAATATTAGTGCAAATTAAAAAATAAGAGCAATTAAACTAATAATACGCATAATAACTCATGATCGCACTAAGCATTATTTACTTATTTCGATTATGCATATAATAATTGGGCCATTACTTATTTTTAAGCTATATATCGCATCTAAATACGTTCATTTTAAAGAAAAAAATCTGTCTAGAAAAAATTTATTTTTTGCTCGTCTTTAAGAAAGTTCTTTTTTGTGAAAAAATCAAAGATAATAAGTCATTTTTACTTCATTTAAATTCAATTCATATAGACTATTCGCTACTTTTAGATGGCAACGATTATTCTTAATATAAATTTTGTAAAAATATAAAAAAAATTTCATAACTAATTCGAACATAGTGAAGGACACGTGTCAGTATCGAAAATGAATATTATGTGCAAGGAAATACAAGGCCAGGAATCTAATATATAGTATATTGATACAACAGCGTTTTAATTAAAATGTGTGAAAAAAAATACAAAACTTTTAAAGAATAAAAATATTAAAATATGACCCGCCTGCCACTTGCGTTATTGATATTAAATGTAAGGGAATTTTTGGTCCCATAATATCACAAATGCATAATAAAAATAAAATTTAAATGAATATGCCTCTGGCATAACAAATACCAAACAATTTAGATGGCGAACTGAAAAATATGAAATATCTTGAATAAGAGGATAGAGCATATAGCCCATTTGAATGATTGAATTCAAACGAAATCTCATTATGAAATTTTCTCCCTCTTTACGAGGACGCAACAAAGCCAACCGCTACGCCTGCAAGTGGCTGGTTTTCGTAGATAATTTAATGGAAAAAATATATAGTTAAAAAAAAAATACATAGTTAAAAAAATGTCTTTTACGACGAAGTTTAAACGAATTAACGAGTTTAAATTATGGAAAAGATGTATATGTAAAAATGTTTTAAAATGCGTAGGTCAAATTACAAAGAAATTAAAAATGCGTCATTTGAATCACCACATTTGTGTAAGGCTTCTTATTAATATAATAAATTTATGATTTCCATTATCTTAGACGATTTGAAACACTTTTACATATTTTTTATACTTGATGATGCTATCTTATTTTCACTGAAAAATAGTTTTGGTGCTGCAACCCGCTGTTCTTTTATATCAAAACAGTTATGCCGTTAACTGCTAGTTACCATTCAGTTAGAGATGATAATAATATAATCCAAGTAAATTAGCAAGTCCATTAATTTTATCAGCCCTTATTTACTTAGTTGCAAAGCTTAAATCATTCTGGGTTTTAAAAACATTTTAATCTATCTAAAAATGTGAAACTGCGTTAAAACATTACTTTAGTTTGTTTACTTTTCTCGAGTATTTAACTCATTTGATTTATCCTAGTTGATTTAAGCTAAATATTGATGTTTATGGAAAGTAACAATGACGAAGTTAATGACAGGGTAAAGTAAACAAAGGAGTATCTTTGCCAATGCAGATTAGGGTAAAAAATAATAAAGAGTAAAAGTAGTCAAATTTCTGAATTCATATTGATTTTTAAATTACCGTTAAAACATTAATATTACAGGCAAACATTTTTTTTTAAATCTTTTCTCTTTATCCATTTATTTTTAAAATCATTTAATTCTTTAATGGAAATCTCCACAATTGTCATTTAAGGAGAACAACAAATCTTGTTTTATTTTATATATTACATGCATATTTAATAAGTTGATTATTAGATCAATAACATTGTAAACGAAATATAGAATATTGAATATGTTTAGCATTAATTTTGTAGAAATGCATTATTCAAAATTAAACGAAACTACGTGATGTAGTATTATTTCTACTTTCTTTAATTTCTTTACCACGACCTAGGTTTCGTTGTATTACATCAGATCTTTGCTAATATCCCACCTGAAGATGTTGTAATACAACGAAACCTAGGTAGTGGTAAAGAAATTAAAGAAAGTCGAAATAATACTACATCACGTAGTTTCATTTAATTCTAAATATAGAAGTTATGTAATATATTTCCAAAGACATTTACATCTAGTAAATGGTAATGCTGCAAAATTTTGGAGAGGATGTGCAAAATTTAAAAAAAATTGGTAATGATACTCCTTTGTGTACTTAGAGACATTCATATCGTTAAGAGTTTAGTTTTATTAGTGCTGTAGTACTTCAGAAACAAAAAAGAAAATTATAGGAAGTAAAGGCAAGAATAAAAATGGTCTGGTAAAAAAAAATAATACAAATTTAGCTTTTCAATTAAATTTTCTTCAAAAATCATATCGTGATTAATGACCAAAAATGGTTATTATTTCTTTTAAATTACACTGTGAGAATCAAGAGGAATGTTAATTACAAATATTGTTACAACGCTGTGCTGGAATATCGTAGAAAGTCATGTTTTTTTTAATTATTAAATACGTTTATTTTATATTTGTTTTTTTATAAATTGAATGAACTGGAACCAAAATTAAAATTATGATAATGTGTACCCTATTTACATTTTTTTCTTTTTAATAATACAAATATATTAAGACGAAATTTTCTAGTGAACTTTTGAACATATAATTTGATCTCTATAAGATTGTTGACAAATAACATTAAAAAGGTTACACATAATGCTTATATCTTATATTGGTCACAGTTTAATTTTCAAAAAAAAGAATGATAAGTCTGTAACAACGTTGGATAATATAATATAATTTAATATTACATTCAAAAAAGACAAAAAGAACTCAAAAAGAACTACGTATAAAGTTTATGAATAATACGTAAAACAAAAATATTTAAGATGGACAAGATATTTAAATAACCACCACTCTTTCCTTCCCAGTGTTAGCGTCACTTGTTTACCCTAATGATATAATTTAAGATATAACAATTATCTTGACAATATATATGATTCGCAGAGAAAATAGTTTCATCAATGGTCAGTGGCGATTTTTGGTGTCGGTGCTTAATATAATAAGAGACGCTTACGTGTCTTTCTCTGGGTGTGCATGTATGTGTGAAAGTGAGAAAAAAGAGACATAGAGAGAGGCGTCTATAGATCTAAGGACCACTTTCCCCAGAGATGATTAATAAACTCCTTTTAAAATTAATAAACTATTTTTCTGGAGTTTCTGATACCTTGCGACTTTATCATCATGCCTTGGATGCCATTTATAACCAAATGACTCGTCAAGATAAGTCAACTATAACTAAGTAAACTCGATGAAACTCCTTTTCACCTTTTAACAATACCGTCATCGCTTCCTGGCTTTATTATGAGACTATGGCCAATGTTATCTAACAAAACACTCGTCATGAAACTTGGAAAGCGTGCAAATATTATAAATTAACTTCTTACCTTTGAGGAGTTCTTATGACCATCTTCCGTCTCCATCGTTTAATACTTTTCACTGTTTGTGACCAATGGACCCATCAAGATTAAATAAATGAGTCCAAACACGAAGAATCTACTTTTTAATTAAGAACTACCATTTGTGACCCAATTAAATATAAAGATAGTTAAAATGAGTTTAAACTCGGTTATTAATTCCCTCAAAAGGGCCTTGTATTCACATCCATCGAAGAGTTCCTTTGAGTATTTCTGGAGTCCATTATCAGGCCTTGGCCATAAGGCCTTGGTCGAAAAACCTGTCTGAAATCATTGTCTTTCAAACAAAAAATAACAATAAAAATCGGTTAATGCGTTTCCGAGTTACAGCTGCATATATATGAAAAAAAAATGAATACAAACGAAAAAAATGCATAAAAAAGGACTTCTCAAGTCCTTAACTTTTTAAAATCTTTTAAAAAGACAATTTATGTTAAATGATATATACCGAATGAGCTATAACAGATGATTTTCTTAGTTTTAGAGAATAAGACAAGTGATTTTCTTAATTTAAGAAAGTAAAACAAACAAAGGACAAATTAACAGATGGAAATTTCCAAATTCGTTCAGTGTTTTACTAGCTATTTAAAATTTCTACAGCATGAAATTAAGGTCATGAAAGTGTTTGGGTTAGAATCCATCGACAACCACGTTAAGAAAACGTCAAGAATAAAGTACGCACTTTGTTAATTGTGAAAAAAATTCCTAAGACACAGTTGTCTTTTTTTTTATTGGCAGATTAAAAACTGACATAATATTTAAAAATATTTTTTCTTTCTAAATTTGAAAGATTTTTCTTTTAACTTTTCAGGGTTGCGTGGCTAAATGGCAAAACAGAAATCGTATAGTTTCATAATGTTCCTTCATTTATTCGTCCTTGTATCACATAGTTTCTGCAATTTTAGACTTTAGTACATGCAGTTTTGCAAGAATATGCTTAATAAAGAGATCGCGATTAATATTTAATAAAATATTGAAAAAAGATTTAATTTACTTTCCATTACATGCAAGGTGGGTGCGAAAATGTTTAGTTCATCTCATAAAATTGGATATCATCGGATAGGACTTTTAAAATGAAACTTAGATTTCATTCGCCATATAATATTTTTAAGCCTTGTATGTGAGATATTAAGCTTCAATATGCCAAACAATAAATGAAAAAAAAAATTAGAAACAGTCATTTGATCAAAAGTTTGAAATGAAATTATTTCAATTAACTTGGATTGGTAACTATGGTTCTTATAATATTAATTATACTCCTGTTTTAGTTACGTCTTTTGCAAGACAATCTGTATAATATCTAATTTTAAATAGGCCGACCATAAAGGAGGTATTTCTAATGTGAAAATAATATCGTATTTGTGACTTTTTTTAAGAGTTTAATTAAGAAAAAAAGGAAAGAATATTTTTAATAATCATTATAAAATGGAAAAAAGAATCCCTATTTTAGCTTTGTCATTAGGGTAGAAATAGTACAAATCGAATTGGTTTCACTTTAAAGCAAATTTTAAATAAATTTGTTATGAGAGTAATATAATTAAATGCAGGTTCTGATAAAAGTTGCCAAAAATGTTTAACCTTTTTTAACGAAAAATGTGATTTATTAGTGTTAAGTTTATAGTGTGAAAGTTGTGATTTATTAATTTATGATTTATTATGAAGAAAAATGCCTCATTTGTGATTTAATAATAAAAGGTTCAAAAGCATTTTTGAAGCCACAAACGTAAATAAAAGTAATAGTCAATAAGAGAAGCAACGAATTCGTGCAGAATTGTTACTGTGTTTCTATCTTTTCCAATTTTGCCCAGACAATGTGAGTACAACATAAAAGAAAGTAAAACTACTAAGGGTTATTAGTTTCAAGTGTTATCGGCGTAAACTTATTGCTATATATTTACGAATACTTCCAGTGGGTGCTGACCAGCTGCGACAATACACTTAAATCACTTTGTCCATCCGGAATAAATTCGTCGGTTATTCACTTTGTAAGCGACAAAAATAATAGGAGATAGATTATCTGGTAGGGTAGGAAAAAATAAACTTTATTGTATTTTGAATGAATTTTTATCAGAATGGAAAGGAAATTAGAATATCTCGCAATTAATGTTTAAAAATATGCATTCTTCTGTTTTTCCATGTGAAAGCTATACTAAATTTGGTTTACTTGATAAAAAAGAGTAAACTGTTCGGTTTAAAATATATTAACCTCCTGTGAACTTTGAAAAAAAATATGTTGAAAAATGAATATTGTATCTAAGTTAAAATTTGTATCATCTTCATACCCATCTGATAATGCATATTCGATATCTAGGTTCATCAATTAGATTTTATTTTATATTTAAATTACAAGTTACTTACAAGTTATTACATACTCACAAATTACAAGTTACTTACAGTACATTTTAATAATGAATGTTGAAATAATTCTATTCATCACTAATTAATAGAGTTTATAGTACATTCTGTACCTGTACTAATTATAAAATCGAGGGCGATAATATTTACTGACTTAAAAACAGGTGTAATGCAAACTGACAAACAAACAACGAAATCTCACCATGAAGGACCCTTTTTTACGTTTTTACTTACGGAGTTACGACGTCTGCCCTCATTGTTTCCTTGTGTTCGAGTTGTCACTCAATGGAACTGCCACAATAATAAATATCTATCACACTAAACTATATATGTCAGGGCTTTTGGCTTGTTTGCGCTTATAAAACTATGCGGCTTAAAATTAAAAGAGAGGTTGTTTTGGAATTTTTAAATAAAGCTGTTTAAGACCTTGTCCTGCTTTCAAATGGCAACTCCAATTTTGAAAGCAAAACATGTTTTCAAAATTGTTTTACTAGTAACAGAGAGTAAAAGATGACCAAATTCTGCAGATTCGACAGTAATTATACTTGCTGAGAAAAATCACCGTAATATACGCACAAATAGACATTGAATATAGAATTTCAGTGTCTGTGAAGGGTTCTTTTTTAACTTTCAAGTATGGAAGCATAACAGTTAGAGAAAAACACCCCAGCATTAATAAAAAATAAATGTGAGCGGAATACGGCAAAAGCTAGTTTTTTGTACATTTCCATCTCATCCGTTTTTTACCTTCTTTGTTTGTATAAAATTGTTAAAAATTATTCATCATAAAATGTCAGTGACTTTATTTCAGAATATATACGTATCTATATATGAAAATACACCGTTTTCCCCGAAAGTAGTTCAGGCATAATTGTATAAAGTTATCACCTTGAGTGAAGGCGTACCGATAAAGCAGATTTCGCTCCCTTTCATTGTAGGTATAACTCACTAGCGCCCTCGCGCGTCTCCACTTGACCATAAATTAATGAATATGTCCAAAACCTGCACCTAGATTAAAGTTTGAATATATGTTTGTTATGTTTTCAAATGGAATTCAAAACGGATTTATAGCTTGCCAGCAAAAGGTTTGTTATTTTCATGTAAATATTTAAAGAGCGTAAACAAACTAAATGTTAAGAAATAAATGCGAAAGAAGCGTGTTCCTAGTCTGATTCGTGAGAGGTTGTATGAAATGTGTCATTCTATAAACTTACATTAAGTACTGAATTATATTTTTCTAGAGACTAAATATGTAATCAAAATGGTTCCTGTACAATTAATATTCAATTTAATTTAAGTTTATAAATTGTTCCAAACTTTTCAATTTCAGATCCTCCAAACTCCAGCCTTCAAACAAAGTGGTATATAAATTTGTATTTGTTGCTGACGTTATAGGCGAAGTAATATATTTAGATTTATTTGTTACCTGTTCGTTTATTTATTTGCTTGTTTGTTTTTCTCTTTCTTATCTTATCATAAAAAGTTACTGAATGGATTTTAATCAATTTAAAGAAACTTCAGTAGTTTTTTTCTAAAGCTTCTGCCATGACCAACCGCGTGTCTTTTAGTCGTGTTTAGTTTTGAAAGTGGATATATATTAATAGAGAATTTTCTAAGAATTGAAAGAACAAAAAAATATACACATAAACAATTTTAACGGCAGTGGTAAAATCGAAATAAAAAAAGTCAGGTAAGTGATACAGGGAAATACTGGAAGGGATAATGAGGTTTCTTTCAAGGAAATTTCACGCAAGCGAAATATAGTTTTTTTAAATTCTAAAACAAAGGGAGAAGTTGCGGTAGATGTGTTTCTAATAACTATAATTGATTTAAGAGTCTTAATTTAGATAGTGAAATTTTCATAAACAACAATTTCATCATAAGAAATTTTTTACCAAGAAGAAATAGAAAAAATTAGAAAAGTTTTTACAATTTATATGAATAAATTGAAAATGAGTAGCGACAAGTGAAAATGTAATATTATCTTAAATTTATAATTTAAAAAACAACCAGGTACTATGAACGGTTAGGCAAAAAAACGAGTTTAATATCCGAAAGTAAAGAAACAACCCTGTCTGAATCAATAAGAGATTTTTAAGTACTGACAGCGGCCAGGAAATATCAGATGTCGTAGATGTAAGTATAAATATGAAGCAAACGTAAATATTGATTCAGAAATATGATGTTTTTGACATTTCTACGTATTCATAAATATTGGTCTCCAAATACTGGGAAATACTAATGCTGATCGGCTTTGAAACTTGCTTTGGTACAATTTGTTTTAACCACAACTTTTTTCCAAAGTTCTCAATTTTTCTAATTCCTTTGCTCTAAATTTAAAGATTAGTTTTTATTTAGTATGGTAATATGACTGACTATTGATAGATTACAATTTTATTCCCAGACGTATGCCCGATCAGTGACAGAAATTCCGTAAAATTTAATTTCCGAGGAAACTTATAATTCGACGGTTAAAACACCGTCTGGAAAAGTACAAAATTAAAAGTAAATAGCTCTTACCAATGAGGATATAAAATGGTAACACTACCAAAATTATCCACTTTCGAAGATTTTTTGTCTATAGTGCCATGCTTTTGAACTACCATTAATAGTGGATACAGAATAAAATAGTTATTAACATTCAAAATCATCAAAACCTGAGGCAATAGAGAAAGATTATAAATACAATACCAGAAGTTTTTGATGTTAAAAATATCTACCCTTATTATTAAACCATTTTTTTGTACGAAGAAAAATCGTTAGGAAATGTGATTGTGACGAATTTATTTGTATCCCAGAAGTTGTTAACGATTAGAGGATGTTCTGAACATCGTCACAACATAAGTGCAGTTGGTTTTCTGGGAAAAAAAACTTTAATCTATTAAGTGTATGGTTAATAAATAGTGTCAAAAAATTAACGAAACTATCTGGGATTAAAAGCACTATGATCATTAAAAGAATAAAAATGAACGAAATGAGAGGAATAAGCTCATCAATTAGTTATTATCGCTCATCAATTAAACTCTCTGTAAGATTGGTCTTTCTTTTCTTTTAAACCATAAGTATTTTTTTTTATTAAATGCTTTGGCCATTGTATAATTTGTTATTTATATTGTATTAATATTTATACAATATTTCTCCTTATAAATTTTTCTTTCTACTGTAAGTTTAAAATAGGTTGCGTAATATTTTCCACAGTGATTTCTAAATAAAAAAAAATCTAAATAATAACGTTTATTTTAATTTTATAATAAATTCATAGCCAGCAAAATAACCTTGTCATTAGACTTGGGATTATATTCTTTAAAATAAAGTAAAAATATTGAGATTAATATGTATAAAAGAATAAGTTCGAAATAGCAATTTGGTCACATTGCAGCTCCTTGAATTACATGATTTGTATAAAATTTTAATAATTAGTTTTATTAACTTGAAAAACACAAAATTCCTTATTAGATGTGAAATCAAATTCTAGTTATAAAATGATAACACGAGAAACTTTTCTCAATTAAAATTGAATTGTACATCTTCTTTTACAGTACAATTGAAATACTTAATTCGGTATTGATTTTGTTATTTATAATTAACATCCATTAACGTCATTAATAACTTGCCACTATACAATTTTGTTCCGCTGAATGTCTATTGGGACGGCAGATATGGTCTGTGTTATACACGATACGTTTGGCCATTAGTAACGAATCTTCTTATCAAGGTAAAGTTCAAGCCACAAAACTCCAAGAGCGGATATAAGTAATTTTACTAAGGGATATTGCATAGTTTTAATTGAAATTAAATTAATTTAGCGTGTTAAACTTATATCTAAGGTTTCAAACCTTAGATACAATTTTTAAAAATATGCTATGTTCAACCCCTAACTCATGTAAATATGCTATGTTAAAGTCACCCTTTACACTAAGTTCAGTAACAGCACTGAAGTAAATAAGACCTATTAAACATTTTATAGCGTTAGTTAGTATCAATTTATTTTAAATATGTTAAGTAATTTAATTATATTGTAAAGATAATTCCCCATTTAGACCATTTGCTAAGCATACATTATCAAAATTAAAATCTACCCAGATCGTACTATTTCCCATGATTTAAATTTGGTACAAAATTGTACTCGATCGTCGACAGTTGCTTGTAAAAACGGAACTCGCAAAGTTTTATATCCAGTTTGCTATCTAGCCTTCCAAAGCTACTTTCCATATTAGTAGAAGCGGTAAAAGTAGATCCCTGAGTTCGCTGTTCCTAAACACACTCTTCTTCAAAGAATAAAATTGAAACGAAATCATACTAAGTATTAATAAATGTACACATTTCAGTAAAAATATAGAAATATATCATATGTTTATATTATCTGAATGTGTGTATGTGTGCGTACGCGTGCGCGTACGCTCACACACACACACACAGCGCCTACGTGTGCGCGTGTGCGTGTACGGTCTCGCGTGCGTTCGTGACTGCGTGCGTATGTACGTGCGTGCGTCCGTCTGTGCATGTGTGTGTGTGTATGGGTCATTCATTCATCATCTTTGTTGTCAGTTCGTAAAATATTTTATTTAAGGGGTATCACTTTTAGATGCATCTGAATGGCTATTAGTTCGTGATATGTTTACAAAATTTTTGTAAGTTGAAATAACGGATAAAATAAAATAATATTGATAGAAAAGTGCATATTAATAAAGATAATTAATAGAACAATATGGGTTGAAATTACAGCAAGCAACGCCAAAAAGTATAAACAGCTTCCGAACATTTCAAATTCAGTTTCATTATAAATTATTCGTAAGCTGCTGACACGCCAAACAGTGTACTAAACTTGAGATTCCAATAGGCATTACGGAAAAATAGTTTATTTTAATTTTTACCCTAAACCAATGATTACAACAACATAAACACACTTTAAACTTATTATTATTCGTATATCATAAGATTGAAATTAAATTTCTTCTCCAAGAAATTCCTTCTACCGATAACTTCTGCATGGATGAAAAGGTTCGAATTTCATGCTTTCGTAATGTTCACTAAAATTCACGTATTCCAGGTTGCTATGATTATTAGCGGCATATATTGTTAAAATAAGTTTGAACTATAAAACAACTTTCAACTATAAAATTAAGATTCAACTATATCTCTCTGAAAATTGATATCACAAAAAAAACTCCTTTTTAAATTACATAGAGTGCACAGGAGTTCATATTTCCCTCATAAATATTATTAAAATATTATTATTATTTTATATACAGAAAATATCTTACTTGAATTTAAACCTATATAAGATGAAAATAATAATTTAATTGGTCTTCGTTTCATTATCGATGGCATAGAAAGGTTATGTCCCTTGTTTATTCTACCTTTACATTTGTAATTTTAAATTTGATTACAGCTTTAATATGCATTTTTTTTACCTCGTAAGAATAAAGTTTCTATCAGATGTTTAAACTAATTTTTCATATAACCTGAACACTGCTTGATACATTGCAATTTCTATCTATGAAAATGTTATGGATGAGTGTGGAAAACAAAATAATTGGCAACTTTAATGAATTTCAAATGTCACGTTAAATAGTTTTATTTTATTTTAAGATATTTGTCACACTGTCCAAATGATTCGCTTGTTTCTATAAAAGCTTCACCATCCTGGTCCATAAATTTTGAATATTAAAAACCTGTAACAGTCAGAAACCGTGCTCTTTTATGTTAAATATATTTGTTCTTTAGTGGATAAATATAATTCAATGGCTACGCAAATTTGTTTCCATCGTTACATTGACCTTCTTTCATATCCATGACTTTCTAGGCTCTCAAGGCAATATGACAAATCCCTTCTTCACAGAAATTCACATGTAAAGAATGTCATTTTTAAAATTAACTTTGGAAAATGATTTTGTTCCAAACAAATAAAAAATGCTGACAAATAAAAAATTTAGTCTCCGCTAAAATTCAGGTATGAACAAATTAATTTATTAACAACGAAAACAACGTTTTATGAAAAGTTTTAAAAAAGAATTTATACATGGATTCGAATTAGTTTATTACCTATAAATATATTAAAAAAGTTCCAAATAAAACAAATTTAAAATTTTATTAACCAAGATGAAAAAGAAAGGTATATCAATTTTGTGATCAATTAAAAATACATTCCAAAAGAAAGTAACTACTTTTTAATCCAAATCGCGGTTATTAGCGTTTTTAGCGGTATGAAATAATGGATATTTTCTTATATATATATATAAATATATATATATATATATATATATATATATATATATATATATATATATATATATGTGTGTGTATATATATATATATATATATATACATATATATGTATATATATATATATATATATATATATATATATATTTATATTTATATATATATATATATATATACACTCTTTTGCATAAAAAATCGGGCGGTTTTGATTTCATCATATTATTAACAAAATATTATTTATTAAGAAGTTGTAATAATTGTAATTGTTACTGGCAGGTATAGTGTATTCTGGCACATAAAACGAACTTTCTAAATTTGAAATTTATTCTTTTTGAATGAAAATTCTCTTTCACTCTCAATCTCACTCTTAACTCTTATTGAGTTCTTTTTCATTTGTTACGTTTTTTATTTTAACGAATAAATTTTAAATGAATTTCTGCTGTTTACTGCATTAGTTCACTTCTGTTTGCTGTTTTCAGCATGGTTGAAGAAACGATAAGAGCTAGTAAAATTATTGCGCTGCTTGAAAAAGGCTGTAGCCAAAGTTATGTGTCTCAGCAGTATAATGTGAGCCGTTCCACCATCCAAAGGACATGGTAACGATACCAAGAAACGGGTTCCGTCAGTAGAAGGCCCGGTTCTGGAAGAAAACGGTGCACTGAGCCACGGGACGACCGCTTCAGTCAGTCAAGCGCTATGAAATCGTAAAGTTCCGTACGTGGACCTCAAACAGAACGAGGACGACTTGAGGAAGTCAGAGGTACACAAGTAAGCCTATGGAGAGTCAGAAGGAGTCTTCAGGCCGTCAATATAGGTAGCTATCGCCTCGCTCGGGGCCCTACATTGCTTCGTGAGCATCGAGTTGCCAGATTGAGATACGCTCAAAATTTTCCGTCAAGGACTCAATAAGACTGGAATAGTGTTTTATTCTCCGATGAAGCTCGTATATCGATTAGTGGTGAGGATCGACGTCGGCGAGTCTTACGAAGACCTGGAGAACGCTTCGTAGAAGTGTGCTTCGAGGAAATCACCCCTTACGGTGGAGGCTTCGTAATGTTTTGGTCCGGCATTAACTCAGTTGACCGTACCGAGTTAGTTTTTATTAAAAATGGTACACTTAATGCGCAAAGGTACATAACAGAGATTCTTATTCCTCGTGCCCAACCCGAATTAACACCAGTTGGAGACGAATCCATTTTTATGGACGACAATGCTCGCGCCCACCGCTCTAGAGACGTTGATGCGTATAGACAGGAGGCCGGAATTCGTCGGTTAGAAAGGCCAGCTAGAAGTCCCAATCTTAATCCGATAGAACACATATGGGATAATCTCAAACGATGCATCAGAGCCGTAAAACCAGCTCCAACAAACATTCAGGCCCTTAACAATGTGATTGTCGCTGAACGTATTCCTCAGGAAATGATAAAAAACGTCGTGCCTAGTAGATTAAGCGCATTGATTTTAGTTAGAGAAGGCCATACTCGTTACTAAATTTTCAAATTTTATGTTATATTAATAAAAAATATTCAAATATAACCTTTAGTATAATCCTTCCAGTATAATCCTTATTGAAGCTACGCTATGGCTTTTCATTTTTTATGGATGCAATTCAAAAATATTTTGATTTTGTTTTTACATGTTAATAACTCAAATTATACCTGATCTCGTTAGTTTTAATCTAAGGAAGCAAGCATCATATTTATGTATAAAAATAATGGAAAAGTCAATAGCAAATTTTTCTTCACAAAAGTTTAATGCGGTTTATCTTTTTGAATTAAGTATATGTTGCGTAAACATTTGTGTACAATTATTAACCTTCTGTTTATTTCTTCTTTATTATATTTCTTTTTGGCTGTGTATTACATTTATGTTTATGTTAGTAATACTTATTTCTGAACAGAAGTATATTTATTTATTACGCTCTTGTACGTGTAAAATGAATAGATTTGTTGTGTGTCACGCCGATTGCAAGTATATGATGAAAATTTTTTAAATATTTTTAGAACATATCGAAGTCAGCTATTTCTAATTTTTTGAAATTTCCATACATACAGTCTTATGTTACAGACATTGATACAAATCGGAATGCATTTATTATCCGCGCGACAACAGTAGATTCCTTTTTCAAATAATTAAATATTATTATTCTGTGACTAAATACCATTTACTGTTTACCAATCACTCTATATGTCGGTTATAACAAAATATGTCGCGCGTTATATAAGCTAAAAACACTAAATTTATCTTTATATTTTAGCGGTATCCTATATTATGATAGGATACCGCTAAAATATAGCCCGACAATGACATGACAGAAGATCATAAATAAAATCAGGCTTAAAGCTTAGTAATAATTTTTTCCACTTCAAATTGCAGACAAATTGTTCTTAGTGAGGATATTTAAAAATAATTAATTGTTAACCGAACCGAATGAAAAATTTATGATTTGTATATTTTTATTTACATTAAAATAGTTTACCTTTTTTTATAATACAAAAAAAAAAGTACGAATATTTACCACTGTCAATACTGACTGTGGTAAATATTACCACTGTCATTTGACCACTGTCAACATTGAAACGGTATATTTACCACTATATGTCAACACTGAAAAGGTATATTTACCAGAATATTTACCACTGTCAACACTGAAAAGGTATATTTACCACTGTCATAGATATCAATGCTTTCATTTATGTAATAAAAATCGGTTAATGTATCGCATTTTGTTGCAACCCATATTTTGTCCTAAATTAATAAATCTAGAGACACGATTGAGAGTTATTTGCCGTCCAGGGCCTCTTACACACAAAAGAGCTTGTTACATTGACTTTTATGGCCAATAAATTTACCAGCAAAGTTTGCTGGGTCCTTAAATACCCGTTTCCTAATACTATTGCAACATTAACCTAGAATATGTTTCTAATATATTGTGAGCATAAATTGAACATAAAATGTTTATCAATTGCTAAGTTGCGTTCCTGGACAAAATATCAAAGATTTTCAAATTGGGGTTGAAACAAATATCAATAAAATATTTATTTTCCTGCCTAAATTAAAATATCTCAAGTCCTATCAAATATCTCAAGTATATTTTTAACATAGAGTATTAAAACGTATCGCGTTACCAAAACAAAATGACAAATAATTAAATTTTGAATAAAACTACAAATCGGCCCCAATAATTAAAATAGAATTTATCGTCAAAATATTAGATGATAAGTCGAGCCATGTCTATCCACATATGTTGCTTTCCGCGATCAGCTCTGTCTACTTTTCACTATAATCACAGAACAGTTTTCTCAGAACAACAGTAATTTATTTGAAGTATAATACAACATTAAAAATACTATTATTTGGTATGAGAAAAAATATGTCACATTGTAAAAAAATTAATTTTTTAAAATTTTCGTTCTTTTATTTCATCACAAATAAAAATTCCATATTTATTAACTGTATACTTCAAAGTTTGTAAAGAAGTAAATAAATAATTGACTACTTTATTCGAAGGATCTAAAATTTTTAACATTTTCATATCGATATAAAGCTATCAGCCTACAATATATTAAATAACGAGATATATAACTTTATATCACTATGTGTGACTGTAAATCCTAACGGATTTTTGTTTAAAGAAACCTATAAATACACTTTCAACGTTGGAGAAGATGACATCTTCATACTTCACAAAATTTAAATGCTGCATCACAATGCCAAATTTTAAATTTCTGTGTCGAAGTGTTTCCGCAAAAATTACGTCGCACTTTCACAGAAATATATCAAATGAAACGTCTTACATAAAATGTTAAAAAAATAGTTTTAAAATCTCATAACGTTTCTCTTCGTGCAATCAAAAATATGAAATTAAAAATATTATTGGTTAGTTTCTTTGCCTTCTCTAAAATTTTTAGATAATTTTTTTAAATGGTAACTATTATACTAGGTATGGATCAAAATGTATTACCACTACGTTAAGTTTTAAGTTTCAAAGTCAAAAGTTATTTGAAAAAAAAAACTAACTGATAGAGGGACGTGCTTGCAATTGATTCTATTCCGGTTCCGTTTTTTTTATTTTGAGGTACGAAACCCTGAAGAGTTAATATAGACATTTATTTATGACAAACTCATTTTTCCTCAAAACTAAATTGGTTTGAGCGTAGGTTTAATACTTTTTTTATAGAGAAGTATAAATGCTGAATATCAATAGGTAATCATTCATATCTTATTTTGGTATATATTTCTATACAGCACCTGTTTTAATCGTCATATTCTCTTGACCTATCAGAAAATTATTTTAGGCAATATCACACTAATTTCAGCATGTATATTTTCATGCAGACGAAAATTCACAAAATGTCTAACCTTCCTTAAATTCTTATGTAATATGTCTATAACATCTCAGACTATGTATGGCTAAGTATATTTTTATTTTCATTACATCAACATATTTTACATATTTTTATCTTATACTTTTCCTCTCTCACTAATGGAATATACGTGTTTTCTATAAAAGGAAATACATTTTATTATACTGAGTGCTTCGACTATGAAGTATAAATACATTAAGAAAACGAAGCATTCAATGGAGAAAAGTGGTTTCAATACACAGAGATGTATTTTTCTTTCTCACACTGAAACGTCAATAAATTGAATGTAATTTTATCACAGTAACCTTATCTACGACGTTTCGATTCATCTTAAAGATATCTATTTATCTTGTTATAGCCAGAAGCCAATTTGACATTTACGTTCGGTTATCAGTTCTAACGTTCAAAATGTGAAGTCTAATTAAGACGATGGATAACGGGCTTTAAGATGCAAAAGAAACCAAAAAATGGATGAATGTGAAGCATAGTAAGAAGAAAATAAATATTTTATAGACGATTGACATTCTGTTTATTATTATTGCTTGCAATGTTCACAAGAAAATTAAGGTAACATTTAATAAAATAGTATGAAGTCGGTTGAATTAGACGTTCATATTTTGGTGAAATCTAGAAGACACTGAAGGCAGTTAATAATTTACATTAGAATTAAAGAACATTGAAGAAACTTACCACATACATTTCTGAAAATTATTGCCTACATATAAAAAATATTGCATATCTAGCTAAGTATTATATGTGAACCTTAATTTAATTTGGTTTTCATATTTATTAATTTCAAAAGTATGTTTTGAAATCTACAATAGTTTTTTTTTTAATATTAAGGATATAATAAGTTTTAAAGGAAAATAATAACTTACGATACTAAAATATTAAGAAATAAGTTACTAATTACCGCTGGTGCAGCAATAAATTTTCATCTCCTGGGAGAGTTGCCAGATTTTTTTCCCTCTTAAGAAGCAGATGGTAAAAAAGTGAAATAAGTAATTTAATTCGGGCCTAATAACACAAGAAAAATGGCTATAAAAACAAAACATCCAGTGAATACGGTACGTTTGGTGTACAAACCTGACGAATGACTTGTGCATATGTAGACCTTAGTAATCACTATCGGTAAGTTCACACTTTTTTTTACCTTCTTATTAATTAAATATTACACACAGATTGCAATAGGAAATAAGATTGTTTGAGCTAAAGTTTAAAAAGAATTATAACTTTAAAAATAATTATACGAAAAGAACATGCAATGAAACACAATTTTCACTAATTAATTTATAGATGTCGTAGTATCACATTTTTATATCACACTAATCACTTGAGATTCGAATAATTAAGTGACAAATATCAACTATGTAACTTTACTACTCAAGTCGCCAAATACGTTAGATTCAGCAAAAAGTCTATGTTGACAATATTCGATTGATAAATAGCGCTATCTCATGGCAATACGACAAAACTTTATTACAAATGAATTTATTTTAAGGAGATAACATTCGATTTATATACAGCGTCATCTCCTAACAATACTTGAAGTTTTGTTATCAATGAATTTAGTTTTATAACGTTAATATTAATAATAACAAGTCACCGATATGTGACATAAGACAAGTGGGAATTTACAGATAACTTTAATATAAGAAAAATAAAAGTTTCCATTGTTTGCTTGTTTTCTACACATTCACAATCCCGGTGACATACTTCCAATCTCGCTGACATACAACTTTAAAAAAAATTTAAAAAAAAATGTATATATATATATGTATATATATATATATATGCAGATATTTTTTTTTTTAAATGTTTATATCTTCATACACTTTCTGAAATAGTTGGAGGGAACGTTGCTGGTTTTGATAAAATCATTACATCATACAGGTATACTATTACTATTGACAGATGACTAGAATAGTACGTCTTAAAAGGGTTTAAAGAAGTGTCTACCACAGAAATTATTTTTAGAGAAAAATCACGATAACTATTTTTAAGTTAAAAAAGTCGTAGTTGGCGAATTTAGCTCAATTTATTAATATTCCTTAAAATTTAGGGCGTAATAAATATGAGAGCTTTCAATGGGTAATAGTTTACAATTTCTAATTTAGATTAGTAGTTTGAGAGAAATTAATCTACTTTTGAATTAATCCGTCAAAACTCGCGCTTTGTTGTATGACATGAACAGTCGTACTGGTCTAACAATCTAAACGATCCTGTAAAAATCATGATGTATTTAATTTATTACATAGTTTCAGGCATTTAACTAAGTAATTGCTTAATGATAACAAATAAAAGAACGAAATAATTTTCTTTCTATTTTTATTTCTTTGCACAAATATGACACTTAAAAACGTTGTTTCTGAATATTAGTTTGCAATCAATAATATTGTAATAAAACTGAAAAAACGACAAAGGTTAATTACTTCTTTTCATAAAATCAGTTCAAAATATAAAATATTCCCAATGTAATTTAATCCATTGTTGAGAGACTTTTTTTTATTTTATTCCTAATTGTTAATCTTAATTAGCATATTCGAACTTAAGACGTTTTCGACGATACTAAATTGACTTCCATAATTGCGATGTAACAATTCTTTTAATCAATCATTTAAAATAATTTCATTTCACACATCACTGCTTGTTCAGCGTGTACTGCCGAAATGAAAGTGAATTGTTCCACTTTGTCGATTATTACGTATTGTTCTACACCATATTTAAAAAAAAGTTCTCTAATTAGTGATTTTGAACGCCACTTGATTTATATTATTACAAAAATTTGCTACATTTGGAACCACTCTCTTTTCGTCTCTCTCACCACACACCCCTTTCAGCTCTTCATACCTGTATAAAGGATGTACGTCTATAAACATCTTATGTTATATAACTATATACTTTACGTAAAAGTACGTGCAGTTAAAAATAAAGGTGAGGAATATGCGTGGATATGAAATAGTAAGAGAAGACCGGTGAAAATGAGCCTGAAATTACAGAAATAGAATGCAATTTCTAAAATAAGCTAATATTTTTATAACATAAATAATCCAACAGTTCAGCGACTGACAATTAGTAAAAGGCAAAAATAAAACAATATTCACAACCATAATACGAAAAGATAGGGTAATATTTAAAAACGTGCATTAGTAATATTTTTATTATTTCAATCATTGTTGATAAAAAATAAATATAGCAATAAAAATATAATAAAATACATAGATAATATCTTTTTATAAATTATTACTAAAATAATCAACACCGATTGTTTTTTTTGGCCGCCAAATTTGTAGCCATTGCCTAACTTAATTTAATAATAAACTGTAAGCTGACATTAACATTGGTTCTATTGTTGTAAAAACGAATATATTTTTTGCTCTTCCCATGTTTTATATTGCTTTCTTCGACGATTCTGTCGGATTTGTGAGTTCCATGAAATAGTATATTAATGCATGTAGGTATAAATCTGTGGAAAGCGTATCAATATGCACATTTCATGTGGAAACCTAACTCGCCGCTAAAACATATACAGGGAAGAGTGGAAGTGCAAAGTCTTGTAAAGAAATTAATAGTTACAGTATTTTAACAATATTGTATCCAATTAAGTAAGAGAAATGCGAATACAAAAAATCATTTGTTATTTGCTTTATTCCTATGCTTTTCAACACATCGTCACAGTAAATCGTAAAGATAAAGCGTTCACTTACTTAATATAAATATATTTTGTCCACAAGATTTCTGATACAAAAGAGGTCATGGCCTTTTCAAATTCGACATGTTTATGTAAGAGTGAAGTTTCACTCTTACAATTTTTCATAAACTATATTTTGTTGTGCCAAAAATTTATATGCAATTTAATTCTGCATAGTTGTTAGGGTAATAGTTTTATCGTTAGAGTAATGTTTTTATCTTTCTTCAACAATGAGCTCATATTCCTGTCTTTGCAGAAATGTGAGATGTACGCGTCTAGGCATATAATATCATCGGGGAATTATCCATTCATACATCTTAACTGTTGAAACTATGGAGATATTTACTATTGTAATTAAATGGTTTAAATATTTTAGAAAATCGATAGTCCACTTTGTGCAATTTTAGACAATTTAAATGTATTAAGAAGAGATGGAACATATTTCAATGAAATTTTGAAGAAGGAATTGAATTAAATTTTGGGCAAAGAAAAAGTGAAATTGTTTAACAGTCGTTGAAATAAATATGTAGAAATTTCCCATCCACCTATTCGTTTGTTAAACTTCGCCATCTGTTAAATTACAGATGAATATGATATACGTGTATATATATATATATATATATATATATATATATATATACATATATATATATACATATATATATATATATATATATATATATATATATATATACACATATATATATATATATATATATATATATATATGTATATCGGAGCGTCGACGGTCTCTCGTACAATATCAGATGGGTATCATGTTTTGGCTTATATTTGTGGGCAGAGAAATACGTACGAATGCTACGATATAGTCTTTAATTATTAAACTTAAATTATAACACTACTAGATATAAGTCGCTAATTATTACACAAGTTAAACAGTTTTGAAAAGTATTTAGTAAACACTTCTAAACTAAATATAATCGACAATGGCAGGGACGGGTAAACGAATCCGTTGGCCACAAGTGATCGCGTTGCGCTCCCAAAATTAAGTGAAGGTCAAAAATCATAACAAAGAATTTTTTTGCGGTGCCAGGTAAAGATTCCCGCGCCCCTCTCGACATATCCCTTTCACATGGGCCCACGGCTACGTTCGTTGATAAAAACGATCACCCCCGTTTCCGGTTCTTTTCTAGGGCAGGTATAATATTTGGTAAACAAATGTTGTATGCGAATAGTACTGGAATGCGCTTTTGTTGCGTTGGTTCCAGGGAGTCGACATATATATATATATATATATATATATATATATATATATATATGTATATACATATATATACACACACACACACACACACACACATATATATATATATATATATATATATATATATATGTACATATATATGCATATAGATATATATGTATATCACAGTGCACAAATTTACAAATTATTGATAAAAATGTTGAAAGCTTCTTGCACATAGCCTGCCGTTTATGGCACATAAATATAAAATTCTCATAGTATACGTAAGCACCACCAATTCTAAAAATTACGTTACCCTAATTTTAAAAATTACGTTGATTTTTCATAAAAAATACATTTTTTATTTTCCTTATTGGCGACTGAAATTAAATTTTTAAAATCTTTGTTTTTTGGGTGTCTCTTTTTCTGATAACACTTGAGTACTGAATAGACTTTCCCCGTATCCGTTATAGGAGGAACATCTGCGAACAAGTTGTTCATAATTAAGTGTGAAATTAATATCCAGAAAATGTGACTATTTGTTTAAACCTTATTTGCTCTAATAATAACTTATATGTTTTTCATAAGAAATGTAAAAAAAAATTAATAATCTTTTTTAAGTGTCTTATAAACAAAATTTTATTTATACATATTTACATTTATATGATCATAATTTTTGCAAACTATGAGTAAATTAGATAATATATTATAAGAACTACGGCAGAATAAAAACAAAAACTGCAAAGTGCGTAAGAATATTCAAACCAATGACTATAATGTAATTGTACTTGTCAAAACTTAGCTCCAACCAAATATGTAAGACACCGAGTTTATGGATAATCATCACCTGGGGTTTCGTCACAATCGGAATGTATTTAATGTCACTAAATCCATAGATTGGCATTAAATACATTCCGATGGTGGTAGGATTGCCATAGCAGTTATGATAAGATATATTACAAAATATTGCAGTATGATAAAAAAATAATGATTTGAAGAAACTTTTCATTTCTTTCTGAATGACAATTATCCTTCTCACGCTATGCGCCATTTATATCTCACCGAAATGTTCGCGAAATATCAACAAGAAACTACCTTCACGATCGTCGGAATATATATTATATACCGAAAATACAAATAATCAGATTTTAATATTATGTTATTAAAACATTTCATCGAATTTTTCCTAATTCCATAAACATTTTTCCATAACTCAAAAATTTAGATTTTTGGTTTATTATCTCCATGTAAATGATAATTTTGTCCCATAGCTATGCTCATCACGCAAGTACAATATTTAAATTTCCTTAAACATATTTTAAAAACGAAACTCTTTATCTTGCACAATACAAGTTTAATTGTAATTTTATCACCGCAGATCCAATACATTGCAAGGATCGCCACCATCTTAATATTTCTCCTAATAATTGATTGCTCTCTAAAGGATATGATGAAAAGCACAGGAGTCCCAAAACATAATTTTCGCAAATGCAAAGAATTTAAAAGCGGGAAAAGGAATTCCATCATCATTCAGCTGTCGTGCATCGATTCCATGCATATCTTTGGATGTAATAAAAAACTTATATCAAAGAATTTACAAAAAAAGGAAAACCAGAAAATCTGCTTTTGCCTATTTTCTTATCGGTGAAAGTAAAGAAACAAAAGTAAAGTTCCCGGTAAAATGGAACGGTAATTTGTCAGATTATTTCGAATTCTAAAAATTCGAAATTATTTTCAAAAATAAGTCCGCAATATTGAAATATTTTTTAATTATAACATAAAAGGTTTCTAGTAATATAGATTTCCAAAACTTCGTTTACAATAATGAAAAACTTATCAATGATTATATACACGATTTTTAGTCATGTATTTCATGATCTTTTTGATGATAAAATAAATAACTAGAAAAAATATGCATCATCAATGTTGGAAGGATATGCATCATCAATAGCTTTACAAGATGGTGAATGGAATGGCAGTCAAATAATATTCCAAATATTTTATGCTTTCTTCCAATTGAACGTTTAGTAGAATTTAAGTATCAATCCAAATTATATCTGCAAAACTATCTGCTAGAACCTACGTTCAAAATTTGAAATTTCAGTTAAGTATGTAATTTCACCCTAACTATTTCTAAAGAGATGGAATATTTAATGCAGTCAAGAAATTTAATATTATAATGGAGCAGACACAGAAAACACTGAACCTATTTTTATAAAAATGAACCAGAAAACACTGAAACCATATATTTATATCGAATCGGTCATCAATCAACCTATTATTGTATAAAAAATTATTGTTTTATGTAGGTCTACTCTGTTTACTTATATTTTAAAAAGTTTTTAACATGTGATTATCTCATAATGCTGGAAAAAGTGTCATTTTTATAGTATAAACTACTATTTACTTTCTTGATTTTCTCCTACATTAGCAATAATTAAATCTAAATGGATCATTTTCATAAAATAACTATATAAAGAAATTATTCAACGGATTTAGGGAATAACCGATGATCTACTAACACCTCGAAAATAATTAGGAATTGTTAGTTTGGGGCTTTAGTCAGAGCAAAATAAAATAGTTGGACATATTTATTGTTATGTAAGGTATATAAGCCTTTTTGTGTTACGTTATATTATTACAAAGATTTTGACTAAAATACGAATATTCAACTCGAAGAAGATATACCTATATATGATTTCTAAGCTCCAAGGTATGAAAGTTTTCTTTAAAATGCGCCCCACAATTTTATTTTCATCTAATCAAAGCTCTGAACTAATAATAATAATTTAACAGCTTTTAGTAAATTTCTTAAAGTTTACTTTATTTACTTAGCCAGATTCTATATTACGATAGATAACTTTATTACATTTTTTTTCAATGAACAGAGTAATTTCTTGTTGCCAGCTTTACCAATTTGAAACCAATAAAACGCCTTATTATTTAGGCAGACAGTACGACTGCAGAATACGGATTGAGTAGCTTGAATCCCGAGTTCAACGACAAAGAATCTGTTAAGACGCAAAATACTAATTTAAAACTAGGATATAATCAAATCTCAAGGTCTAAGCAGATAATACCCCCGTAGACTCAAGACTTGAAGTTGGAAAGCTTATTTCAATGATAGTTTTAACTTGACTCCAAAATTTAATTTAAAGTCAGCAGATTGTAAAGTGTGATGTTTTAAATAAGTGCAGCATCAGAATTTAAAAACTGAATCATGATATATTGTTATAGGGACTGAATACATTTGCAAAAAATTAATAAGAACATGTTAATAAAAAATAACTAATTGTAAAGCTTCATAAATCGTAACATAAACATCGATCGCAAAATTTGTATCCAAACATATACGGAACACAAACCAAAATTATACGGTTAACAATGATCTAATAAAAAATTGTTTGCAGGTAAGAATACCGGTTTCTACATTTATAACATTGGTGGTCATTATTTAGAGTCTGCCTATTACATAAGCAGTCTTGGCATGATGTTTGAACGTAAATTACATTTTAATACTAACGTTGAGTAAAATGCCTCACCGGCTTATGCTTTTCTGAACTTTATCTCCCTTGTTGCCAGAGTTTGACATGCGGATCGATAGAATAAAAAATATTACAAACAATGTACGCAATTACAATTTCTTTTGTTTATTCCAATCGTTAGTTTTGTAATGCTTTTGACGGTAAGTAGTGGTGTGCGCTTGTAACTGTTTGATATTTCACATATGTTTATATTTTGTGGATTTTTATGACGAGTGCGTCAAGGTGAGTTTTATTTTTATTGTACACACATCAATAAGCCTTTTAAAATTTTAAAAATGTATACCATTGTTATTAAAAAAAACATGGTAAGGATATAGAGATTACAAAATTTACTGAGTTTACAATGGAGAGTCTCAGCTAAGGTAACTTACGACTCGTCAAGTAATGACGGGGAAGATTATTTTCTGTTCGTTCATCTTGCTCCCGATCACAAAGAGTAATGATTCTACCTTCTTGGCAAGCAACCAAAACTCTCTTATCAAAAAATAAAGAGCTGAAAAAATCAAACCGCAGTATATACAAATATGAATCAACAAGGGTTGTTCGTTGTATGTAAATTGAAGGATAATTGTATGATTACCATTGCTTCAAATGCTGGGAAGTTTATGCTAACTATCAAAACATAGACAATATGCAAACAAATTGTTCAACTTGCTTTGATCAATATCTATAACAAAAATATATGTGGCGTTGATTTATTTGATGAAAGCATAGATAAATTTCACACTTGGATCAGGAGAAATAATTGTATTTGTCACTGGTTTGCCCTAGTCTGGATATGGCCGATCAAAATGCTTGGCGACTGTACAAAATGAATGCTATTCTCAAACATGTAAGTATGTATGGGAAAAGCACCCTCATCAAGCAATTTTGAAATTCATCGTGATTAAATGAAATATTTCACTAACTTTTTCATTATAACTCAGAATTTGACTCAGAATAGAATATTTGGTCGAGTAAGCTATGATTACACTTTTTATAATGTCACTCCATTGTTACATTGTACAACCCTATATTATAAAACTACTATAATAACTAAATACTCCATTATAAAAAGTTGAAAGCACGTCAAATATCAATAAATATTAAAGGCTGGTAATATTTTTTTTCTTACATAAGGGTAGACTCACATATAAAATTTTGTTATATATGTGTATATACATACACAGACACACACACATATATGTGTATATATATATATATATATATATATATATATATATAAATCTGATATTTCACTTACTAACTTCAAAGGGTTGTTTTCCAGGAAAATGTATTAATAAAAGATAAAAGGTGAAGTCATGAAAAATGTAAATTTTTTCCGTAATTGATTTAATATTATAGTAGTTCTACATGAAATCCTAGTTATTATGAGTTATTATGAATCAATTTCATTAAAAAATAATTCAAGTATGTTAAGAAACAACTGAAAATAACCCACAATTCGAGGAAAAAATATGTTTACAAGGACAAAACACAACAAAACAATTATATGAAACTTTTTTCCATCGAGTTAGGTAAAGCTTTGAAAATATTTATTATTCAGAATATTCTTTCTAAACTATATATCTTGCTTGTCAACCTAAATTTTTTATGACATTAATGATTTCATTTGTTGTGATTAGCAATTATACTCTGGTACAAACTCCGATCTGTTGCGGTTGATTGAATGTTTCCTAATCTTCGTTAAGGGCCATCCTTCGAAATGCCAGAATAGTATATATCAATAAATTACACTGTTTCAAGTAATATACATATACTTGTAGTAAATTTTATTAATGAGTCTACATGGTGGGGCACCTCTGTGTTCTGAGCCGCACTACCAAGTACTGCAGCCTTTACCCAAACGCTTCACAGTTATTGCGACACCCCTATAACACAATCCCAGCAACTACTGATAATCTAGTTTCTAGCATATAAAATGAGAATTACTAAGTGTTAAAAACAATATAAAGTAAATTTTATATCGTATTAAAATATCATATATAGATATAAGTTTCTAGTCCCAAAGCTCTAATTGAGTCATGTAAAGCTCCGAAGCAAAGCGATGATCCTTAAGATTTTGCCTCTTTTTCTGGCTATTTTTATAAAAAGGAACATGGTGGATTTTATAACAATTTATTAATTAGATATTTTTGTCAGAAGCACATAAACATCTTACCTTAACCGTGTCATAAGATAATCTGTTCTAAGTAGCCGTACATGTGTATTTGTTTCTAAGTTACCTTCTTGAACATAAACGATTAAGGTGAATTAAGTCAAAAACATTTTCTACCAAAAATACAATACCAAATATAAACCGTAATGCTAATTGGAGTTTGCAAAACTTAAAAATTTTAATTCTAAAATAGTTCGGCCAACAAATGCGCTACATAGTTTGTAGCTTTATGACAAATTTGTAATTTAATGTGAAAACTTGTTAAGAGAAGTATTTCTGTATATTTACAAAATAGCAATAACAGTAAATAAGAATAAGAATATTTATAATTTGAATTTGTTCTTAAAAGTAATTTAGTATTTTAAGTCATTAAAATTATAAAGATCTTTAAACAAAAGTTTAAAACTTAAATATTTATGAATGAAGAATTCCACTCTTGTGTTTGAGATGCCACGCAAATTTTTTACGTAAAATATAAATCGATACCTTTTTCCTGCAGAGCTTAAAACTTCGTCATACGATTATATATAACTTGCCATTTATAGCTTAATGTTTTTATTACACAATTTTTAAACGCCGTTTTATTTTATTAAAATTTAAGGCTTTAAAGTCAATACAAAATATGGAATTTTTGCTAATTTCTACTAGTTTTGGAACAGTATTTATACAAAATGTGTTTATATATATTTGGTGTTAATATATTTTTATTTGGAACATTTTTACAGTTTTAAAAGTTTTATTTGCTTTATTTATTTTAGTAACTCTTCCTCTTTACTTTTACTGATAGGTATATATTCATGTAGTAGGTATACAATGGAACCAAGAACAGTCGGTTACCGATTAGCATAAGTTTATGAAAAAAATATTATGAATGGAATCAAGTTTCTCATGCAGAAGTACGTTGTAAAATGGATTAAATTCTACTGAAATGATTACAGTGCAATCATGGATAATATGAAACTTATGTATAATAAAACCGGCATAATAATTTATGTTTGTGTTTTACAGTTGATTATCCTTCCCTGTACCAAAAATATCACGAATCCCCTTTGATGAAATTCATGTAAATAAAATGTGAAAAGTATATTGCTATCTTTAACTATCGTTATCGTTTTAAGACTTACAGACCGCAGGTGAAATGTAATTGCAGCATCCATATGCTTGTCAAGAGATACAGTGTGATTGATATTCACTGGCGAAGTAACTGCTCCATTTGCGTATTTTTATTACATGTAATATTTTAGTTTTGAACTTATATCAAAAGACTAAATATCTCCCGAGTAACCTGGACAATAAAACTATGGCTATTTTTTTTATAATTATCTTAATCTCTTTGGTAAATAAATTATGGATAATATATTTTTTTTAAATAATTGCTCTCTTTTTGATTTGTATTGTCCTTGTTATTAAGATTATAATATGTTTTCATTAAGGTATTTGTCTAATAAAACTATTAAATAGGAGGTACGGCAACGGATAATTAAAATTAATTATTTTCATTTTCAATTATGCCTTGATTGAATTTTGCAAATTGTCAATGATAATTCTATGTTTATTTTCATGTAAATTTTTGGTCATTGTTTTCTATATACACAAAATATTTTGGTTAAAATAAATTATTTTTTAAACTTTGTATCTCTCTAAATGATATTAGTAAATTAAAGAAACATTTTGTTCGCTTCTGATATCATTAGTGATTTATTGAAATTTGTTATATTTGAAGGTCACTTCATTTCCCAGTTGGAAGGTTGCGTTAAAACATTTATACAAATTTTTGATTAGGAGGAATTTTAATAATCTGATGTTTATAATAAACATTGGTATTTTAAGACTATTTCACTGATTAAAACACCCAAATTTTCGTTACGTTTATTTCATAATTTTCTTTTTGGCCTAGGAATCTATTTCATTACGTCCTCTTCCATCCTTGTAATATTTATTTTTAACGAAGTTAGCCACTGCAATATACTAACTAAGAAAATTACTGTGTGAAGATGGGACATAAAAAATCAAAATATTCATATATTATATTCGCGTTTCAGTTTTTACTGGCACTTATTGAAATTGAAAAACACACTGAACTTATTCATTTTCGAAATACGAAAAAAAACGTCACAAATATTTGCAGATTGTATAAAAATTAGTTTCCTTTAATAGGATTTTATTTTTGATTATTTGAATATACTTTGCATGTATTAATTTTTGCAACTAACAGGAAATTAAAAAAAAAATGACATGATACGTGTCAATATTTTAATGTATTTCATTGATTAATTAGTAAATAAAGTAAATAATTAAAAAAAAAAATATATCCATAAGGCGGAAATGTTTTACAATGTTTGTCCCAATTTATTTTATATTGACACTTGTTAAAAAATTACGATCACTTGTAATAAAAATATGGTCATCAACGTATATCTATTAGATAGTTTTTCTAAAATCTATTCTTAATTTTCAAAAAAGAGCGATATAAGGTGCAGAATAAATAGTGTAGTTGGATCTGAAATATAAATGAAGCATGCTCCGGATAATAAAAATACACTTGTACATTACTCCAACCGTTTCTTTGTAATTCTGTTGGTTTTTCATTTAAAATGAATGAATGGAACTACTGGAAGAGTTAATTGTAATTAATGAACTTTGTTTCAATTGCCCTTTGATTTCGCTTTAGGAAAAATTCTTATTTTATATTATTTTAATTTTTCTCTTCCCAATTTGACAAATAAAGTACAACGTGTTGGTAAAAGTTAATAATAAAATCAGCTGACACTGCCGAATTGCAAATGGATTTAGATTGTTTTATTTTGTTATGTGCTATAAGTGCTACATTAATACAATGAGTTTTGAATATCTTTTGGGTAAATGTAACTTGTATCTTTAATAATGATTTTGTTTATCTATGTCACAATCTTAAATAAAAGTGCGCCGAGGGTTCTATATCTAGAACCTTATGAATTCCAATGAATTTATTTATTATTTATTTTTAAGTCCGTAGCTCTTTTTGGTAACTGAATAAAATTTCAAGAAGCATTCATTTATAATATATGAAAAATTTTATTCACTTCTTACCGCATTTTCTTCAAACAATTTACTTTCTCTCCTACTAAATAATTAAAGAATTTGTTGCATTTTCATGCATTTAAATCTTGAATCAAGTTTCTCATGCACTGTATATTTAATGTGGCTGAGATCTTGCTTGGTCAACTTCACTTTATATTACTAACACTAATATTCGTCTTAAGTATCCATTAAATTCTTTGTATCTCTGAAGACTATTTAATTAATAATAAATACGTTCAACAAAAAATAGTTAAGCTTGATATTGAAAACAAAGTTGCTAGGTAACACGTTACGAGGATTTTTTTAATTAGATACTTTTCCAGCTCTAAGCTTAGTAGTCAAGAAACGCGAGTAGTAAACACTTCGAAAAAAATCTGTTTTCAGAGGCGAAGTTACCGGAGTAACTTCTCTAAAGAAATTAATAAAAGTTCATTTTAATTTTAAATTAATTACTAAGTATTTTCTAAAAATTTATTGATAAACTTATTCTTTTCACCTGAGTTTATTGTTTGTTGTTGGGCAAGTATAAAGCCTAATAGCTCAAAGGGCCATCTAATTTGCAAGTTCTTTTTTCAGAGTAAAATTAGCTTGAATATTATTTAAACTATTTCACTTGTACCATCTCGATTCAAGTTTTTTATGAATGTCTTTATATATTTTGTGATATTTATAAAATGATCGCATTTTATAATTATTTCATTATGTATGGCATTTAATAAATTTTCCAACTTTGTAGGTTTTAAGCGAAATAAATATGCAATTCATAAAAATTTATTCAGGGCTCTTAAGTGAAAATTTTTTTTTTCTAAATTGAATATATTACGTTTAACAAATAAATTTATCATTATTTTATTTAATAAAAGATGTACAGGAATTGATGAAAATTGTCAATAAATAATTTAAACATTTTATAGATATTAGCAATTAAATTATTTAGCTATAAACGGACGAATAAAAATAGAAATTTCCTTTTATGAAAGAACATATATATATATATATATATATGTATATATATATATATATATATATATATATATAAATGTAAAAAAACGACTTCAAATTAAAGTTCCTTATAAGCACTGATTGTTAGATATATTTATTATTTACCCTCACTAAATACGTTTATAACTATTGATACCAATGCCTTTTAAATATATAATAATATTTCTTTTTTTTTAAGTCGGTACAAAATCGAAAAATAAATGAACAGATTTAATAACGATATAGAACGCAAGATTCGTTTGACCTGTATTTATTGGTATGTATAGGAAGCTGACCTGATGACAGGGAAAGATATAATATTATAATGTATTTTGTAGATGTAATGAGAAAAAGTTATATACTTTACTCAATTTAATTTAAAACGAATTTAAATATTAAATGACCAGTTTGCCAGTTATTTTTTCATTCGCTTGCACACCACGTTTAATTACATAATTAATTTTGCAGTAAATAGCCGTAGTATTAAATTGATTCCTGGAAATAAATAAAAATTCCAAACACAAAATAAACTGGAGTATGGGAACAACATACGGAAGGATTCTCTACAAGTAAATAAAAAGAACGAAATAACAAATTTACGTAATAAAGAAAGAAAACCGCTCCTTTTATCAATTTAATTCACATGTCGAACTTTGTCTAACCTTGACTAACCCATGAAATATAAATATATTTGTCTAACCCATGAAATATAAAATGCCCGTGGTCGATTATTGCTGTAGACAATAGCCGCCTAGCAGATGATTATTGATTTTTGTGCAGATGCATGAATAGACGACTGTCGACACCAAAATTCTTCATATTTATAAATAAGAAATCCAAATCCGCGAAGGTGATAATGAAATGTACACTTATCGACATATGGTTGCCAAATCTTCGATAGTCATATTTTAATCTTAATACCTCACCATCTTATTTAAAACACAAATATTTTTGGGGAAAAGTAAACGAGTATACTGTAAAGTTTACAGAGAAATCAGTATATCCGGAATTATAAATTTACCTAATTGACACATTTTACAATGCAATTTTAAAAAGATGAAGGAGGAATTCCAACACACTGAAGTTTTCAGAATAAATATTTAAACTAACGCAGCTGCTCTAAACATAAACATTTGTTACATATAATGAACCTAGAAATACATTTTTGTTATTGAGTTGCCATTTTTATTCCGTTTATATATGTCTTCATTACGTTTTTCAGACTTTTGTAAAGATTACGTGTGTTCGGTGAAATTATAGTGAGCTTTATTTATTCCAATTAATTACTTATTAATTTTTCATTAAAAATGTGTCTTACTACTTCTTTCACTCCAAATAGCTTAATTTAACACAAGCTTGCAATTGGCTTGCGATAATCATTAGTATATTTATATTAGTAACATAATTGATGTTAAAAATAAATGTAATACAAATAAATATTTTATTTCAATATACTTTTAATGTTAACATTTTTAAAGCAAAAAATAGTAACCGACATTGCCAACGGCTTCACATAGATTGTTAATTAATTGAAAGGACAGAATTAAACTACGTGTGACATAAATAACTAATAAATACATTGCTATACAAACAATGTAATGCGATAAAATGATGTTCACTTCACATTTTATGTAAAATTTCCTTGATTCCGAGACAAATATTCATTGTTCTATTTGACAGTACAAAAAAAATTAACTTTTTATTATAATATTTTTGTACAGTTTAATATTTTTAAATTCTTTTATTAATTACTAAATATTTTGACAATTGTCATTAAAATTTGTATTTGTAAATTTCTACCGAAAGAAAGAAAATGAATAACAACGTATAAATCTTACTTATTTTGAATGTAGCGCATATAAAATTTGATTTCCTATTGTATCTTCTTTATTAATACTTTACCATATTATTGATAAAGCTTAGGTTAATAATTCGACGACGGGAAAAATGTTAAAGAAGGATAAGATTAAATTTGAAATCCTTGAAATGTTTTGTAAGTATATACATACGAGTTTTTAATTCTTTGTTTATAATTATCCTGTGTCTTATTTTTTATATATTTATATTGGGTGTTTGGCAAAAAAGTTATTGAATATTTATCCAAAAATATAAACAATAAAGCAGTTGTCTTGAAAAGCCAATTCCTATAGTTCAAACTAAATACTTCGGTTTTATAAATAATTTCTGTGAAATAATTACGTAATACTTAATGTGAAATGTGAAACAATTATGTAAGGCAAGGAAATTATGTATGGTGATTAAACTTTTAAATTTAGATTATATTTATAAATTCGACGCTATTAACAAACTTTTTAAAGTTAGTAAAGTTCCACAGAAGACTATAGATACGTAAAATTTACCGTAATTTAATCTTAAAATTTAAGTATATATTTTTTCTTTTCATACCATTTCGTTAGTGAATGTTGTGATATCAATTGAAAAAAGATTTTTTAAGCATAATAATATGCCACAGGTCATTAATTAAAAAAAAAAACAAAAATTATAACGAATCATAAAAGCTGTCTTAGACCAATTCACTTACATAATTCAGCCAGTATATTATTAAATATGGCAAGTACAAATGCAGCCCCTTAGAACTGATATTTGATGTCAGAAACGGTATATATATAGAGCGAAAGAAAAAAATAGATTTATTTCCTTACTCAAATGTTTATAAAAAAATTTAGACTAAAGGATTTAGCTTTTATTTTATTTTTAAAAAACAGACTTCAGTAATGTGACGCTCTGCCAATGACTTGCTAGGGAAGCGACGAAATAAGATTTACTTAATATGTACTTTTTTACTTCTTATAATTGTTTGTGGTAATTAGGTACAAAAGCTCATGTACTATCTAAATGTCAAGTTTTAAATATTAAAATTAGAACAGCAAATGTATTAAAGAATTTTTTAAATAATCACACGTTAAAAATACTAAAAATACAAAAAAATATATTACGTTTCAACTTGTTGACAGCTGTCAACACGAGTGCACTAGTATGAAATGTTGACGTTCCAGATCCTGTTAAAAATTTACATATAAATAATTGTCAGTGCATGCTCCGAAAGTAGAGGTCACGTCACTGATTATCTTTTTTCATTTAAATAAACGAAAAGAGCTCCCTTTGTTGCACTCGTACGGTAAATGAGAACTTAAGATAATTTTTTTCAGAGGAAAATTAATATTTTGGGGAAGAAAAATTCGGCCCTTGCTTATGTTTATAGCAAAACATATAGAATATATATATATATATATATATATATATATATATATTTATATAAATATATATACATATATATATATATATATATATATATATATATATATATATATATATATATATATATTTACGTACAGACAGAATATGTTTTTCTATCATGTATTTATTACTAAAGCAAAATATTTAATTTTTTAAGTTTCCCTAATAAAAGTTATATTTTTCATTTTAGCATTTCTTCAAATTATTTTCTTCGATATTGTCAATTTTTTCTGAATACGTAATTTTTAATTCATTAGCCCCAAAGATTTGATTTATAGTATTTTATGACTTTTAGATCAATAATATTTGTTCAATACGATAAAAAAAGCTTCATCGAGAGTAAAAAATTCATGTTGTTTTATTGGGATTTATAAATGTAGATGACTCAAAAAACTGAGTATTTTTTTAGGCATAAAAGTTTTTCATTTTTATAAATGCTTTAAAAATCATTATTGTGGAAAAAATTTCAAATGTAGTATGTAGTACAAGATTTCAAAAATCATAAAAGTATTTAAAAAGCTTATTAAACTTCCTGTAGTTTTAGTCCTGTTACAAGAATTTTTTTCATATGAAGAAAAAGACTATTTCGAAATGTTAATTAAAAATTAAAATTTTCGCAGATTAACTACCAAATTTTTGATTAAAAAAAACAATTGTGAAAAAAACAAATATTTGAAAAACTATTAGATTTCTTTATATATACAATTGGTCAATTATTTTTTTTTATTCAAATTACTTAATCATGTTAAGGTGAAATTTTTCAGTAGAAAATATTATATTTTTAAACATATCTAAAATTTTTCATAGTTACCCTATGAATTTCAAAGTTCATCGTCATTCAAATTTTGCCACCCTACACCCGGAACTAAGGCCATAAATTCATTACTGACTGCATGTGCCGTAAACCATGATCACTTACTTGCAAAGAACCTTCTAATAAACGTTTCCAAGGTAATTAATTAATATTATTACCCTGACTTGATTACGGTTTACAACTTTAATTACTCCTAAGAACTATGCTACAGTATTTTAGTAATAACCAACGCAACTACTGTGTTTTAAATTTAGAAACAAACAGGAGACAATTTATAAAATGATATGACCGATGAAAAATTCTGAATAAAAAATTATCTTGGAGAAAAATTACACTAGTGTTATCTCGGTGAATAACTTATTGACTTTATAATTCCCTGTTTTTAAGGTAAAATTACGTCTCATTTTTCATTTTGTTTCCTCAACATATTTTTGAAGAAAATATTTTCATTAATCAGAATTATACATTATATGAAAATTTAAGATATAACCCAATTCTTCCTAAATACAAATAAATTGTAGTTACTGAAAGATTTTGTTTGTGTACACGAACCAATAATGTACATTTATTAATAATTTTTGGAGAAGGTTTTCTAATGTGGGTAAGGCATTATCTTTTTGATTATCCGTTTTTCATCGTTCTTCATGAAATATGTAACTTCAAGGTTATGATATTTTTTTTTATTTACATAAATGCTCCCGCGCACTGGTAACTTTAATCACCGGCAACTAAAAATTCGCCAGTGCGCGAAGCCGCATTCTATATCATATGTTTCATTCGAACTTCTTCAAAGCAACTAAATTGCCAGAGCGCAGGAGTATTAACTCTGATAAACGGAATTGTGTAATTTAAATAGATGATCATGTTTCCGTTTATGTACATTCAACATTATAATTAGCTCAAATCTTCCACATCTTCGTAAGATTCGCAAGTTAAAAATATTTAATATGGTAACATAAAATTTTCTTTTGCTCAATTGGTATGTTTTTATATGACGCACTTTGTGCTTTATTAAGAACTTGACTAGGATTTTGATTTGTGTTGCAAGTTGATCAAACGAAATATTGTAAAATTTTCGAGGCCTTTAAGTAAAAGAATTATTTAATAAACAACATCAATATTAACCTTTACAGCTACTCACCGCCACACTATTATCCTAGAATCAACAAATGGTAGTAAGTTTCTAAATCTTTATTAAGAGACTGCCAAGCCTAGTGTGTGTAAAGCGAAATGCATGCGAATAAGTCAAAATGTAGTAATATCCTTATATATTTTGGTGTCCGCGTAAATGTTTACAAAAAATATATGACATCAAAACTTACCCTTGTCAAAATGTATAGTTAATGGAGATATTTATAAATTATGTGGGTTTAAAAATTAAATTTTGTAACAAATACTAAAAAAAGAAAATTTGCTTCTAATTTTATAATAAATACTACTGTAAACATGACCTTAATTTTTTGTTCTATCTCTATTCATGTAAAAAAAACTAATGAGGAAACTTGACATGATTCAAATTTAAAAATGAAACTTTATAAGTATCAAAATATTATACACGTATCTTATAATTCTGTTGATCAAGAATCATATGGCCTCAAATATTATGTTTTTTAATGCGGTTTAGAACGTCGTGATATAAAATATTACATGATGCTTAAAGCATCTAAATGTAAGTAAAATTTGCCCCATATTTTGCCACTTTTCATGAAATACGTAAGTTCAAGGTTATGGTAACTTTTTATATTGTCATGATTAAGATTGACGGAATTTCTTATTTTAAATAAACGATCATACTTTCGATCAGTTATTATATTTCAAAGAACATTTTTATCTTTTGCATATTATTGCCATAATGTCGTATGATTTACGACTAAAAATAAATGTTAGCAATTAATTGTATAATCAATAAATAACTACTCCAATATATTGTTACTTACCACGTGTGCTAGTTAAAGCATTCGGTGTAGTTGGTAAACAATAATATTACCTAAAAAGAAATTAGTTAAAGTCCCTTCATTTGTTTTATTCTTATCGAGTCTGAACATTAATACATGCTAACAACTTATATGAATCTACAAAAAGGTGACATAATAGAAAGGATAGTTGACTGCAAATTAATATCACACAAATTTAATTTAAAAATTCCATAAAATTTAAAGAAAAACATAAACTTTTGATTGGATTATTGTATTAAAAATCCGAGGTTAGATAAAATTTTAACATGTCAATTTTAGCAATAATACGTTGTCATCCAAGCTCGAAAATATTAATATTTGAACATTGACCAACAAAACGCAGTTTTATATATAAATCGAAATATTGGTACATATAATAAAAGAAAACGATACGGAAGTTGTGCGTGACATCGAATTGCACCGGCGGATTAGGAACTTTACTTAACCTACCATCGAGGCAAGTTTTGCCTATTTTCCTCTCTTGATGGGAATAAAGATTAGCAAATAAGATACAGCCTCGATACGCACGGAACTTATTACCATCAATATAATAATATTAATTAATTTGTAATGATATCGTATATAAATATTTTTTTATGCGATATCATTACAAATTATTAAATATTAATTTTTAATGATATCGTATAAAAACAATGTTTATATACGATATCATTACAAATTATTGTTAATTTAGTTTTGAAACTCGAGTTTTCAAATTCAATGGAAACTAGTGATGCATTATAACTGATTTCAATTGCAATTTAATCTAATTCTAAGTTATAACCCTCCTATATCTTCTCTACAAGGTTTATTTTTTAAATAAATATTGATAAGTTATTTTATGGTTCATCCATAATATCTTACAATTTAAAATTATTGCGAATTGTAAAATAATTATGCTTATAAACATATTTATCCCAGTATGTAAGATAATTTAAATAAAAATAATTATTTTGTGGAGGTGCGAACATCTTCATGAATGAATCTGACTTTAACTCATTCGGATAAATTTTAAACTCCCATTTACTCTGTATGACCGTCCATTTCACAATAAATAGCATGATATATAAATACAGATTCAATACTAATGACCATAACACTTTGGAAATTCTTCTACTAAATATAAGTGTAAACTTTAAATCATTTACTTATAACGTAATTGCACGTAATCGATCGCGAATGAAATATAAACATTCTGGCTTAGAAGAGTTTCTCGTTTAACGCAACCGTAAACGATGTGGACATAACTCATTCCATAATCCGAACCCTTACCGCACGAGCACAGTTATTTAATGTTGTTATCGTTGTTAAATTGCGTTTTCACTTTTTTTGAAGTAAGGTAACGCTTTATCACATTTGTCAACAAATTAAGAGAAGTGGCAACATTAATTGTAGCGAGTAGTTTCACTATAATCATCGCCAATAATATATGCTATTGTGACATTTTTATACATATAATACAAATTAACTAATATAATATTCCATTACCGTTTATAATAACATTGTGTACATAGTAAAATATATAATTTACAATTCCTCCATATGTAATAAATGATGCGAAGTATGTAAATGATGCGAATTTTACAACAATACAATATAATTTGGAAATCTCATTGGTTTTGTGTAATGATTTGCATTAATTCTATCGAGTAAAATTTCCAACATTCTATTTAATAAATATCGCTACTGCTCTAATATTTTGTTACGACAAACACAAGAGCTTGAACATAATATACGTATTGTAAATTCAATATCATTTCTATTTTCGTCGTATTTCATGCAGATAACTACGTTCAGATATCGATAGAATAAATTCGTGTGACCCGGGAACATTTGGATCGTAACTTATCATTTATTTCGTAAAAACTGATCCCCTGCATAATTTTCACGAAGATATGATGAAAAAATATTATATTATACTTTCGTAAAGAGTAAATGCTATAAATATTTAGGAGTTAAATCTATGTGGGATAGAAATTATAGGTCGTAAATATTTTTAGAACTCACATTTTTTCATACTTACATTTATAACGGTTGATTTTTCGGTAAGTTTTTGAATATATAAAATTGTATTTTGGGTGTTTAAATTATATGCGGTATAGCGCTGTTAGTATATTATTTTACAAAAAGTAAATAAGGTTACTTTCCTGATTAAGGGTTCTGTGAATTGAATTCAGTAGAAAAAATTTAAATAAGCCAAATTTATTGAAGATATTCGGCATTAATTTTGTAGAAATTCATTATTCACAATTAAATGAAACTACGTGATGTAGAATTATTTCTACTTTCTTTAAATTCTTTACCGCGACCTAGGTTTCGTTGTATTACAACATCTTCAGCTATTAGCGAAAATCTGGTGGCTATTAGCAATCTTTGCTATTAGCAATGTGGTGGGCAATTAGCAATCTTTGTTAATAACCCACCTGAAGATGTTGTAATACAACGAAACCTAGATCGTGGTAAAGAACTTAAAGAAAGTACAAATAATACATCAAGTAGTTTCGTTTAATTGTGAAGCCAAATTTACTTACAAAATTACTACCAATTCTTAAATTTTTCTTTTTCAGGGTTCCGTACCTATAATTGAAAAACGGTACTTTTATAAGTTCACTTATAGTCTGTGATTACGTCTGTTATAGCCGATTTTTAAGTAGAAACTTGGAAAAGTAATACATTTTATTAAACCACATATTTGCCAAAGGATATTTCTTAAAAATATTCTCAGAGAAAACTGAATAGTAACCTCAAATTTTATTACATTCATAAAATTTTGAAAAAATTAGTAAAACCTGACTAGAAGATTATAAGAAAAAATATAGCGAGTATCCTATAATTTTTGAAATACGCACTACGTTTTTACGCATGTCGTGAAATATATTTACGTAATGATTTTTTTTTAATTTTTAAATAAAAATACTATGTACCCTTAAATGTTTATAAGTGATCAAACATGTGCGAAAGAAGTTCGATTAGTCCTAGTAGCTTGACTTCCACTTGACCGGTTTTTCAATGTGATATACTTCTTGGTCACAAATATTGTGGCAGAAAGGTTAAAATATATTTTTCTAGAAAAGTTGTTATATTAACAGTGCACTTGTAAAAATGTGCGCTTAATTTTAAATCGTATCGATAGATTAAGAATGTTTTTCTATCATTCACAAATAAATGCGTCCGAGACTCATATTCAATTGCGGTTCCTTCAGTGTTTGTTTAACACATAATTTGAAGAAATTTTTTTTTTAAAATCAGATTCATTTTGAAAATTGTAATTTACAAAGAGGATTATATCATTCAATAACAATTAATATCATGGTTACTATTATTCACTGGCAACTACTACATACGTTTTTCGCATCATAATTATATGGATAATTACCTAACAGCATACATGACGTTTTTTAATGGATGATTACGAACTAGTTATCACGTGAGGATAAGAAGAGGGTTGAATCTCTGTACGCTGTATCAATTAAACGCATTGGGTCTAAAGTACGAATATAACTGAACAGGTTATGTAGTGTGCATGTATATGTGTAGGAATGTGTGTGAAGATGAGTTCTCGTTTTTGTATCGGTATCGTAATATATAAACCACTAATATATGTACATATATATATATATATATATATATATATATATATATATATATATATATATATATTTATATACATATATATATATATATATATATCAAACATGTTAGTTTGGATATATGTATGTACGTATATATATGTGTGAATGTAAATGTTTGTTTTGATATTACTTTTGGTATCATATATTCATGCTATAGGAAAAAAAATTATTTTATTTTCATTTTTGAGCAATAAGCATAGAGGCAGTAAACCCGAGAAGATACACCCGAGAATACGTCTAAGGGTTAGTTGGGTGAGTATATTTTAAATATGTAGGCAATTGCTACCCTAATGTAACACTATATGTAGATTATATTTTAGTTAGCATTGTTTTTAAATCAATAAAAAGTGAATTGTAAAATCAAAGTTCAACTTTATATATATTACGTGATAGGTCTTGTGTTTTTTATTAATCATAATTAGGTGGGTAATGAATCTCCTCCTTTAAAATTTATTTATGATGGTTCCGTTTTGTTCCTCTTTCTAAACTAAACCGACGAACTATCTAAATAGTTTGACATAGTTTTACTTTAAATTTGTCAGATGTCTTTGTTATGATCTGAGCTTATTGATATCTGGAATCTACAAGAAAATATGAATTTATTTGTGGTTTTGAGCTAATAATTCTATTGCTTTATATTCCCGATATATTTCGGTAAGAATTAGGAAAAATATTATTCGAAGTGTGTTATTAAATGTTAATGGTTAAATAAAGTGATCTTAATAAAATATTAATTTCATTCCAGTAAATCCCAAAATTAGTAGCGAGACTTTTAGCGCTATTCACAAATAAAATTTTCTAATGACTATTCAAATGAATTACTTTTAATTCTAATGCGGCTCATATTATTCATAGTCATTTTGTGTTAAGTATGAAATATAAACGAAGGATCTCCAAAATTTTCACTGTAAATTTAAATGTAATTTTATTCAATGAAAAACATAATCCGCTAATTAAAAGACACGGAAATTTATAAATTAATTAGCGTATATTAAGTGGTTTAAAAATAACCTTTCGCGTTATGTAGAATTCGCACTACGGAGTTTTTTAGGCACTAGTTTCGGAATAAGGAGGGTGGGATGTAATATATTTTTGCATATTTTTCAGAACATATTTTTAAACACGAAATTTTAAATGAAGAAAATTGTTTTTTTTTTCTTAGTACTCTTCCAGTGGCGATACAAAATTAAATATTTAATTAATTTAAATATTTCATTCACCTCCTTTTTAACTTTCAATTAAAGCTTAAAAAAATAGCGTATATATTTTTAGTTATTAACCTGCTGAATAATAGGTTTTACCATGCGAAACATCAAGTTTCTGCAAAACAACAATTTTCTACCTGGTTGGGTATGATTTGTAATGAAATGTTACTATGATTCGTAAGAAAATCGGACTTCTAGACATGCACATAAAAAATCTTATAAGGGCTCAATTTTTCAGTTTATCCCATTTTATCAATTGCAGAACCTTAAAAATAGACATAATTTTATATTATGGCGAAGACAAAGAAATAAAATGGTATAAAACAATAATATTTTACAATAAACGAAGTAACAAACATATTTAAAAAGAGAAAACAATAATACCTAGGTATTACCAATTTTAATAACATTTGAATTAAAACGCGCAAGTATAAGTAGAACTCGCACTACGAGGGTTCCATATATACCAACTTTCCATATATATATACTACGAGGGTTCCATATATAACCATACATACCAAAAATTAAGGGTACGCAGCATTTCTATTAAAATATTAAAAGTATTGACTTTATTATTGATATTGTAAATATTTCTCTTATTCTTAAGTACTGAGATTTACCTTGGTTAGTGTGCTTCATTAAAATGCGAAATTTTAAATTTCTGCATTAAGGCGTTTCTGGTAAAAATGACTGTCACACAGAAACAGAAAGGCGAAAACTTGAGTGATATTATATGAATTCAGCTTTTGTAGGTTTCAGGTACAGAAGCCTAAAATATTAAATACTCATACTCGCTTAATTCTGATATTTACGGAGGTTTAATGAGGGAATCTCTGGAAATATTATAGAATGACAATGTAAGTAAAGTTATATATGAAACTTGCGCTGAAAATGATATATAAAGGAGTTTTTATTTTCTTCAAAAAATAGTTTTGTCATTTTCACACATTGACATATATATTTATTTTTGTATATATATATATATATATATATATACATATACATATATATATATATATATATATATATATATATATATATATATATATAAGAACACAAAAATAATATAACGACAAAATAAAATTCCACAAAGATCACTCTAATATGTGCAAAAAATGAATTTTAAGCCAGCATGAAAAATGTTTGTGGAATGTAAAGGATTTGAAGCTAACTTTCTTCATTTTTCATATAAAAATTACTAATTTATTAAAGTAAAATTAAATTTTTCAACGTAGTTATGCAAATAATGTCACTGATATTGGACTATGTATTTTGAAATTGTTAATTTTATAAAGTCAAGATAAAAATTGCTCTTTGTATGAGATTTTAATTATAAACATTTTTGGAGCAGCAAAGTTTATAAAATTATTTAGATAATACAATGTACAATATTTTAGTTACCGACTTCCATAGTTCAAAAACCAAAAAATTGTACCGAGTTTGCGTTAAACTTAAGAAATTTAAAATTACTTTATTTCTCTTAAGGGAAAAACCATTTTACCCCTTTTCTATTGCAGTTGTTTATTATTCTGCCCAGCAAATTACTATCTCTTAAGCTTTAGTTTAATAGTAAATCGTTCAAAATAGTAACAAGTATAAAACTTACTGAATATATTCCCATAATAATTAAAATGACACTATGGATATCTCCAAAATACCATTTTATATTTAATTAATGCATAAATTTGATAACAAGGTGAAATAAATCACAAGCTCTGAGTTCTGTGAACACGTTTTTCAATATTACGTCGGTCTGTTACGTTACAAAAAATCACCCGGAACTTTATATAGGGATAGCTGAGCGGAACAATTACGTAGAATAATATGCAAATTTTATTATGTAAAATAGTTATTGTCACTAAAGTTATTTATAAGCGCCATAGGTAGGACTCAAAAATACGCTAAACAAAGAAATCTAATTGGAGAATTCTAAAGCGTGATTTGGAATATAATGTTTCATAAACTGCCGTTATGAAATTTTAGGATGTCCGTCGATAACTTGAAATTTCAATATGCAACTGATAATTAGCATCATAATAACATAAGTAATATTTAAAAATTTACGACCAAGTTATATTTCTAGAAATGATTAGTATAATACAATTTTATGCCTTGCCTAGATAATTCGCTTTCCACTGACAACGAGATATAAAGTAATATTTAAACAATATTTTGGTTACCATTATATCTTTTTTATTCCATTCGTACTTAAAGATCATGTTTTGGGTATAAAAATTAAATCCAAAAAAAATCTGATAGAGGGTCGAGTAAAGATAAGGAGTTTACTTATATGCCGTAAAAATGACCCAACATTTCATATTAAAGTAAACATCGTCAATACACGGCTCTTTACTTTTATCTCATTTTGATTAATTCAAATATGCTTATGTAAGTCACTGCTTATGTAAGTAACGTATTCTAATCTGGATATATTTTTCCTAGCTTTCGTGCATGTTTTTAAAAAATAGTCTATGGTTACTATCATTACTAGTCGCTTACAAATATACATACATGGTCACTGATGATCCTCCTAAATATATTTAAAACGGTTCCACAACCTTGCTTATTTTATATTCGACTAACGATTGCAAGATTCAAATACCACATTTATGGTACATTCTTTATTGCGAAATAATTTACAATATTTTATCACTTTTTATTTTACTTAGTTAAGAACTTTATTCTTTATTCGTTCAACTCTTTAAACTTTAAAGTTATATTAGTAATTCAATTTTGTTTAAAGAAATCTTAAAAAATAATATATGTTTTGCAAATAGGTAGTTTCAAAATAAAACGAAAAAATCTAGGCAATTCCTCGAAATTACCCTCCAAGTAAACTTATAGTTCCAAAGATTAAAATAATTTAAATTCACCAGAAATTATGCTGTAATACTCTTAGCTTAGCATCGTATAGTGTGATTAAATGTATTGTTACACTACTTAAAAATTGTAAACAGAACTTTGATTTATTATATTCACTCTCTGTAATATAATGTGGTATGCATTATTAGGCTGAGCAAAGACGGCAGAAACTTAGAAAGTAAAATAAAATCGAGCCTATTTTGCTCATTATGTATATGCAGCTATAATGAGCAAAAAAGTATGTAAAAAAATTAGGGGACATCCTAAATTTATTGATAAAATTAAAAAAAAATTTTAACCATAAAAATAGTTTTAATTGTGTTTTTGTTTAAGTGCCCGCAAAGAGGAATAAAGAAATATTCACCAGGATCATGACGGATACGGACTAGATAGTCGAAAAGTACACATAGACTTTAGGCATGTGAGATGTATTAAAAATTTGAGGGGCTACCTATTTAAAATTTTATATATACGCAATAACAGTCAAATTGCGAACTATTATTTTTTTACGAAATAAATCTTTATGTTAAAAGAATTGTTAGAAACATTTTTATGTGTTTTAATGTTGTAATAGAGATTTAATGTAAGAAAAACAAATATGAATGAAAAACCTATATAATACATAACGGGAAAAGGATAGGAAACATAAGTGTTCATTTTACACACAAATAATTTCAATATGTCGCCAAATTTTTTTTCCAATATTAAATATAAAAATTATGTTTAATTAATATACATAGTGCGTGTGCGTGTGTGTGTATGTGCGGTTATGTGTGTACGTGTGTGTGTTGTGTACGTGCGTCTGCGAGAGCGTGTGTTTATTTTTTAATTGGTCTCTATATATAGTGGAACTCTGCATGCATATAGTAGACTAAAAAATTTATTTCGCAAAAATACGACACAAAGAGGACGTCGCAAAGTGGAAAATAAAAAAATACAGTAAAATCAAATGAAAAAGGTGAAATCCCCAAGCTACGAAAGAGAGAATACTCAAACCCGTTTATATTAATATGTATTTTGTAAGAGTGTACGAAACCCAAAGTTCCAAATTGATGCTACGGACATAAGGGAAAATCCGGTCAAGCGGAAAATGATGAAACCCTTAGTTTGCAAAACTAAGTTCCATTTTTCTTCAGCGTATGCAATTTTACAATATTATTATCTTAAATTTATACAAACGCCAACAAATATATTGTATATCTGTTTATTACATAATAATTTTTTATCAATTAATCATATCTTCAAATGTTAATTCAAGTCAACTTATGAAACGTGTAAAAGGAATGTTATTTTGATAGTATGTTATTGTGTTATTGATACTAGGAGACATCTACAAAATCTTAATTAATTCCTCATTAATGAAAGAGAAACGCATTTTGAATTCACATCTAGGACTTTAATTAATACTCGTTCGATGCAGAATAAAATTCTTTGCCATTTTCAATAATTCAGTGTAATGTGTAATACTAAATAAATTAATTATAAATTATTAAAAAATTGGTGATTGCCTCGGTATATCGTTATTTTTCTATTTAACCAAATCAAAATTTTGGTGTTTCCATAAACACCTGTATTTTAGCTCTTATTGTTTTGCGTCAATATTCGCGATTACTTTCCTTCACATGATTACTTTATTTGAAATATTGTTTATTCCTGTTCCTCAATATTTATGATTAGACATTATGTCCCATGATAAATCATTGACACTGTGAATAACCCCCTAGCCTTAAAACATCTTAACGAAGTACGCATTTACATATTTATCCTATATGTATGTTTATTTAACATTTTTTCTAATTAAGCAATATTATAAACACATTGGATACACAAATTACTAACTATAGGACTTTTAATTAACTTTTAAATTGTTAAAGTAGTAATTTGCTCACTACAAATTACTGGTAAATTGCGTACTGACACATAGGCAATATATGGCAGTAGTTCGCATATTTTAATTACCATTTACTTAAATTAATGATGCGATTTAACCACAATAATTTCATTTCGAAGTTATAATAATATGCTAGTATATAGAATTATTTCACGTATTTCAAATCCATAGTTGAAAAATTGGAGGAAAAGGGACATACTAATTTCATTTGAAAAGTTATTATTACGTAGACGGGGCATGGAAATGAAATATCATAAGTGCCCAACTATGAACACACATATTTGTATTCACTCGCTAGAGACAGGTGTCCAAAAATTTTACGTCAAGCGGAGCATAAGGGTGTATACCAGTTTATGACTAGAAAAATATATAAAAAAATCGAAGGTAATTTGTTTTTACGATTTAAAGGTTTTATTGAAAATTGTTGAAAATTTATAACCTTTAATATATTTTTAGATACCATCGTGACAAATTTGCAAATTTTATTATCCTAATTTTTATAACAGTTACTCACATAATACTGTTATTTAACACAAACCTATATAATTTGAACGAAATGCGATTTTCTATAGTTAAAACACATAAATTATTTTTTAAATTTTTTCTCGGAATTATTAGGAGAAATTGTTTTCAGCTAAATTTTACACTTCATGTTGTAAAAAATGTACCGGCACTACCATGGTAAGCTATTGTAAAAGTTGGCGCTACTAATTAAGATTCCAAATTGGTATAATGCTTTCCACATGTGGCTTTAAAAAAATACTTGCATGTTTTTATAAACGAGAGCCAATTTCGAATCAATACTCTCATTCAGTGAAAATGACATTCAACGTCTAACCGCAAGATTTCAGTTTCATATTCATATAGTGTAAATTTGACAAATATCAATGAAAATGAGTTAGTTAGACAGACAATAACGCCATTTAATTTGAGGAAAAGTGAGACAGATAACGATATTTTGGAGAAAGACATAAACTAGCCTACATACATCCAGTACCCCGCTTGATGTTGAACTGTTGGATACTCTGTATAAGGAACCTTAGTATATTTCTTTTCTGTAAATTATGTACCTATATCCATATATATATATATATATATATATATATATATATATATATATATATATATATATATGTATGTATACACACACACACACATATATATATATATATATATACATACATACACTTGACTTATGTAGAGTTAAATATGTAAATATTAAATGGGTGTAACAGACAAGGAAGACGGGGCATGGAAATGAAATATATCAGAGACGAATGAACATGAAGAGGCTATAAGGGTCCTATTATTAATATTTAGCTAGGTAATCCAAAAAAAAACATATTTTGCACAACTTATAATTGAAATTAGTTTTACAAATTTTTTGAATTATATATTTCTGGATTTTAATTTTTAATACGTATGTTAGTAAAATAAGAATTATGTTACAAATACCGCCAGTAATAAAATATCACTACCAAAATAATTAAACATAACATTGTAAAGCGCACGGTATTTACTGATTCACTTGTAAGTGCTGTGAATAGTAAATGTCTAGTGATCAATACAGTATTTACGATTTTACACAATAATTTCCGGTAGTACTTTGTAAATAATGGATTTTCGTCAACATAACCATTTCAAAATAGTAGATATTTTTAAATTTGACTTATTTTTTTACGTATTATTACAAAGAATAATGTGAAAATACGTATAAAATGTTATATGGAATGTTATATTCCTGCGTGTTCCGAATAATCAAATTTGGTACAAATTTCATGTTTATAGTAATTTACACATTTATGTATTTTATATATTCTAATAATCAAGTTACTTTTAGTTCCTAGTTGTAAAATTCAACTTCAAAATATTCTAAATCATTAATTTTGTCTCATACATTCTATTACAAATTAATAAGAGTTGGTGAATATACGGAATCAGATACCAATTCCCACATACTTCTATGATATTTAATCTAGCTTTTAAATCGTAAACTTTGAATAGTTTTCGTCCTTCCTCTTCTAAATACGAATTTACATTTCATAGTCCCTGCGATGCTGTGGTTAAAAGTAACCTTTTGACGATAGAACCCAATTATATGGGATGCGACTGCCTAAGTATTAAAGCCTTTAAGCTTGTCTTGGATATTCTGACCCCTATTATTACTGATATATTTAAAAAATCTCTTGAAACAGCTACTTTTCCTTCTGAATGGATAAAAGATCACATAATCCCAACGTCGAAAATATCCTTTTCTGTACATCCTAAGACTTTCGACCCATTTCAATACTACTACTTCCATCGAAAGTCTTTGCCCATTTGAGTTTATAATCTATGCCCAATGTGCTCGATATCTTAATGATTATAAATATCTAAATTCACTTGAATCTGGTTTCAGAACTGGTCATAATGCCTCTACAGCGTTGGTAAATCTCACAATGATATAAGTTTAGCTACGAATAAAACTCAGCTCACAATATTTGTACTTCATTTAACAAATAATGCATTCAACTCCGCTGACTTCGATATTTTATTAACATGTTTGAGGTCTTTGAATATATCTCAACGTTTGGTAGAAAGGTTTAGATCATTTCTATATGATCGTCGACAATCAGTGAAGTCCCCATACACGTAATTTGAGTAGACTCACCTATCAGCTGGTGTGCTCTAAGGAGGGGTTCAGTCCCTGCTCATTTTTTCAATTGCATTGATGGTATTGTCAGAAAAGTACGCAGTAATTGTCTTCTTTACGCTGATGACTTACAAACATATCTATAATCACGTAAATTCTATAATAACGGATATCAACACCCCCTCGCTAAAGGGGCCAGTGGGCTCGTAAAAGTGGTCTATTATTTAATCCAATTGAATTCCAAGCTATTATATTTGGTAGTTAAATGCTGCTTCCTAAATTTCGACCACTAGGTTAGCTGCATTTAACTTAGTATTATACACAAATTCCATTTACCAATTTTTATAGATTGGAGCCCAGTGATAGATAAAACCTTTGTCTGTTACTTAAACAACTGAAATACATAAACATTTTTATTAATTGAAAGAGAAATTTTGTCTCCCCAGTTTTCCTACCGGAAGCTAATAAGCAGTCAGCTGTTATTCCCGATTATAGAAGTTTTATTGTTCATACATATATTTGTTTTTATGCGTATTTTCCATTTATTCTTTATTGTTTTATTTAATATAATATTTTATTGGAAACGTCAGGTTGAGTCGCCCCCTAAGAAAACAAGGACAAAGAACTACAAATAAAGTTGTCAACTGAAGTTGTAGATATAAAAATTATCACGTTTCAACGTGGTTTTTATTTTACCCAAAGTAATCATGGAAGATTTATAAGTAGGACAGAAGAACACACAGAAGTGAAAATAAGAGGAAAAGTAACCAAGTGGATAAAGGTATAAAAAATTATTTTGTGCAAAGGACGAGAAGTATATCTAGAAGAAGAAGCCAAAATCACCAAATATTTAAATCTGCAGCAACATCATAATATCCTTGTTATGGTTAAAAATCAGAATTGAAAAGAATTCACGAGATTGTCTCGCTCTTATTATTGGTTATATTTATACAAATAAATGGAAAGGTGATGTAATTAGTGTAATTTCTCAAAAGCATCCGTAAAATAAAACAAGAAATTTGTCATATGCCGAGTCACACTGAAATTGTTTTCTATAACTGTAAGAAATTACTAAAAATTAAATATAGATGTTCTCGTAAATCACTACAATTTTCCTTCTCTAGTCCCGACAACAATCAAAATAATATTCCCATAGTTTACAGATACCGTAAAATGTAGGCCATAATATTTCAGAATAACGTAAGCGTCCATAAAATAATTCTAATTCAGCGAACTATCCGAAATTTAATAATAACCTTCAACTTCAGACCATATCGGCTATCCCTAATAAGGAAAAATTGACGAACTAAACTGAAAATATCCATCAAGAACCGACTTTAAAGTAAAAGATCGGGTTACTTGTTCGTACTGTCGTGGTCCCGAAGGAATAGTCACACAAATTCTAAACCCTAAATATAATCATACATTCAGTACTAAATCCTTTGTATCCTATATTAAGTCAATTACAATTCTCATAAAAATATCCTAGTTCTTCTGAGTCGGATACTAATTTGAATATTAATGTACATATAAAACTATTACTAGATCCACTGAATTAAATATAGTAAATACTTTATTAGCTAACACAATATTGGCAATTTACAAATATAAAAACACCAAATCCACATCTCAATCTCCTCTAACTGAAGCCACTGATTCGCTGAGTCCAGCACACTCTGAATGGAATTAAATTAACAAATAAATATTCTATTTCTACTTTGTATTAAAAGTCCCTTCAAGTAAGATCTCCTCGCTTTAGGTCTTCCTGAAAATAAAACAGTCTGATAAAGTATTCTGTTTCCTTATCCACTTTGGTGCTAGTATTACTATTTTCAAGTTAAAGAGTCTCTCAAATAAACAAAAAACTATCGCCTGAAAAAACTAAACTCTTAGATTTTATGGACAATGACTCACAGTACAATACGTTAGGTAGTATTCAATTATACTTATATCAACCTATTCAATATCCTCAAACACCCTTTAATTTAAATTTTAATTACAAATGTCTTCAAGGAAAACAAAAAATTTGAATATGATGGAATATTAGGGAATGCCTGAAAATGATCAAGGCTGACATTTAATAATAAAAAAAATGTATTAACCTTCAAGGTTACTCCTTTCTCGTAATCTTCGATCAATTGACTTATACTATTACCTCAAGTGACGTAATGAACATAAAATATCCTATTTCAAACAATCGTAACGAATTAAATACTTTCATCGAAGCATTTGTCCTTGATCATAGTATCTCCGAAGTTATTTACCTTGCAATTCGCATTATTAAACTAGAAACGAATTTCAGAATTGATATCTCTTTTTTAAATACCACTGAATCCGAAGTTCTAATAAAAATTTCAAATTTCAAATCGAAATAGTCCCTAAAAGGTCATCGATGTAATTCGCACGTCTGATTTGAGTCCTAAAAAAAGTAAAGTTTTATTTGATTGTTGTTTTCAATACCCTGATACATTCTATTCTGAAGGGAGCCCCTTTAAGTGCCATAGAACACTCTATTAATACTAAATACACTGTTCCAATTAATGCTAAAGCCTGTCGTTTTTCCGAGGGTCATGAATTATAATAGAAAAATTAACAAAGTTTTCATTACTATCATAACTTAATTTTTGTTTACTTAAAACTAATTAAATACGTCACATTTAATATAGCTTACAGCTATTGTAGTCATCTATAAAATATAAATATAATTTCTTTTCTCAATATTGACACAAACTCTCAAAACTCATATAAATTATTGAGAGCAACACGAAAAAGGAATATTATATTCTCATATTTTTTCAACACTGCTCTATTTATCGCTGATACTTTATTCACACACAGCAGTGCTCTATTTTAATAGCTAGACCGACGTACAGACCAAGCCAATTACGAGTAATATATTGTATCCGGGAAAATATTTCGTGTAACTTCAAGTAATAGATGTAACTAAATATCTAACATTGAGAAAGTTTAAATAAAGTGATTGAAAAATTAATGATATCATTCATATTTTAATGCGTAGTCTCATAAAAAATACATGGTTATATATTTTATTTGGTCTGTGACTTCAATTTTTTTTAATACAGGTACAGAGTAAAATATTATAAAAAAAATTAACACTCCTTTCCCACCTAATAAATATACGGGTATAAAACAAAACACGGATTAAGTATACATGGGAATTCATAAAACCAAACCCTGAAAATATTATTAGAATTTATTTAATATGTCCCCATATGTGGTTAAACCAAAAACACAAAAAAAAGTGAAAAATATAAATACTTATATTATTTAATTTTTTACTCTTCAAAAACCTTTGACAAATTTAGTGCTAGAAAATGAATTTTGTTAACGAAAATATTTCACAATTACAATTAAATGATACTACGTGGTGTATTATTTTTTTTCTTTAAGTTTTTTACCATGACCTATGTTTTGTTGTATTACAACATCTTCAGGTGGGCTATTAACAAAGATCAATCTTTGCTAATAGCCCACCTGAAGATGTTGTAATACAACGAAACCTAGGTTGTGGTAAAGAACTTAAAGAAAGTAGAAATAGTACTACATCACGTAGTTTCATTTGCTTGTGAATAATGAATTTCCATAAAATTAACGCCAAATACATTCAATATTGCATAATTACGTATTGACTCAGATTACGAGGTGGAATATAAAGTATAATAAAACACTAGTCAAGAAAATTTTATACAAACAAGACACTAGACGGGATAAACTGGTAAAGGAAAAAAAATTTTGCACAAAAAATTAAGAAAATTAAAATTATTAAAAAGAAAAATGAATAAATTATTTACGAAAAGGATTATCCCTTTCCTCCTTTATTAAAAACGAGTATTAAAATGGTATTCAAATCCAATTTAGTTCAAAATTTGTTATATTTCTTTAAAAAAAACTTAATACTGATCTCAATCGAGCAACTCTTTCTAAGGTGGAACACTCTTTTTGCCTTATAAAAATATTATAACAAACAGTTTCAAGATAGGTATAATATACAGTATATAATAGAGAAATTCGAAACTTTCCTATAAATAAATATTTTATATCTTAAGTTAAACAGCCAAAATAATAATAAACATAAGATTATATTAGAAACATAGATTATACTTAATGAGTTTTTTCTGAATTTAAAATACATTTAATTGAATTGACTTTATTTTTCGGGTACTATGCAGATTTTCATTTAAATATAAACATAGGATAAAAATTAATAATTTTTTCTTTACGTTAGCCTTCTAAATATTAACATCACAAATATAATCAATTTAGATTTCAGTATTACATTTGGTAACCGAATGAAACGCTAACATAAATACTGAACTCTTTTATCTGCTTCTTATCAAAATTTACAAATTCGATGACAAATTGATTACCACTAACTCTTACTAACTTTGTTGGTATTGTAGACGAAATAGTTCTGTTTAATATCCATTCACATTAAACGAAACGTGCTTATCCAAGAACTCAATAAATATTAACGAAATTCGAATGCTACATTCCGGCAGTGCAAGATGTACACATAAACACTAACCGGTCGGTTCAAGTAAATGGCCATTGTGGAGATATTTGTAATGTATCATTCGTGTTTTATAGTGATAAATGGGCAATATAACCTTCCGCTTTTTGGGTATTGAACCAGAATATAGTATATCTTAGACCCCAAGTTTTGCAAGATAACAATAATTTCCCAATAATGTAATCCGTAAACGCGTTTTAGAGCATTGGATATTCTTGGAGTTACAAAAATTCTTTCAAAATAAATAAAATATTTGTTTGTGGACAAATGCTCTAATCCCAAAAAAAATGTAAAAAAATAAATTTATTCTGGTCAAAAAAACGTAAAAATGATAAATTTATTTCGTGCAATTTTTTCTTAGATTTGATAAAAATATATTTTATTGTTATTTTCCATTAGGTTTAAACTATTTTATAAAATAAATTAAATAGTGAGAAAGAGTTTTCAAATTAATGTCACTTCATTTTACAATCTTTGCTACGCAATAGAGAATTTACTGAAAATTTGGCACTAATCTTATTTATTTGAGGCTGCTTGTATTAATTTATTTACCAGTACCGAATTTATCACAATGGACGAAATAGGGATGTGGTAAGTATACAGCAGTCAAAATAAAATAAAATGACCTAACACCAAATCTATCAGCAAAGAAAAAATTTAAAACAATTACTTTCTTCATTTACACTTTATATTTTTCGTTTTTTTTTAATGGTTTATATAATTTGACGCAAATTTCGGATAAATAATTTAATTTTATTATTTATCACAATTCAAGATGATTTTTTTATTATCGTAGACTCTGTTGAGTTTAGTTTTATTAAGGATGTCTCTTAAAGTTCTATCAAAAATGTCATGAAAATATTTTGATGCGGCGACTCCTTCGCAGGCTACGTCTTCATTGCATTTTCAACCGACTTCGTAAAAGAAAGAGATTCTCAATTCGACTGTACTTTTAATGTTTTCTCGTATCTCTGTCATTTATGAACTGATTTTGATTATTTATTTATTTTATTGGGAAGTATTTAACGGAGTTTGGTTCCTTGAAAATTTACTTAAAATCCGTGACCGTGAAAATCAAAATAAACCATAAACTTCTTCAATACAGAACAGCACAGATGCCGTGATGCTTGTATGTACACACACACATGTGTGTGTGTGTGTGTATGTGTATATATGAGAATATATTTAGGTTTATGAAACGTTTTAAACGTTTGATGCGATTTAAATTATTAATATAAAAGTCATCAAGAGTTCGTGACATTCTGTATAATATAAGGTATATCAGACGTTAAAAATGGAAAAACAAATTTATTTTACAAACAATTATAATCGACTCAAAATTACAACCCTATAAGATGCACACGAAAAAGTATATAGTTGTGAAAATAGATGTGCCCAGTTGGAATTTTGCATTACATACCGTTTTCGAACATAAATAAATTTACAAAATACTGCCACCGCTAGAGACTTTTTGGAGTCGGTGCCAAGTGAAACAGTAGCACTTATCTGTGTATGTGGATGTGTATGAAAGATAAGCATCGATCTGGCAACGAATGACTTACAAGTGAATTCGTTCATATTAACAAACGAAAATTAAAGTAACAAAAAACCGTTATAAAGCGTTTGTCGGTTTTACGTGCTGAAAGATTTATTAACTAATTTTGGGTCAGTCAAGTCCGTGTATATAAAATGTATTTTAGTCATAGCACAAATGTGACGGTTAACTCAACCTGACGTCCGAATTGTTGTGTGAACAACATTAGTTACAATACAGCAGCGTGTATTTTTTAATATTTATTTTTCAATTTTGGAATTATTTAGATGAGATGAGTTTAAATCCAGAGAGTATTTATATAAAATTGATACAACAAATTTAACATCCAAAAATCGATGGTAATTATTTTTTGTTTGTATTTAACAATTCTAGATATTTCCATACTAGTTATGTTTACTTAGTTCATGGAACTTTTCATAAGAAGACTAAAATTGGAACTTACCAACTATCTAACTTTCTAATATTATCGCACTTATGGAATCCATATCAATCATAAATATTTAAACATAAAAGCTGGAAAACCCATTCCGATTTTTTATTATCAACCGTCGTAATGTAGAAAATATATTCTTTAAGATGTCAAGTTATATAGAATGTACTTTTCTTGGCTTAATTTCTTTGCTGACAAAATTTTAGCTATGTAATTTTACGGTGTAAAAGTTAAATAAAGAACATTATGTTAAGAAGTGTTTTTTCCTTTGCGATTAGTAAGAAAAAGAGTTCTTGAAAAAATTCAAGATGGTGAAAAGAAATAAGTCAATAAAATATTTCAGGATTTCTTAGCATAAATTCAGCTTACGTGACATAAACTTCATAAACAGATATTGCTTGACATGCGTACTTACTGAAAAAGTATAATTTAATTAAATACGAAAGTATAGTCAGATGTACTCTCACCTATTAAATATATAAATTTTAAATCTAATGCAGCCATTATTGTATTAAAAAAGAATGTTACTACGAATAAAGTTATTAATAATTCGTCGAATTATTTTTTTAAAAATAAGGTATATATGTGCAGCTATCTATAAAAAGATCTTCATTTCGTTAGAGAAACTTCATTACCGTGTACTAGTAATTTAGTAAATTACACAATAAACGGATCACATGAAAAAAAACGTAAATATGTATATATATATATATATATATATATATATATATATATATATATATATATGTATATGTGTGTGTGTATATATATATATATATATATATATAAGATTTTTACAATTCTATGTAATTTAACAGAAATTATGTAATACCAATGAAGGAATTACATAATTTCTGTTAAATTTCTTTTTTTACTGTTCCACTGCTCAATCACCTGATCGGTCGGAACAAATTACGATTTGTTCATGACGAGTGAAAATAAATTTCATGACATATGTTGTCATTAGGTAATAAAATACGTTGTTCGTTTTACCGTAATTAACTATAGGGTACGTCATATTTATACACATTTCAGAAACATTACAACAAAAAACATTGCCAAAATGCAATGTTCATATTTATATATTTACATACAGTCATGGGAACATAATTGTCATAATATATTTATAAATTTATGTGGACTTATTAACGTAAATAAATGAAAATGAAACGAATATTTCAATTTCAATAATATATTTTAGTAACTACTTAATTCCGCATAAATTATAAAATTTAATATTTTTTATTAATTTATTTAACAAAAGTTACAGAAAATTCAGGGCCTGTTCATGTTTCAAATTCTTATGCTAGCATACCTCAATTCTCCGATTTATCAAGCTGCGAAAGTACATTTCACTAAACTCCATCGACTCTATGTATTTTAACAAAAGTTTAATGTATGAAGTCAGTGAGCAATCGCACAACGAACATAATATGATATACCGTGTAAAGTGATACAGCCTTTCTTTTCTTAATAATTAGGATATTTTTTGTTAAAAATAACCATCAATAAGAATGTTTTCTTCTTCTACGCGAATCAAATATGTAACCCCGAAAAACTACACACACACGCGCGCAAACGACCGCGCCGCTCACGCGCACGTTCACGTACGAACGCAAGCACTCACGCACGTACGCACGCACGCATCATGTCCGTCTGCCCGCACGCACGCACGCTCGGACGCATGCACGCCTGCATGCACGCATATACGCACGCACATCCTAAAAATTAAGCCACATCACTCACTCGCAACAGTATAGATTGCATATGTCACACATCAAACGAAATATTTTTGACATTGGGCAGTTGGTAATTTTTAAGAACTTGTTCTAACGTATGAACTTTATACAATTTTTTGCTGACTGCAAATGACTCATTTTTTTAATAAAAACCTCTCAAGCTCGAATGGAAATCGCAGCAAGAGGGTTTCGTACACATTTAGGCATTTATAAACATTTAATGGTAAATCATGTTCCTATTAAATTATTTAGAAAATTTTAATTTCTTAGAACGAAAATGTATTTCCTATTTCTTTCACAGGTGGATATAAAAAAAAATTGTTATGCAGTGTAACTATAAGTTAACAATTTTCGCATATTTTTTTCTTTACTTTTGCTGTGAGACATTATTTCTTGCCAAATTTCATGACTCTAGACCAACAGGAAGTACCCTATAGGTTTTGATTTATTGCTGTGACTTAGAAACTTGCTTTTTGCACAGTTCCCAGGATTGTAGACTTAAGTATTTGATACTAATTTCAACCTGACATCTCCACGCGTTCTTGAGAAAAAGGCACGCACGAGGTCTTGACAAACCAATAGACGGGCAAAGAAGTGACCTATAAGGGTCGTTTTCCCGTTTGAGGCGCGGAACCCAAAAAGGAATTTCATGACATCTAAATTTTTGGATAATTACATTCTGCTTAATAAGTGTATTATTTCCACCGTGGCGGAAAAGGATTTTTGAATAAGATCTTAACGAATTGGGCATCAGTTTTATGCAGATGGATAAAAACTTACATCATTTTTAATAAAAGTCGGCATAGCAAAGAAAGACAAGAACAACCCTGCCTGAGAAACTAAGAATTTTGGGAAAGTTCATACTACGTGCCGAATAAACTACACGAGGCAGATGTGAAGACATAACCTAGGACCTCAACATCATCTTAAACTAACACGCAAGAGACTGCTAATTTGAGACTTAAAATATTTTTTTTCTCAAAAGTGTCTCGATAAAAAAAAGAAAAAAACTTAGGAGAGACGTAGAGCAATATAAAATTTAAGCATTATTTTGTTAAATATTATATACTTTATATAGAAAAATAAATGTTATTAACCCCTTTTAAGTTTCAACCAGATATTATTCATATATATTGGCAACATGACATAATAAAAGTATTATAAAATAATATAATAAAAATGTTAAATGGAAACCTCATTAATAATTTATTTAATACTTCATAGAGTCAAATTAACATATAAAATAAAATTGCTTACATTGATTTATAAAAAATCCAAGAAAAAATTATTATTACGTATTAAAACATTTTTTTTTATTAATTTCTTGTATGATAAAAATTGTTCTTTCAAAGTCTATTTCCAATAAAGGGATTTAGTGAATTTTACACGGCTAATAATCTCATATTCTTTTTGTTTTTCAATCATTACTTTATAGATGCATGTGCATAATAAATGAATGTTAGTCTCATAATGTTGCCTCACTTATTACGAGGGTAATGTTGTGTAGCCAATTCTACAATATACTTTCGTAATATACTGAGCGATAGATCGGCTCGTGGATCTGTATCTACAAGCCTTGGATAAAAATTTTCTTAAAAAGTTTTTAGTTCTAGAGCTATACGAAACGAACAATTTAAAGAGCCTCAATAGAAAACAGTGCCTTTTAATTCTTTATAATTTCAGCAGCGGCAAGTCTTTAAAAGTTTTATTTAATTCTGACAATTTACCGAAGACATATAATTTTTTTAATCTTGCTGCTTAACATTATAAAACGTTAAGTATTATTGAAAGTAATTTTTTATTAACGAAATATCAATAAATAAGGGATATATGTGTAGTCCAGGTTATGAGGTGGAAAGTAACAACGTTTGAGATAAGAAATAATAACAAGGAATAACATGAGAATATGTAATAGAAAACAAAATGGAATAAAAATTTGTTTTTGTTGTGAGATAAACATGTTTATTCGCGTATCATTTCATATTCATAATTGACTTGAATCTTATTATCACAGTAATATTATTACCTTTATATTGACCATGCTAATTTCAATATTAGATATGCCATTCTTAATACGTGCCAATATAAAACAAATATATTATTTTACTTGTTAAAATTTTATTAAAATTACGTTTATAAAACATTTTCTTTTACTTGAGCTTCTCATTTAAACATAGATCTTTTGAAAACTTGTATATATATATATATATATATATATATATATATATATATATATATATATTTGAATGATATTGACAATCTCAGCTTTTAATGTTATATGTTTACATATTTTTTATTGTTGGTATTAGGGTAATGTTGTATTAAAATCTGCATGCGATAATATTCATTACACATAAATCATACTCTAGGGCAACTATAATTACATGCGATAATATATGTGAATAAGTATATAATAATATGAATAAATACTATCGAAAATGAGACAATTCCTGTATGATTGAATTATATTCTGTGGTGTTGCAAAATATATGTACATATTTGTAAAAAAAGGTTTGAGTAAAGAGTCGCACTTATTATCACGTAGACTTCAGGTACATAACTTATATAACCTACTATTTAATTCGCATTATGGAAATAAAAAGAAGGCGAACCGACAAAACGTGTTAAAAATCTAGTATTTCTTACCATGAAATAAAATATTTTATTTATATAAATTGTAACATATCTTCATATTGTCAAGAATTACCTTTTAATATCAAAGCAAATTCAAATAATTTGTTTAACGTGACATCGTATCTAACAAAGAAATCCAACTGTGTACATCAATTTAATTGTTAATAAAATTTAAATGTGTACAACTATTAATTGTTGCCATATTATATATAAAGTGAAGTGAAAAGATTTATCGTAATATTTGGATTATAAACTAAAATGTAAGTACACAGATAAACCACAAAAAAATTAGACTTTGCTAATTTTTTGAGCTTGTGAAGCTAACACACAAAACAATTTTAATACACGAGAGTTATCGAAATGTTTTATATATCGACAGTTACACTTAATTTAATAACCGATATTTTACTTAATTTTTAACATTAGGAACCATTAGCTATAATATAAATAATGATGACGTTCTACAATTTTAATATATATTGTTTCCAATACTCTCTATCATTCAATTAACTACACGCCTATCCTTTATGCGAACAGAATAATGCCATGCTTGAATGAATGTTAATGAAATCAGTGTTTAAATTTAAATATAGAAACTAGCTAATTAACATTTATTTGGGATGCATTTTATTAGTATTGAACCGATTATAAACCTCAAGTTTTCTCGAGCATTAAGCGCATCGCGAAGTTGATTAGGAACGAATAATTAATGACGTTGACTGGTGAATGTTATTTCCGACCGCAATGGAAAAATTTATATTTCAGATAGCATTTTCATATTCCGTTCCTTAAGCTGCTTAAAATGTTAATTTATTTAATCTGTCAACTTAAGATATTAATCTAAAATTATAAAAATTTAGAGTTATCAGAATAATAGAAAGCTTAATTTGAAATGCAGCAGTAAAACAGTATTAGTGCCTAAACGAATAATTAATTCTGACGATTCCTAATTTTAAAAAAAAGTAAGTTTCTCTTGAATGTTTGCTATTTTTTTTCGAGTGTTTTTATTTTATAAATTATGTTCTTATTTTTTATGTGTTTTTTATTTCATCTTGTTAGTTATCAAAATAGGTGCAATTTTGAAGACATATCAAACTTATGATCAGATAAGTATTATAAGAAATAAGTTCTGAAAAATTCATATTATAGTTTAAAAAAATTCATATTATAGTTTAAAAAAATATAGCAAAAATAATGAGTTACTTATATTTATAATAGTTAATTAGACACGCAAACGCCAACTTCCTAGGAGTTTTTCCTTTCTTCTTGATGCGGCTTTTATATAATAATCCTTTTAATAATAATAAATATTTTAAATAATAATAATATTTTAAATAATATTAAGCTTTTATATAATAATAAATATTTTAAATAATAATATATAATAAAACTGTCAAAAATATTTTAAGAAAATTATATGTTTATTATGAACACAATCAACGTTTTATTGATCTAATTTTACAGCTACATCTTTAAAATTAAGGTAAAGTTATATGTTTTCTCATTTTTTCTGAAAATATGAAAATAATTTAATCACTTTTCAAGTTTAGATATAAATTTATGAACAAAATAATAATTTGTATTAATTTAGATTATTTTTAAACGGATTGAGTATAGAGTAAAAATTAGTGTTAAAAGATTTATAACATTTTTAAAAATATGTTCATAATTTATGGGGATTTGATCTTAAAAATAATGCGTTTCGAATAAGATTAAAATTAAGCTTATATTTAACGAATAATCAATTCAACATATTTCCGATAAAACAGATTTGATATTTTAAAAAATTAGTAAAAATTTAAGTCTTAAAAGATTAGTCTTAACAGATTTATAACATTTTTAAAAATATGTTCATAATTTATGGATATTTTATTTTAAAAATAATGTGTTTAGAATAAAATTCATATTAAGCTTATATTTTGCAAATAATCAATTCAACATATTTCCGGTAAAGATTTGATATTTTTAAAAATTAGGAAAAATTTAAGTCTCTATTTTTATTATTTTGTCATATATATCTTAAGGAAGGATATGTATATTAACCGAAGGCCGGCAAATATATAGTCTGATACTGTCATAAATTCCACAAAGGCATTACGTCTTGCCAAGCGCTCCTCTATGTTTTGTCAAGTGAGACAAGCAGATTTGAAAATAATTCATTATGGCCCAGTTGCCTAGATTCGCTTCCTCGATACCATAAACCTTTATACTTGTTTGTGATCATATTTCGGTCATCATAATTTTAGTAATAAACGGTAATAAGGTTTTCGAAAATGGTGTATATTTTCGCTGTCATAATTTCATGAAAAATTACAATCGATTAAAACAAACTGTTTATAATAATTATGGACTGATTAATATAATGCAATATATAGGCCATAGAACGATTTTGTAGATTTGAATACCGTGAATAAATTTTAACATCGCAATGATGGTTTATTTTGTTTTGTTCAAAAATACTTCTAAATAGGTAGATAATTTGTTCAAAACAAACGGTTATATTATTAAAAATTTCAACTCAAAAATATTGCCAATTACCCACTTGTTTCAAATATATACTTATCATGACACTATACATTTATGTGTATCTGCATACTATAAATAATACTACGGTGTAAGCTTCATATTAATCGTATTATATGAAACCCTAAAAAAACAAAAAACACAAGACTTTCTTCTTTGTAAAATTAGTACAACGTACATAAATTAAAAACTGCATTTGGCTATATGAATGGGGAACAATAATTTATTTATGGCGGAAAACGTATAAAAATATATATATATCCAGTGCAGCTACGCCCTTTTTTCTGTCGCCCAAAACGTAGTAGTAAATAATTAATGATGTTTAATGGACCCGAGATGTTCGTGACCACAAGGGTAATATTAGTTTTCCAGTAAGCTCCGATTATTTCCTTTTGCTGTATGACAAATGGATTTAGTATTTATTTCTTAATCACAATTTTTTCAATACCTTGCTTTTTTAAATATTGAATATATTTGGCGTTAATTTTGTAGAAGTTCATTGTTCACAATTAAATGATACTACGTGATGTAGTATTATTTCTACTATCTTTAATTTCTTTACCACGACCTAGGTTTCGTTGTATTACAACATCTTCAGGTGGGATATAAGCAAAGATATCTTTGCTTATATCCCACCTTTTATATCAACCTTGCTTTTTATTGATATTTAGCGATAAAAAGTAATGAACAATTAAATGACTTGCTCCGCTATATCAGATCTAATATATAAAGAAGTGAAAAAAGAAACGTTCCTGCACGCTAACTAAAATTGAATATATGATCTTTGTTAACCTATAACCATGATTGATATTTACAGAGAAATAAGGTTAGTAAACACCATTATACTTCAAATGAGAGTTTATTTGTCACACGTAGTCAAATGTTATTCGCATATTAGACTGAGTGCAAGGTAACAAGATCAAGCCTATAAAGAAAGACGTAAAAAGAACCACGAGGGATAGAAACGAACTGAACCGAACCCAAAAACCATGAGTAGTATTATTAGGGCAGCAAAAATCCTGTAACAGGATTAAAGATGAAGAAGAAAATTTAACCGATATTTTTGGCACTTACGTTTAAGCTTAAATGAAATTTTAATACTTTCTTTAAAGGAAATAAAGCTCCGATTTATCAATGATAAATAATATATATATATATATATATATATATATATATATATATATGTATATATACACACAAAACATAAAAAAAACAGGCCCTTTTTCTAACTTAGTGTAAAAAATTTGCCCGGGTAGTCCGGTACTTACTCGGAGTGACGATTTGGCGAGCTATCCGTAGTCGTACGTAACCACTATATATAGATTCTCTTTTCTTGAATTTACCGAACATCTGAGAATCAATGTAATAATAGCGCCATTTCGATCACTAGAAAGAACATAATATTATTACTTCACTACACCAGCGCCATTACGTACTAAAATGTTGAATTTCATTTATTTGTTAAATGACGTAAAACATATTTATTTAAAATATAATAAATTACATTACTAATATGTTGTAGTTAGGCGGAAATCACTTATCACACGACTTAAATAGTTTGTGAAATATTTCACAGAAAATATATTTCAATTAAATTTTATTCACTTAATGTTCGCTGAGAAATTACTTTTTTTAATGTTTCATTAGCCTTAAATATGTGTATTTTAAATATGCATTTTCTTATTGTCAACGCAATCACATTCTTATAATCATCGAGTAAATCACGTTATGAGTCATTTGAGTACTTCTCATAATCGTATTAAAGTTTTGCTAATCCTTTCGCGTAAATAAGTCTCCATAGGTCGATCGATAGATGAAATAAAATTAAAATCTGAACTATAAAAGGGGTAAAAATATTTATCTACAACTAACTTCTCGCCGATAAATTGTAAACTGTAATACCGATAAAACAATGATTTTAAATTCATGTAAATAGTGTAACAGACGAAGGTTTTTAAATTTCTACATTTTAGTTCTGTAGTTTATTTTACTAAAATTTTTCGTATTTCAAGTATGAGAAACAGGACATTATTTTTCTCTACCTTTCAATTTATTCCACTTCACTCTGTTACGTTTCACGACTTCATAAGCAGAAAAAGTTTTCTGTTTTAACTGACTTAATTACGCGATGCACAACAAACGATAACAAAAAATGCATTCGTTCGTACACATTTTTTTTTTACAGTTCCCGATGTTACTAACTGAGAGACGTTCACCTTGAAAAGTATCGTACGATAGGAAGGAGCCGGGCACGATCACACTGCTAACGCTTTTTATTGGATAACTCCACTTTAACAAAACGTTAACCATATCATACCTTACTATACTGGTTAACTTAATTTCTTTTACAATATACCAACAAATCAAAAATGATTCCTTGTTTTTAAACGCAACATTCCTTGACGCAGATGCTACAAATCTGATTTACATCATTCAATTTTATTTATATTTTATTATCTTAGATTTAGAATAGATCATTCTTTAATAAGTTTTGTTATTGTCTATACGGACTGTAGCCTTAAATGTTACATAAAACAATTGTAAAAAGTAGTTTTAATACTGGGTAACATTTCGGAAAATTATGTAAGTATCTCATTGATTTCAAGAAAAAAATTAATTTGCAACTTGTAAAGAATAATTTTATACTTGTTTTTTTTTAGTTAAAATCGTTATTAATAATTTTATATCATTTTTTAGATCATAGGATAAATTAAACGTATTGAATTATTTTTATTTTATTCCGGCTACAATACTTTTGATTTACCAAAAATCCACGGGGCAATGGTAACTAAAAATTTCGTAAAATATAATTGTTTTCTCTTAAATATACAAACTACAATGAAATAATGTTTTTTTTATAAATAATTAATTGAATTAAAGATAAGTGCAATGAATATTCTGTAATTGGTATAGCAATAACCGCTGAATGTGTTTGAACAAAACCAAGTTCTAGTTACAAATTTAGCGATTCATCTGGCAAAACATTGAACAATGCAAGTAATTTTTTCTCAACCATTTTTATGTCGCAAGCCAAGAAAAAAAGGTAAAAAAATTAGTAAAAATCCTTGCCATATTTTTACTATACTACAAAATATAAATTATATTTTAATTAATTTAACATTAATTATTTAAAAGTAACAAGGCTTAATTATTAAGCTATAAGTTTATTTTTTCATCTTGTTTTTATCTGGTAATATTTAATTTTGTAACACTCCGTCCATAAAAATGTTAATAAGTGAATGTTTTTTATGCCGGTCTTATTTTTTTAACAAATTGCGATCCCCTTTATTAATAAAGCAACCACGGGGAGAAAGGATGTAGTGAAAGGGCAGATTATATGCATTAGAATTTTTTTTTGTTAACTTGTGTTTTGATAACTGTTATAATGTCTGCTTTTCCCATGCATGCAATTGCAATGCTCGTCAGGGGAATATAAAGTATTCGGCTATTTATCCAAACTAGACTAGAAAGCCAAATGAACGGACCGTCGCAAAATCGACTAGTCGGGTTCACAGTACTGATCAGGACCTTGTTTTTAATAGATAACGCTTAGTTGATAGAAGACATCTAGTGGCTGAAGATGCTATCTTCGATGCGTTTGCCGAAGATTCTACTCACAGCATATGTTTGGCAACCATGTCTCTTAGCTTACCGAAAATGCTTGTCGGAAATATGCTCAGAGAAGATAGACAACGTCCATTTCACTATCGTGCTGTACAACAATTGACCGAAGAAAATTTCGCCCGTTGTCATAGTTTTTGTCAGTGGCTCATTCGAATGACGGTGCGCCGTCATTTGTTTGACGTATTTTATGGTCAGATGTAAACACATTTACGCGGCATGAAATACGTAATGTGCATAACGAATACTATTGGAGACATACGAATCCACTTTAAAACGGCCGGGGAGTTTTCAGCACAGATGGAAATAAAATGTATGAGCGGGAATTTTTAATAATCAGCTTGTATGTCCGTTTTCCCTACCTACCAGAATGACATAGTACAATCATTTGTATTTTTTGATTAATGAAATTAAAGACTTTATATCAAATTTGCCTTTGAGTCTAGTCACAGATATGTGGTGGTAGCACGACGGAGCGCCCCCTAACTTGAGTATTCAGACGAACAATATGATCGTCACTGGATAGGGCGCAGGGGACCTGTACCCTTGCCTCCGAAATTTCTAGATTTAACGATAGCCCATTTTCTTTTTTGGAGTAGCGTCAAATCCGACATATTCTCAACTGAAGGCTCGGACAAACAAACTTTAAGAGAAAGGGTTACCGGCAATTTTAATAAAATTTAGATAAATGCTCAAATGGTGGATAATGTTATTAATTCAATTATAAGGAGAGCGCGATCGTGTTTAGAACAAAAAGGAAACTATTTTGAACATGTTATTTAAGATTTCTTGAACAAATAAAGAAATAACTTTTTTATGAACATTAAATTAACAAATTTTTTTTTTAAATAATTGTTACTAAAATGAATTTTTTATATAATACTTTACAAAGGTAATAAAGTCATAAATTGAGTAGTTTCCGCAAAACTGCAATATGAGTGAATACTTTATTAAAATTATTCATTAAGGTTTTAATAGTTATATTTCATGTTATTTAACCAACCATTTAAATGAAATACTGGGCACGTATTTTTATAATTAGTATAATATGCAATGTCTCGCGCGGTAAGTTCGCGTGTTATTCCCCCGAGCGGCACCGAACAATGTGCACAAGAATCGTGTATACGAAAAAGATGACAAATAATTATTAATATTATTTTCCATTTTTAAAAAAAAAAAGTCATTGTTTAAATTTTATTTTAACGACAATCACCTATTTTTTAGTCAACGAATAACGTTTTTATTTAACCGACCTTTATTCCTGGACACCGAGTATACATATATATAAATATATATATATATATATATATATATATATATATTTATATATACATATATATATATATATATATATATATATATATATACATATATATTATATAGCGAAATATACAAAAAAAATATACCATTCTCTTAAATAGTTGCACCATATCAAATGTACATACAACTTATTTTAAAGGTCCGGTTTTTTGTTTTTGGATGGGTTCCGAAAAAATTACATAAAACTGTATATATTTAAATAAAAACGAATAAGGTAATGACTTTCTAAATGAATGTGACTGGATATTTGATAAGTGACAGGAATCTACTTAAAGTAACTATCATCAAATATTGATAAATGTATTTTTTATAATACTTCCATTTTGTAATATTTTCATAACCGATCAAGTTTTGTAAAAAAATGATCTCAATCCGTTTGCTTCCAATATTGCCAGAGGATCACTGAACATTCGCCTTGCAGCTATATAATTGTTTCAAGAAATATGGTCCACTAATCTCACACTGATCAGTGAAACAAGATGCAAATTTTTATTTTATATTTTAACAGAAAAACCTTAATAAATTTAATAATTTATTTGAAATCTTTCAAAATGAGAGTCAATATATAAACTTAGAAGATTAATTTATGGTACTATTTAATTTTAATTTGTACTACTATTTATTTGCATACTACTTTATTGTAACTTTTAGTTCTAAGTTTAAGAACCGTTGAATGATATTGAAAAACTAAAACTGTTTAGCAAATACACAGACGGAGAAAACTGTCAAAAATGACAAAAATATATTTAACGACAATTAAAATTTCACGTTTACAGTAAAGGCATATTATATCGAAAAAATTTCCATGATGTATCTTAATATTTTTATACATCAAATCAAACATTGTGCCCAAGCTTATTTTAGCGTTATAAATTGGTTATTCGTAAATTTAACAAGTGGTTATTTATGAAAAAAAATCTAGAAATATTAAATATTTTCTATAGTCCATTCCATCTCAAAGTTATTGTCTTGTTTAAACTTGAAATTCCTAATATATTTCTGAATATACTCATGAAAAATAATCGTTTCAAACCTTGTAGGTGTCTAAGTATAAAAACTAGTTCATAAGCAAATATGTCTTTATATTTCACGGATAAACACGGAAATAATTAACGATGCAATAACAAATTTACCACACAGAATTGAAGACAACAATACTAGCAGAGATATGTCAAGTATGCAAACATTTTATTCATAACATTTAGAAACATTAATAATGTAATTGGATTTGGTAAAAGAAAAAAATTTGAATTTTTTTATCATCACGTACTTTGAATACTATTCTATATTTTTTGCTCTTAGTTGTGAATTATATTTTATATACAATAAAAACAGTCTTAATAAAATTGTATGCAGTCACCCTGTAATACTTGAACCTCAAAACTACATTTCATTCTTTGCTTACTACTCTATGTCATAACACATCTTGATTGATTTAACAAAAACATAGGCTGTCATGGGGTCTGGGGACAGAAGTGAAATCTTAAAACTGTGAAATAATTTATACAATCAATTTGCACAATGTATTGAATTTTTAAAAATTCAACACATAAATCTAAAATTATTATAAAATTTTGTAGAATTTTATATTTTAAAATCCACGACAAAGATATTATCGAGCAACTAGAAATATGTTTTACCACGCTAGTAAGATAAATCCTAAGCCACTATGATAAGCTCATTGTATAATTTATTGCAGAGGTCAAATATTAAAAATTTAAAAATAAATATGAATTTTTCAAACGCAAATATTTTTACGAATATTGGAAATATTTATAAATAAATGATTTATTTTTGTTATTAATTTTTCTATAAAAAATATTAACATATTTGGTGATTCTACAATTAAACAATTAAAATAAAAATCAAACTAAACCACAATTTAAACAATGCACAATATATACACATTTAATTTTCCTCGTAGTCAATTTATCTTTACTTGTATAGATATATAAAGCACTAATGTTGCACAACACGTTACTCTTATAGGTACAGATAAACTGCTGTTACAATATGTCGATGAAGCGAGCTCATAAGATTTTACCCATTCAAAAAGTGAAAAAGTGTCAAACGCGTACATCATACAGTCAGATATATGCAATATGTTGTTGTGTATGATCTTACGTGTATAGGTGTACACAGAGAAGATTTACGTGGGTGTATATATATATATATGTATATATATATATATATATATGTATATATATATATATATATATATATATATATATATATAATCAAAGTCATTCTAATATTTTTCAAGTCAGAAAATCAGTAACACCTTATATCGGTATCATTATAATTATACATCTAATAGTGACTAACGCTGTATTATATCATGTTAAATTCGACGTAAAAAATCTCGTATCGAAAGTAGTATTTTTTATTTCAAATCGGCAACGAAATTATTTATGAACATCAGCACTACCTCTCCGCCACTGCTAGAGGTTGGGAGACGAATATGTTCATAACGCGTTGTAGAGTGTAACCGTACTGAATGTTATAACTTTAGATATTTTTTCTTGATGCTTTATATTTAGTTACACATAATAAAGGAAAAGTAAATGTTTACGAAGCATATCACTTTACTTCGAAAAAAACACACACAATAGCGTATTCAATATAGCGCTATAACAAAAATATACTCCACAGGCAAAGCTTTTCTAAAACCCAATTTTGCTTGGTAACAAAATATTCAAGTATTATTCAAATAGAAATTGAGAAAAACCTAATAGCCACCAAGTATCTATTTTCACCTTAAATATCCTCAAAAGCATGTACAAAATTGTTCTGTAGCAATTTCTCTAGATACAAGCTTATTGTCTTGAAGACAGAGAATGTAGCAAGTTAAAAACATGTAATTTTTGAACAACTAAAAATGTAAACTGTGTTTATGGTTTCGATATGTAAACTCAAAGGTTTAAGATTATAATTTTTAAAATGTATCTTATTTGTATATTTCGAACGAACTGCCCATTTAAGTCACTACAGAATACCATTATGTCGAATCGACTTATAATATTTTTCAAATATTCAATTGGAAAGGGGAGAATCTCTTATAAAACTGAAGCAAAATATCTTCTCTTTAGAACCATTCTCTTCTAACAGCGTAATTTACTAGAAATAAATGTACGTAATTCAAATGAGATGAAATTTTTGAAAAAAAAAATTTAACCTTCTTCAAATATTATTGAATACGTAATGCAAGTATGAAATAATAAAATATGACTATTAATTGGAACTTTTGCTTTAAAATACCGTCTCCGAACATTGAAAAATATTATTAATGTTAAAGATTTTTCGTTTTTAAAAACATGAGGAATTCTTCAGAAATACCGTTACAGATTTTGGATTCGGTACCAAGTCACATGTGGTGTGGGTTTGTGTGTACATTAGAGAGAGAGATAAGCGTAGGTATTTGGCACCGTTTGGCTTCGTTATCAGATCCTGACCAAAACTAGCAATCAAAAGAATTATCAGGAATATAGGCTATTTATTACTTGCTATTCCTATTACCTCCTTCCACCTTCCCGTCATCAGATCCTGGCCTTCTATGAATAAAACCCTTATAAATAGTTGGTAAATGAGTTCATCAGATTTTCTTAAAGGGACTTTGTCCTTTCATCCTTTATAGAGTTCCTTAAGACATATCCGGAGTTCATTAATTATACAATGAACCTACCTGAATCTGTGTCTTCACAATCGAAAAGAAATCATGAAAATAAGTCAATGCAATAAATACAATGCCAGTGCTAAACAAAGTGTTATGTATTTGTTATATTTTTCCGACATATTAAAATTCTCATTTGTTACGGAATACTAATAAAAAGTGTTTACCATAAAATAAATATTGAAAATAATTTATAAACTGGATAAAAAGTAATTAATAAATTGATTAGTTATCTACAAATTTATTGACTCAGAATTTTTTTAAAAACGTGCGAGCATATATTCATATACAAACAAACTAGGCAATTGTTAAACGTTTCAAATTCGTTCATTTGTATCTACGAAATATTATAACGAATTAACACAGCTTAAAATTAATAAAGTCGAAAATTCCGTAAAATTTTCCATATAAAGTGTATGTAGACAATTATTTCTGATTTTTTCTATGGTTAAATAATGTCAACACTGTTGACATAATTTAAAAACGTTACGTATAGTATAATAATTATCACAAAAAATTTCGTCTGAAATTTGGCCAAAATCTTTAGTTTGCTCTAAAGGTTTTAATTCTATTACTTAAATACTGTTCCAGTCAACATGATAAAACAATATTTCCTTAATAAAACTTTTTCCAAAAAAGTTTAACTGACAGTAAATAGCCATCGATAAGGTAACGCAATGAATAGTTATAGAATAACAGGAATTACGAGTAATGGGTTGAAACTTTTGTGACTCAATATTGTTTCGTATATAAATAAATTTTGCAAAATATTGCTACTGCAAAATACTGCTAATGCTAGGTTTTCCTGTTGAATTGCATATTTGCTTAAAAGGCACATATTTTATCTTATAAGGAAGCAAGTTAAAACCTTTATTTTTAATATTTCGGTAAATGTAAATATACTTAAGAATTAACCCAAAAAAATGTTTACCTTCCATCGTAAATACGACCTGACATGAACTAGCAGATGTAGAGTTATAATATCGGAATTCATCTCTGGAGATCTTGGATAGTGTGATACGAGTTATTTACTTGGGCCGACAAGATTGTACTTGTGGTGCTCGACACAACAGGGTTTTAATGATTTTTGAGTTTTAAATGGATTCTTAACAGCTGATTTACGATTTTTATTTCATGTCACTATGAAATAAATGTATAATAAATATGAAATAAATACAGTTCAAATCTGTTTATGTAATGACTAAATTTGCCCATTAAAATGAAAATTTGTTTCCTCTAAACGAATTTTGTTTATACGTATAAATATATATGTATATATATACATATATATATATATATATATATATATATATGTATATGTATATGTATATGTATATGTATATGTATATGTATATGTATATGTATATGTATATGTATATGTATATGTATATGTATATGTATATGTATATGTATATGTATATGTATATGTATATGTATATGTATATGTATATGTTAATGTATATGTATATGTATATGTATATGTATATGTATATGTATATGTATATGTATATGTATATGTATATGTATATGTATATGTATATGTATATGTATATGTATATGTATATGTATATGTATATGTATATGTATATGTATATGTATATGTATATGTATATGTATATGTATATGTATATGTATATGTATATGTATATGTATATGTATATGTATATGTATATGTTATGTATATATATATGTTATATGTATATGTATATGTATATGTATATGTATATGTATATGTATATGTATATGTATATGTATATGTATATGTATATATATATATATATATATATATATATATATATATATACATATATATATTTATATATATATACACATATGTATGTATATGCATATGCATATAGGATTACAATTTCATTAAGTGACTGGATAATAACCAGCTATTGAGAAACGGTAAGTAAATCGTATAATAAAAAAAACACAATATTTTATTACAATTTTTTGAACTTATAAGAGACTGAAGTAATAAAAATTAAAAAATATCATTACAAAAAAAAGTAAACAAATGTAACTTTCATATATTCGTGCTGCCACAGCTGGTAGCGCGCAAACAAACCCTTATCTACCCTTTGCACCACCGTCCGCTTGTTAGTCCTGTCCACGATTTAGTTAAGTATGTGCCTATCGTTTTGTATGCGTAACCTAGGCTTATCTATCATGATAACCGTGATGGAAGATCAACAAATGCACAATAATGGCGAATATCATGAGACGATGAGTTTTTACCAATGTGAAAGTTTAAATATGTTTCGAAAAACCTGCAAATTCAAGTTTTGTGTTGAGCGAAATAGACTTCGTTAGGAGCAAAAACAAAAACATAAGTAAAAAAAGTAGTTTGGCTACGTAAGTTCATTAGGACGGCTTTAAACTCGTAAAATCTACGAACGGAAAACTGGAATCTTATTGCACAAAGTCATTCATACATAAACACGATAACACATATTAGACACTCGCCATTGCACACACATTTTTAAAACACATTTTCTAACTAGAATGATTGATTGATGATCAATCACCCGTAGTTTTTCTTTTAAAACAAACGCACAGTTCTAAAGTATTTATTTCCCAAGTATTAGAAACGGAAATAACAATTACCAATTGTAATATAATATTAATTACGTTTGAATTAAAACGCACAAGTGTGCATTTTACTGGACAATTTCATAATGAGTTGGCATTTTTGCTCATAGATTTAATTGAAAATGGACAATCAGTTTTGAAGGAAATAACCTACAATAACAAAAGCTGATCTCAACTGACTTTCAGTAACAGCGGTTTTTATTATACTTTTAATAAAAATAATTTAACGCTTGTTAAGACTGCTTAGCTGTCAGTACTTAGTATCATCTTTTATATATGAAAAAATATGCGTCATAAATTGCATTGTTTAAATAGTCATACGTTAGTACAACTAGGGAAAATAAATTTCAATACAAGTTGTGCTATAAAATAGAATAAGAATGATGATTTTATTCACCAAATACGTAACTAACTCAATGGTAAACTGGTTTATATTTTATTAAGAATCCATATACCCTGCTATAAAAATGGTAAGACATCATTATTTCCTGTTTCAACGAGCACTTCTGAAAATTCCGTGTGTCTAGAAAACGTTTTGTACCCTACGGCTCATCAAATCTCATCGCCTATATATATAAAAGAATGTAGCATATAAAATCATTTAAATATATTTCTTACATAACTAGCAGTCTTAATTGAAAATTTTACCCTATTTGTAAGTAATCTACTAAGCTCAGCTTACTATCTGGAGGCGTATGCCTCCAGATTGTAAACTGAAAGAACTAACAGGTGTATAGAAATAACTATATCTTATTTGCCTGTCATGCCTTATGTAATATTCAAAATGAGCGTGCGGTAATTTAAAATGTTCAGAGAAAAGAAGGCTTTTTTTCTTTTTTTCGTGAAATCATAATGAAATCATCTCACAATTTACATTTGAATATTATTAAATTATAAGCTCAAGAAATGAATAACTCCTAAACAAAATAGCACAGAAAAAGTTTACATTTGTTCTTCCATAATTAACATTTTTGAAAATGTTTTGACATGCGTGCGTAAATAAAGTATCAGATTATTACTGAAAACAATGCAGACTACGAATATTAAGATCGAAGTTAACATAATCCAGTGAGATTCTAGGAAGATCAACGGTTGAGCTTGGTAGAGCGTGGAATGGAAGGTTTAAAAATATGTGGGTGAAAAAAAAATGTGACGACGAAAATAAAACACAAAAAGATTAGTATAACCTCTGAAGAAGACGCGTGTAAATTTATTAATATTATATTATATTTCATCTCTTACAATGTAAAAATTATTAACATGTTAAAAGAAATTGAGGTATCAATGTTAGTGTAAAGATAAAATCGCTAATATTTTGCTACACTACAATTTGTTACAAAATAAACATCAAACACGAAATCTCATTGCAAAGTTCGCTCAATATATTTTTGTACTAAAAAAAACTTTTTAGTACAAAAATATATAATTATGCTCTTCCATAATTTATAAAGTTACTTAAAAAATAGAAAATCGCATGTTTTTAATTATCGGTTTCTGTATCTCAGTAACCAAAGACTCCTATCGTAATTTAGGTAAAATTTTAGAAATTAAAAATTACGTAACTCTATGTAAATTAAAAAACGGGTAAAGTCCTAGAGTATACCTTACAAGGCTATACTTTACTTTTAGAGGAGTATATATTTACTATTACCCTTATGTATACTCTAAAGATGAAGTGTATTCTTTTAACCACAGTTGCTTATTACTAGGTCCACCATATTATACCCATTCAAATTTTGGTTTAAAATTAAATCATTCAATATAATAGCAAATACAAAACATATCAAAATAAATTGAATATAATTCCATAGTAATGTAAATGGCACTTAGAGAAATGTAATCACATAAGTATTGGGATAATTCCGCGAATAGTATAAAAATCACGTAGAACTTTATCTCAGGACAGCTGAGCTGAACTATACATATATTACGATTATCGTCACATTAAACCTTCCAACATTATAATACTTTTATTTTCAAGAAGATCGTCTTATCAAAAAGATCGATTAGCACCATTGCTAGAATTCAAATTTACACTTCCAAAGGAAGTATAATTGAAAATGTTATGTTATGATTCTGATATGGAAAATAACATTCCGTAATTTGTTTTGTGAAATTTTAGATACTCTTCGATTTTGTGAAGATCCGATATTAAGAAATGTGTTTTTGAATTATACAATTGACAATTTGCATCATAATAACGTGGCCCAACTATGTGTAATTTTTACAAATTTACAAGTAAGGTAAATATTTAGAGAAAAAAACCAGCGTAAACCACATAGTTGTACACTTGAACTAGATAATTCACTGCCTAATGAAAAAGAGATATACATTAATCTTTAAAAATGACTTTTGACAAATGATCTAGGGCCAAATATTAGCTTTTAATTAATCTCTTTTATTCTATTTGCAGCAAAATATCATACTTTAAGTATGAAAAATAACGTCATAAATAATTCAGACTGGGGGTCGAATAAAATTTCGTGAGATAAATTAACTGCTTTAAAGATGACCCAACCCTTTCTATATTGAAGAAAACTTCGAAGATAAACGTCTCTTAATTTTTTTCTTAGGTACATTCATTCAAGTATTACTTATATTATTAACTGAATATTTCGTAAACATTTTTGTTTATCATAGGAAGAAATACACGCGAGGTAGTAAGTAAAACCTTTTGTAGTTACGCAAAAATTAAATTCTTCGCGCAAAATATTAATTTTCTTTATAACGCAAATAAATTAAACAAACAAACGTAGAAAAGGAAGCCTATTTCAGTGATTTATTTTGAGGTAAACAGTTCAGTTTATTACAAAGATCAGTATAGTTTAAGGTTCGATAGGGAAATAAGGAATCCCTATCGAATAATATCATGTTGTTAGACCGTACGTCATATATGAAATGTATTTAGATTGAAATAAATTTCCTTAGCCAACATACAAAGGCATGCGCCAAATTCGCGTCACACTGCCTTAATGGTGATAATGGTATTATTCTATGATAAATGAAAGTAACGGCCGAATTATTTGCCGTATTTTAGATACTATAATATTTATGTTATTGCACATATTGATACTGTAACCTGGATCATGTCGCAGTCCTCCTAATCTGATTTTCTTCTACACGGAAAAGTAATTATATAAATTCAAATTTACCTACAGTTTTTATTATGGTTCACTACGCTTACTCCTGTACAATTACCGTTCTCCAAAAATATTGTAATTGAAATATTCTTTTGGCTATAAGTTATTTAATACTTACCAATCAGGGCTGGTGGATATGATATTGATATAGTATCCAAATTAAATTAAGCACAAAAATGGAAATTATATGACTAATGGAAATGATTGTTTTGATGTAGTAATATATTAACATTACGAAACTCGGCCTGGTACAGCCTGTTCCTAATTGAATATAAGTAATAAATTCACTATTCTAATATCTAATTATAGGTCCAAAATTGTGCAAAACATTATAATTACAAAATTAGCATGATAAGACAACTCACAGTTCAAAATCTCTCGCTTTGAGCGCTCAATGAGGCAAATTCAATTCATATTCCGTAAAGCCAGAGCGAGTGAACGTGTTGACGAATTTAAAATATCTTAATCTGTTTTTTTTTTAAATAAATCTCTCCTCAATCAAATAAATACTATACGTAAATTAAATATAATGATGAATGATTACGAGAGTGGCTTCATTTAAAAAATTATTATGCGAAAATTAAGAGCGGCGCATCGATAAGTTAATATAAAATCGCCATTGGATCTTCAGCGCATTGCCACCGCAAATTGTGGTCAAAGAGATGCAACAAAATATATAATACTCAAAAGAAAAAAAAGGCTGTTATCGTAAAAAGGGTGCACAGCGGGCTAAAGAAATAAATCTGTTGCTGCCTCACAAGGGACTTGCGTTTTGAAAAGTTACATTATCGGAAAAATGTAAGAAAATTGCAATACTGAAGAAACAATGAATCTGACAAAGAGCGTTCCAATGTTGACTACGAGGCGGCAGAAAATTTATTGTGAAAGAAAAAAACAACTGAGTTTTATTTCGTTGGTCGCAAGCAAACGTTGTTAACTCTAAAATATTCGCGGCCATGTCGACGACACAACCCACTCATTTTTGAGCGTATTTTATAAAAGCTTTTTAGATCTTATTCACTATCTATGCTCTGGGAAATAATTATTTTGATCTACAATTGTGTTGTAAATAAAGAATATTGTAATGTTCATTGGATTAGAACAAATTAATTAAAAAAAAATTATATGGTTAAACAGAATTTTTATTTATTATATCATATCTCGGTAATTCAAACGTACTCTCAACTACAACAATTCATTGTAATATATAATACTCAAAGAAAGTTAAGTATTAACAAACGCGTGATATGCCTAGGTATTTTGGTATTTTTTTACTAACCCAAATAACAATTTGATTTTTCTTATAATAGGCTTAAGTAAAAATACCTAAAATAATTTTACTTTGTATTTTAGCTTTTTTTATTTACGTCGATTTTCGTGATTTCTTTCCTTTTTATAGTTACTAAATTAAAATTATGATTCATTTATGTTCTCAATGATTTATATAACGATGTACGTTTGTGTACGATGTATGTTTGTCTTAAAGCAAGGACAGCCTAAATTGTTTCTTTAAAGTATGCATGAACATATTTATTTTAATTGGGTTTAATTAATATTTATCATACTTAACCAAAGTACTAACGTATTTAGAATGATCAGATTACTAACTATAGAACGTTTTATTAAACTCTTGAATTTTTATAGTGTTTGTTGCTTACTACTTATTGCGTAAAAAAAGAGTCTTCTCAAAAGAGTCTTCTCGAAAAAAAGAGTCGTATTTTTCCTTTCCACATTACATATGCATGGAGGTACATTAAATTCTTTTTAAATATTTGGTTACCTAGGTATTGATTGAGTTCCACTTTCAAAATTTCATTTACAAACTTCATTGACATGACGATACTAGAAGCGTTTCATTTTTGCCATTTAGCTATGGAACTTTAAGAACAATTTATTGCAATTGAAATATTAAATTTTGGAATTTAAAAAATTATTACTTTTCAAATACCATCAATAATTTGCTATTTATTCTGAGCAAAATAGAGAAACTTAGCCTTATAAAATGTACGCTGCTCACTAATTAAATTAAAGAAGTCATAATTGATAGCAAAATGTATGTAGTAGTACGTAAGCAACAAATTGATGTTTCAAGTTATCACCATTAATAAATATTTTAAATGCAGTTCAAATAGATTTTTCAATTATTCGTACTCATTTTGACGGAAAGATGTAAGTAAGTGTGACTTTGTTATTTGTCATCGCGACGAGAATGTGATGCAACTGAAATATATATTTCATTATTATTATTGAATGCTCTAACCCTGAATTTTTTCAGTAATAAAGTACAGTAAAAAATAAACTTGGACAGGATTTAATTTTTTATAGTAATGTACAAAAATAATAAATAATGCCTTCATACCAATGATAAACTAGTTCCTAAATACTATTAACAAAATTCAACCTCTAAATATTGGAAACATTAATTTCGTCTTAAATATTATATCATAAATTTAATACACAAAATGAATAGACAGAATCACAGACATATCCCTCAAGAACCCAACTTAGCTATTTTGACGTTTTTACTCTAAATCCACAACGATTAATATTAATGAAATATGTTTAATTTAATTTTATATTATTAAACGTAGCATTCGAAGTAAACAATAGTTATTATGAAATTATAGTTAGAGAGCAACTATAGCTCAATATTATTGTTAATTATATATCCTACGTTAGCCAGAAACTAAATGAAGATTTTCTACTTTATTTCAAAAACATGTTCGCTTCAAACTTGATGCTTCTTTTAATAAAACTTCGTTGGATGTTAGTCAAACAACAACAATATTTATGTACCTACAAATAATGAAGAATTTTATTAGTTCTAAGGGATTTGCTCCATTCAAAAAAAATTTTGGCTCCACTTTAATTTACGTACCGGAAACTAATCAGCAACTGACTATCAGCCTTTGTTGTATTTATGCCAAAAAATAAGAATTCATTTTCATTGACCTTATATTTATTTTAAATTTAATAATTCATAAGACTTTTTGTGGGTTTTTCTTTCTTAAAACTCAGTTTCAGTATAATATTGTCGTAAATTAATTATTATCAAAGTAAATAAATTATTATGTATCTTTGAGTATTTCTATTGAAGGCCACCGTACGATTGAAGGGTGTAAAGGCAGCATACTCCTTCATTCGAATATTGTTGTTTAACTTGATACATTTTATTAGTGTCGTTCCCTGTTATTTTGTTTTATTTTAGTCCTTTAAAATCGCTTTCTCAAAAAAAATTTCAAGTATTACTTAATTAATTAATATCACCTACTTGTTGAAAGCTAAAAATGCAAGTACAATAAATAAATTCGTGAAATTTATTTATTTGCTTAAGTAAGTTATAAAAAACCCGACGAATAAAAGTCACCTACGAGGGTTTAGTGCAAGTTAGAATAATTACAAATAATTAATTGCACCCAGTATTTCTATTAAACTATTTACAAATGTAAATTTTTCAAAACGTAATTATATTACGCGCACCTTTCACAGGTATAAAAACGTGGTACATATTTAAATAATATTATTTTTGTCTACATGAATGTATAAATATATCGGTACACCTTTCACAGATATAAAAAATGTCCCTTTTAAAATACAAAGTTATCTTTGTAATTGATTTAAGTGACTTGTATGGAATTTAAAATATTTCTTTACAGTTGGGTCTGTACATGTCATAATTTGATTGACTATCACTGGAAAACTTGTGAAATACTCAGCTGTGATAACAAAAATGACCATTTCCCAGCATTTTTTAGCAATTACACCACCTTAGCACCATTATCATATAACAATTATTATTTAATAATTCTCTAAATCATTTCCTTTACTTTTTTGTGACTAATTATTATGATAATATTGGTATCTTAAGTAATGATTCAATTTATTATATTCACCGATTTTAATACATTTAAATAAAACCTAAAAAAAGTTCTTTGGGCACTACCAACATAATAAAGTGGAAGTGAACTTTTCTCCACACCTAATGGCGAGGGTATCGTTGAATAGGTTTACTATATGGTTTATTATATTCATATTTAAATGTTGCAACTCATCGTGGAGATTGTTATAGTTCGTAAAGGTTTTCTGAAGTTAATTTATTGTGATAAGTATTAAATATAAAATATAAAAAAAAACATATAAAGATTATCTGAATTATAACTTTAATTGTGGTTGCTAATTTCTTTTCATTGAATTAATTTTTTTTGTGACTGAACTTGATTTATTTGGATTTAGTCTTAAATTCCATTTGGAAGTTTGAAATATTTAGTAAATTTTATATTAAATGAAACAAAAATAGCTTTGTAATAGCGTAATTCAAAATACGGTCTTGATAAATATGGCATAGTCTGTTTCAAGCCATAATAATTAGTCCAATATGGATCGGTTACTTTTTTATCCTAATAGCAAGCGTATAAAATATTATTTGTATTAACGAGTAATTAAATAACGATGGTACTGATGAAAATCCAGCACCTGACTGGAGTTAAATTTATGTAAACAAACGGAAATTTTGTGGGTCGCCATCGTAGTTAGACTTTTACTCGTTTATCTATTACAGACTGCATTAATAAGTGATAATTTAACTGAAAAATTGGAGTTCGCTTGACGTCGTACGATAATATTTTAGTGTTGTAGAGTGTTATATTAATTCTTATTAACTTCATTAAATCGAATTGTGTAAAATTTTAATAAAACTGTCGCACACTTGTAACTAAGCACTCAATACCAGAGACAAATATATTCTATAACCTTCAACATTTCACCTGTAAGCTTGGTTGGGTCTGAGAGGTCAGAAATATTTTCAAAAGCTTGAAATTTTTTAAGTAAATAACTTTAAGTAAATAATTTGAATTGCTTAGTACCTGCCATTAGTCGATTGTTATCACAATCACTGCTACCACCGCTTTTCCGATTTTTGCTTTAGCATCAAGCACTTTCAAAATAATGACGTAATAAAATCCTAAGTATTATTTTAAATATATTTAAGTTTGGTTTTTTATTTTCAAGTATGATTTCCCTTTTTCCTTAGTATTTTATTTACAATAATATTTTACTAGAAACATGAGTTGTTCCCTAAGAAACGAGGATAAGGAACGTTCTTCTTCACACAAGACAGAAAAGATTAAATTCTCGGCAGAATTAGTAATGATAAAAATAATCATCTTTCAACAAGATTTTAATCAAATTCACAAGCAAAGATGGAGGATGTATACTTAAAGCCAGAATCACAGAAAAAGCACCAAGTAAATTAAGTCGCAAAATGTTTTTTTTTAAAGGTCGAGAAATAGGCTTAGAAAAAAATTAGAAACCACCAAATATTCGAATTTATGGCAATAATTTTATGACTTCGTCATCATGAACAAAATATCAGAATATAAATGCTAAGACATCATAAAATTGTTTCATAGCTTTATTAGTGTTTTAGAGGAAATGTTAATATGTACATTAATATAACAATGAAAACAGCTGAAACAAAATAATGAATTGTGAAAAGTAATAAAATAACTGGGATTTTCACTACTAGAAAAGTATTTATGTGTAATTTGAAACTTCGGGTATTACCCTGTACTTTGCGTAAAAGACAATGCTCAATATACAAGGGCAATCTCTTAACAAATATATTTCATATCTAAGTTTCATGTAATCATGGAGAAACGTACTGCATTTCAAACACAAATTGTTTGAAAGGCGACTAGAATTATTTTTGCATTGAACATAATACATGAAGTGAACGGAATATGGTAATATTTTATTTGATCGCACCGTATTTGTGTCCGTTAAAAGTATGACGAAATCAAATTTGACAATGTATATATTTTCAAGTTTGAAATAATGGAAGCGTTTCATTGAAATAAAATTGCTGTCATGACGTTATATACGTATACAATTTTAAAATACAACCAGTATTTAGCAAGTTTCGTTTAGCAATTACCTTTAAAGAAGGAGAAAGTTCCCAATTCGAACGTATTTTTTGTGAATGTTACCTTATATTTGGCCTTTATTAATCTATTTGAATGACACTTTTTTTTTAAAATGATACATGCCTAGTATGGTCTTATAAAAAATTTGCTTATACTGTGACAGTAGAAATGAATTACGTGCCGTGATCGAATTTTGATGAGATAGCTCTAATGGTAATATAATAAAAAAAAAATCTCTAAAATTTTGATACGTCAAAGGGCATAATAAGCCTTTTCTATGGCAAAACCAGGGTACAATGATTGAGAAGGTTTTACTGAAGAGAATCAAATTTGATCTCATTTCATTTATCTCAACGGAAACAAGAAAATAACAAAATAAACATGTACCAACTAAGATATTGGCATGAAGCAACTCAGATATTGGTGGGTAGGTAGATAAATAAGTAAATACAGGTGTATATAAATTAATGATATGACTCAACATTAATACGTAGATAGATAGGTAAGTAAGTTTACACAGGAGTATATAAAGTCAATTAACAATTAAAATATTGGTAGCCAGATATATTACATGTGGAGGTGCATACAAGCTTGAATCACTCACTACCCTGAAGCCAAGAGAGAATGTAATCTAAATGTCCTTTATATAATATGTGTATATATATATATATATATATATATATATATATATGTATATACATATATACATTTATATATATATATATAATATTTTATATGAAAATATTTAGGTTCTTAAAATGACGCAATCGTCGGTTCCAATTTCAATAAATGCGATGTTATTAGTATTGAATTCATCGTAAGTTCGTGATATTCTAAATAATATAAGATACGACAAGTAATAACAATGGAAAAATAAAATTTATTTACTAAAAACTGAACTATTTTGAAAACCACCGCATAAAAGCGTTGTCTCTAGTTTATTCCTGTAGTAGAAGTAAAGAAAAAAATAGAAGACAAAGTTATACTAAGAGTCCCCTAAATGGAAATAAAGTAAATAAAATTTATAAGTGTAAATATTAGAAGACAAAGTTATACTGAGTCCCCTAAATGAAGACAAAGTTATACTAAGAGTCCCCTAAATGGAAATAAAGTAAATAAAATTTATAAGTGTAAATATTAGAAGACAAAGTTATACTGAGTCCCCTAAATGAAGACAAAGTTATACTAATTGTCCCCTAAATGGAAATAAAGTAAATAAAATTTATAAGTGTAAATATTACCCTACTACAATTCATTTGGCATCTTCAGTAGGCGTGCGTAAATATTGCCTTACTTCAAAACAAATAAGTTATTCTATATGTTAGTAATACCTATTCGTTAAGAAAAAATAATTTCTCAAAAATAATTTTCGTTATTTCATATTTAAATTTATTCCAAAAGAATAAAATAGTTTTTAAAATAACTTTACGAACTTAATAATGAGCAAGGGATGAAGAAATTGTATTCTGTTGAAATTTAGGAGATAGCTCTCTTATATCGCGTAGTCTTACACATAAGACGTCATAAAAGCTATCAATTTATTTTCATTGAATTCCTTAATATAAATAATAATAAATAATAAATAAAAGTTCGTACCGTAGATATAATAGTTTTAAACTTACTGATGTGTAAATTCATATTTGGTTACTCTACTACAAAAAAATAAACACCTGTTTTACAGTTTCTCTAAATTCGACCCTCAAGATGTTGAAAAAGGAAATGATCTAAAGTGTGTTTACCCCACCAAATAACACATTAGGGTTTTTCCTATTGACCTATAAAATTTATTATGGCACTCAAGCTCTAAGACAGGACGTACATAACCAAAGTCAAGATTAGCATAGGCATAAATTAAAGAAAGACCACTTCGTTCCGAATTCATCTGATTCCTTCTGCTTCTAGTTCAGTGTATGTAATTTCCTGTAAATTTTGCTATGTTATGACTTTAAATAAAGCACAGGGACAGAGTTTAGTCATCTTCAAGCCAAGGAGAAAAACCAGGAATATTGCATATAGCAACATTTTGAAATATATATATATATATAAATATATATATATATATATAATATATATATATATATATATATATATATATATATATATATATATATATATATATATATATATATATATATATATATTTATAGACTATATCTCATAATGCAACTCTTTTTCGTTCGCACTCCAAAAAAGAAGAAAAGGGAGACCTCGTAAATTGTCCATCCGTCTGTCAGAACACTGTCCTCAGAAATGGTTTAAACTAGAAACTTGCATGGCATATTTATAAAGTATGTTTATCTGTCTATTATATTTCAATAGGTAACGTTTAGAAACGTTAATACGGAAATTTTATAAAAGACAGAATACCACAATAACAAATAATTTTTAATTAAATTTCTGTAAGTCGTGGAATGTCATCTGAAAGAACGACTTATAGGAATTCCAAATCTACTTTTTTTTTTAGAATTTATTCAAAAATAATAAAGTAGTTTTAGAAATAAATGTTTACGAAAATATATATGTACTTGTCGAAAGCCACTTTGCTATTTTCCTTTTATTTTCTGGATAGCTTCTTTGATTGTCTTTTTCATAGTGATGAAAATATAAATGGAAATTAATTTTATTAAAGAAAACAATGCTACAGAAACTACGCTCTATTTACAGAAACACGCTGTGATGGAAGAATTTTTCTATATCATTTAGATGATATTGAAAAACAATGCACAAAAATAGGTTTTATAAAAAAAATTCAACACACAAATTACTTAATGTACAAAGTTATAAGTAGTACCTTTGACAGTGTTATTTTTTTACGAAAGGCGGGAAGGTTTAATTTATATATGAATCTTTAGAAAATATTATTAAGATACATGAATACACTTATGTCATCTATCATAATAACCTTAAAACTAAACTTTCACTTCTTTATATCGTTTCATTTTAAGTTTCATCTAAATGTACGTCAACCAAGGTAATTAAATTAAATTATTAAATATTGATGACGAAAGAATAAACGCAATATCAAAAAACAACAATTTACATGTTGATGATAACCGACAACGCTGTCTGCTCTCATGCATCTGACCACATTTGGTTTTCTTACTCATGCACTTATCCTTCCCGAACAACTCCACACTTCACCTTTTGGTCATGCCTATTTCGCAAATATATATCTAAGTCAAAAATATATCTGAGTGGAAAACGTCGTGACATCTATTAATGTATATAGAGGTACATTAAACATTTATATAGTTATTACCGGCAGTTAGGCAGTTTTTAATAGTTAGTCACTTGCTTGTTCTTATTGTTATAATGCAATATAATGCAATGTTCTGCTGGAATGGACCAAATACAATACTACTTTTAGTAAGTAAGTAAATACTAAATACTACTTTTAGTTGATCCCTAATTTGGTCTAAAATTTCATGCGAATTAGTTTAATGAGTGACTCGTGCACAAACAAACATGCAAAGAGACCAAGATATTTTCTTACCCTTAATATAGAGTAATTATACAGTTTTCTGATACATATAGACAATAAAACATGTAACAACAAAATTTATACAGTCTAATATCAAACCAACTAATGTTATTAAATTATAAATTTCGACAATATATTTACGTTTTAAACAAATGGGGAACCAAGATAAGTTTATATTGGATACTTACAACGTGGAAAAATATGTGTCGGAGACGATAAACAACGACGTCTCCTCTCATGCTCATTCAGATTAGATGCTCATTCAGGTTAAGCATCTATTCTTTTCGCACCATTTTACATTTTATCTCTGGTCACCCCCATTTTTCCAATGTGACATACATTTCAATATAGGTCACGCCCATTCTGCCAATGGTAAAAATTCCATTGCGTAATTTAAATTACACGTAGCGCTTTCTATTGATGTACACAAATACGTTACACATTATGTAATCATGTGCCTCAATTATTTTTTCATGAATATCTTCAATTTAATAGGGATCAAGTCTACATTTTTATCACACACAAACACACACACGCACACACACACACACATACACACACACGCACACACATATATATATATATATATATATATATATATATATATATATATATATATATTATTTGAATATAATTAGAGATAACAACTTTGGAATCCTGGTTACTTTCTTTTACAAGTGACATCCCAAGCGAAATAAACGTGAATCCTACGTGAAACAAAAATTATTTTGTGCAAAATTGTTTGATAGTTGAAATTTTCCGTATCGGCGAAAACAACACCCATTTTTATCTTCAACTACCGATGTCAACTATAGAATCGATTGCTTGTTTATTGACAATTCGTGCTCTTGTGACATTTAAATAAATATTTATTTATACCAGTCGCTTTATATTGACTTATACATATCCATTAATTACTTAAGGAAATAGGTGTTGTTATTCCATTTAAGTAATTGTTTTTCTGTTCCTTACATACACTTCACAGCCAATTTGAAAAGTTTGATGAATGTTGATGATTGAGAAAATTTATAATTGATATTATGGATTTTTAGTATTTGTTATAATTTATTCTTAACTTATTCTCCTAATAACACGTAGATATCACATGCGACTATATTATCATTGATTTAATTTAAATACAAAAACCAGTTTCTCCTTCTTACATTTCATTTGAGGAATTAAATTTTTTTGTCAAATTCAAATCAAAAACACGTTTTTATAACATCAGTTAACAATTTACTTGACTATACGTTCATAGTTATATGAATCAAATGCACATATATCTACATATACAAAATGTTGTCATTATCATATGACGATTAGTAGATTAAAAGAAACTACAGGAAAAATTTCAAGACACTGTCGATGAGCACAAAATAAACAATAATGATATTATAGTTTATGATACTGCCTTATCAAGCAGTATCATAAACTATAATATCATTATTGTTTATTTGTGCTCAAACAAATAAAAAAGTAAGTAATGCAAGAGTGGCAAACAGGCACAATATTTATTTTCTTATACTGCGCTCAACCCTTTGTAAAAGCTTTGGGAGTTTATAATTATATTTAGAATTATATTTAAGTTTAATATATAATGCAATATCTTGTAACGTAACTTTTATTTAATTTTCATCAAAAAATATATTAAAAATAATGAGACATTTTGTATTTTTCACATTCTCTTTTTCTATTGAAAACAATTGCTTAAAGTTATATTATAACTACTTATAAATATAACTTTAATATATAAATTCAACTTAGATATTTATGGGAAATTGTAAAACAAAACAGTGAAAGTAGCATTACAATTTGTATAATTTCTTTAAATAGGGTTAAAACAAACATACTTACCAATATGTGGCAAATACCTATTTAATTAAATTATTTAATCTTACATTTTCAATCTTTTCTCATTAATATAATATTTTATAATAACGTAATTCGAATTAAAGTGTATATCAAAGTAAGAACACCAATTAATAAAAAAATTATTGGCAAGAGACTAGTCTGCATAAGTAAAAAGCAAAAATATTATAAACTTAAAAGTATGAACCAAATGAAAATCATCGAAAAGAGGAATTATTAAAAAAATTGCGAAAACGATTATTCCTGGCCTCGATAATTTAATACTTGTATTAAAACATTTCAGACTAACTTATGCCAGAGTTCATACTTCCAAGAGTCATATAAATTCATACAATAACATATCATGTTAAAGGATAATAAAACAGAAGATTTTCAGAACAACGCAATAGGTCATACAACTAAAAAGTTTAAAATCCATACATGTGATATAAAAGCTAAGAAAAATTTAGCACATTAAACAGAAAGCAGAGATTACATACATTGAGATCCGTAATAAAAACAAAGCGATGTTTACTACTATCGAAAATTTGGCGAATTCGCAGATGTCTGAGATGTTCTAATTTGATTAAAGATGCAAGTGAATATTGCAATTTATATTTCTAGACAATCGAAGGCAGTAAATAGTACAACATAATTTTGATACGAGTATATAAAATAGTAAGACCGATTTTTGAGCATATATCTTCCCATTCTGCGTTCAACTCTGGATTTTAAAAATATATTTTTTCAATTTCATTCGACAATATAAGTTTTATGTACAGATTGTCTATTTGCAATTTATTATAGGTAATTGGTAGCTTTTGTATATAAAAGTTACACGAAGATTTGTATGGAGATATAATCCATCAACAAAATTAAACGTACTAATTCTATTATGGCTCGATCACACAAACACATTCGATGAATGACGTATTCAATTACAGCGTTGTTGTTTTCAATCTCCACAAGAACGAGTACCGACATCTGCGCTGACGGCGCATTTCAGTTAACAGATGCTGTCAAAAGATCTTGCCGACTTGACGACTAACGAAATATTTGATACGAGAGGAATATTTGTGAATATTGTATAACTTCCCAATAAATTGACCGACACGATGTTAAAATTCTTAGTATTCATTATATTTCGCATTAGAATTTTAGAATTGCGTCGGAAAAGATTCTAAAATTATATCATTACGATATCTGCTGTGGGTTTAATAAAAAGTAAATTATTATTAGGATATAATATTGTGGCGCAAAAAAGGTGTTTATGCTGAAGTATAATGTAAATAAGCAAATGGATTTAGATAATTATCGTATCATTTTATAAAGATTGTATCATTTAATTTTCTTCAAAAAAGTACAGTAGATAAGGAATCCATATCCATATACGATAAATATTAAAATTATTTTACGAATCTGCATTTACATCCCATTAAAACTCCGTATGTGTTTTTATACATATACGATGAGAAAATTTGCATGCCACGGGCTAATTTTTTTCGTAAAAATTTAATACATTGAAATTATTTTTTGTTTCATACAAAACGTAAATCACGTTTATCACTTAATAGGAAACACAAGCATTTTTTTTCATATTAATAAAGAAAAACAAGTTTCACTAAAGCAATTTTGATGTTTCCTATTTTCTACTAAGTGTAATGAAAAAGAAATTCTTCTCCAAAAAATGCATGCTGGTGAAAAAAAATAGGTAAATAAAATATTTTGGCGTGAACGAATTTTTTTTGCTTTGGATAAGGTGAGATGACATAAAAACAAATAAATATTGCTCGATATGCACAGTCGAAAAGGAATAAATGAAGAAAACACGTCTGTATAATCAGATATACTCTCACCAATTAGACATTTAAATTTTATAGCCTTATCTCACCTAATTAATAATGTAATGCTAATTTTATCTCACCAATTAGATATTTAAATTTTATACCCTAAATTTAGCAATTAAGAAAGTTATCACATTTAAACCCTAACTTTGCGATTAAGAGAACCACTACATCCAAAGTTATTATATATTTGCTGAGTTTAATGTATAGATCCTTGTATTATTACAAAGTCTTCATTGCTATAGACTAATTACCTGGTAAAATACATAAATAACATATCGCTATGAATGGCTGGCAATATAATGGATATTTTAATTCCTTTAATTAAAATATTTAACTAACGTTTTAACTCAACTTCAATTATACATAGAAAATAATTAAAACGCTTCTGGGATTTTTAAAAAGGTGTCACTAATTAGGGGAAATATAAATTAAAACAAAGTGAAATTAAAACGAACATTATGACGCATTTAGTGTGAATTTATTTAATAAAATTAAGTGATGATTCACAGCTTATTCAGGTTTAAATATTTTTTCTAACACATCTCAACTCTTCGATTTATAAAGTTGTGAAAGTGTTTTTTTTCACTAGACTTAATATCAGTGATAAATATGAGAGTCAGATATCTATTTTGTAATATTTCAGAATTATTTTATATGATCGATTACTGTTTAATGCTATATATTAATATTATATTTTCTCTCTTTTATGGTCACATGGAAGCAAGATTACCTTAACAGTAAGTACAAATAGACATGTCAAACCTTTTTATTAATGGACGCGATTACGCTTTGAACCGAATTTTATGGATTTTGAACGAAAAAGTAAATTTCAATTCATCAACCTTATCAAATTAATATAAACAACGAGAAAGTATAAATTAGGCCACTTTTATGCCTGTCCATTCAGGAAAAAGATTTAATTTATTTATTCAGTAAATAAAGGCATTTACGTCATTATGAAATATAAATTGTAAAGTTCTAAAATTTTATTCAATAAATTGACGTAGCTGGTTGGGAGTAGATATATTTATTTCTATTGACATATATTTACATAAGATGAACTTATTGCTACAGGAATAATCTATTCCAGTCAATTAAAACTTCAGTTAATTTATAAAGTTATATATGAAAATGAAAAAAAGTGTGATGATAATAAAATAAATTTTTGCTAAAAATATTTTCAATATAATTCGTGTAATATGCACATGAAATTCTTATTTAAGAATAAAAGAAATGATGAAGAACTAATGTTCAATACTGTAGTAAAAAAAATGCGGTAATTATATTTTAATAATAATATTTTCCTTAGGAAAACTAATTCTGTTTAGCTCGATTGACGGCCGAATATTTTAAATTAGGAAATGGATTTCTGTACTTGCGGATCTTCTTCTTTTTAACTTTGCTCATTTTCGTGTGTTGATTGTCATATTGGATATAATAATTTTGTTAACAGTAGTTGCTTTTAAGGCCATATTTCATATATAATGTAAGTATTGCAAGACCCTGTTTTTACACTACCTTTTTTTAAAAATATATGCCATACATTTGATTTAGTAAATAGTTGCGAAAATAATAATTTTAAGAATATTGTTTGCTTTTACGTGTACGTTTGAGATTACTTGAGTTTGAAAAAATATAAAACATTATTAGTCAAATTTTAACAAGACGCAAATGAATTTCCAAGATCATAGTGATAAATAAATCCACAACTTCAGAAAAGCAAGCATTTGGATAAATTACATTGACAAAACCAGGGTTCTTACATAAGAATATAGCATAATGATTTTACCAATGCGATACTCGATGCATCAATATACAAAATTACGAAACAATTTTCAACAACTCATAAATAATTTACAGCCTGGTTTTAAAAAAATGTCTTCTTTCTGAAATTTGTTTTCTTTCCTTCTAATAAAAATGCATTCAGGCCAAAATACAAGTTATGCAACTTATAAAGATGGATTTTAACGAACCTATATTAAAAAGTCAATTTCATAAAGCTTTAGTAGTTGTTTCGTAGCATTTAGGGTATTAGTATTACATTTAAAATTTATTAAATTACAAAAAATATTTATAGTCAAAGTGCCGACGATTAGCCGACGATTTAAATGTTAGAAGCAGTTAAACGTGAGTTATTAACACCTAAATACCTAAATATTTATTGCTCTTATATTGTCATTACGACAATATAAGAGCAATAAATATTTAGGTGTTTCAAACTATAAATATAAATTACCTTTGATTATAATCTATGTTCACTGGATGTTTTATCACCGTTGTCTTACTTTTATTATCACGTCTTAAACTCATGATTCAATTTGGTATTTACTCAGTATACATATCTTTGTCAAAATCTATTTTAGTCAGTATTTCGATGTTCTGATCTAACTCAGGCTTCCCTTTTAATTTGATTGCGAAAATATCGTAATAAACAAAGATTTACGTGACTAAGTTTTCTTTGAAAAGTTTACGTAACACTCGTCTTCATCACTACATATTTACTGAAGTAGATATATTCAGAAGATCAGAAAATACTTAATATCAGATTCACACGAGTTCTATTCTGGCTAATTGTCAAATAAACTTTTAATGAACTTGTTTCAAAAACTTTGTTGTCAGTTACGTCTTTCACAACTAATCCCTAACTTCGGAGTATTTACGTCAAATTCGTTCCACTTGTTATTTAATTAGTGTAGAATATATTATTTAAGAAAACAGTTTTCGACGTTACTAATTATCCAAGATACATTAATGTATATAAGAAGAAACAAAAAAGTGAATATAACTATACGAAATAATAAACTGCGCACAATAAATTATGTAACTGGTGCCTTTATATGTTTTTAAAGAAGGGAAGATCACTTAAATTTTTGACTTGAATTTAATCGCAAAAATAAAAAAAAAATTTTGTTCATTAACGTGCTCTTTAAAAAATGTCAACAAATTTTACTTCAAAAATGTTCATTTAGGACAACAAAAATGGAAAAAGGCATTAAAAGAGTTTTCATATTAGTTTCTTTTCAGAGAAAAAGTTATTTTATTTGCGCCTATTTTCAAAGAAATAACATGCTAACTAGTAAGAAAAACGAAATCTGTGTTATTTTACACGTGAACTTATATTACTAATTCACTCATACTTATATGTGTGTGTGAGTGTGTGTGTCTTTGTGTACATATAAAAATGTTAAAATTAGAGTTAAAGAGATAGTCAGCACTATATCTACAGTACAGGGAACAGAAAGTAAATATTGTTTAAGGAAATAATAACTATGGTTTATTAATTATATAACTTCTAAATTACACTCTTGTAATTGTCAACGATAGCCATCATTCCCAAATACACAGGGAATCGCACAAAATTCATTTTTGTTATGTTAAAAAATTATTTCTTTTAATTTGGTCTTACAAAAATTCGGGCCGAATAAATGTGAATGTTTTAAAACTTAACATAATTATAATTTATAGGTACTTAGTGATGATCACATAAAAGTCTAGAGGTCTCGAAGTGAATACTAGCCATAATGAAAAAAGGGTTTTCTTGTTTTTTTTCTGAATTTATTAAAAACTACTCATAGCAAGAAATCGAAGGTCACAAAATTATCCACAAAAGAGTTTTCATTAATTTTTATTGTATTTATACAATCGAGTGTGAATGAATATAAGCGAAATGCTCAACTGATTAATAATATTCACTGGAAACTTCCTTATATTACCTTACCTACTTTTATATTTTTCTATTAATAATAAAAGTTTACATTTTAGCAGTTTAAATATTAAATTTCTCCTAAGAATTTATAACACTTAAAAACTAAAATTATAGTATTTCGTAATGTAACATGAGACAAACGTAGATATTTCGAAATTAACAAGATTTAATTAAAAAATTAGAGAGTTCGCCAAATTCGTTCCACTTGTTATCGACGCTCGTATGTCGTATAGACCGTATATCAAATACGATATTTTCGACCATTGTATTTCTATATAGCAATCGATAATTTATCGGAACATTTCTTCTAATTTGTGAACTGAAAAAACGTTTTCTAACGCAGCTTTTAGTCTAAGTGAGATTCAACATCAAACAATCAGGTAATTATGTTTCAACTGTCGAGAGATTTATTTTCGCTATGGGAGAAAATTTTTTTTCTTTTAAAATGTTTTGACGAATTAAGCGTTATTTTTACAGAGGGTGGATGAAAAAGGAACATCTTTGTTATCATAAGATATCATTTCATGAAATGGCAAAAACAGTGTCGGGCTTAGTAGCTTAACATTTTAGAAAAGTACTTGCTTTATACCAAAAAAACTTTTTTAACGAGACTAGGTTTGTAAAAGTCGTGTTAGATGAGTATTGAATTTTGCTTTTCTTTTGAAATACGTTCATTGTGAAATACATCTAAATCAAAAAGCGATGAAATCTCATTTAAATTGAACTTAAATTCATTTCTCATAACGGTTTATTATTTGGACCGAAATATGTGTAAAAAGAAATAAGGCGTTATTTAAAGTTACTTTTCGTATACCTCGCATGCTTCCATTTCTTGGCTTAAGTTGAAACAAGAAAATGGAACTGAACGGTAGTGATCTTAATTGTATAGTTTGTTAAGATATTCTGTTTTATCTCGGTTCCGACCCAGCCAACTAAAAACTGCAGAATTATTTCATAAACTATTCAATGCTTTATTTAGAAAAATAAATGTAATCAGCGATTTTAGGTTTTTATCATATGTGGATGTTGTACTTAAAACGTTGCTTAAATTTTATCGACAAAACCGCTAATTTATTATACATCGTATAGATATCACTTCATCAGCATCGTCGATAGTTGTTGACATCAGTTTTAGGCAATTGAAAATTACTTTGAATTACAAATGATAATTGTCGCATCGTATTACAGTTATGATAAAAACATCAATTAAGAATAATTTCAGTCAAAAATTCGTGAAATTTTCAATGTGTCCGTGCGATTCTCCGTCTGCTTAGTCTCGCTCGTCCGTCCGTACGAATTATCAAACATCAACTAATTTTCGCTCACTTCATATCGCACGCCGATTACCTTCGAACATAGTGAAGTTCACAACTATGTTCATAATCGACTACGCTCGATGTTTCCTAACTCCGACACGGCCATTTTAACATGTCATGGCTCTCCGTATAACGTGTTTAAAGTAAGACAAAGCAACGAGAGTTATTCCACTTGGTTATTCTGACCCAAATAAGGGAATCAAAATCTCATCATAATTTAAGATTTCATTGCAACAAAAGTTATACTCTACTTATTAAAATATAATGTAAAAACGAACACTTATCGAAACCATAGAAAACCTCTCTCAAAGTATCAGTTTCCTTAGCAAAATATAATACCTCTACATTAAAATAGCGGTTACCCAGCGCTCTATAATCACCATTTAACCAGCGACTGGAATTTAGACATATGATAGTGTCCCTCAAATATAAAATGATTCACTCTCAATTGTTTTATGTAGAAACTCGCTCTAAAGATTTAATTTCAACCCCGAATGGAACTTTACTTTCAGGCATTCGTCTGAAATGCACATTTCTACATTTAATCAGTCATTCATTCAATCATTTGCGTATTTCTAGGTCATGTTTCTAATTAAAGCTTTTATTAAGTATACGTCAACGTTAAACTATTTAAAACTTTGAACGACCTCTATATTTTGGATCAAGCTTTGTTTAACAGAATCTTTCGTTATTTAAAACACAAATCTCTGTCAGGCTACTTTACCGAAGGTTCCAGCAATAGCTCTTCCGGTGACTGCTAGATTGACCGGCACTCTAACTGCAACTCTATCTTCAACACTGGCTGTGACTAGCTGCGACTATATCGTTGACTCTACCGTTGACTCTATTTACGAACTCTTAGAAAGGTTATGTAAAACTTCTACTACGATATCTTTTCCGTCAGTTATGGTTTTAAAATATAGATGTTTGCTCCTCATGTAAACGATTCAAGTTTGACTTAAGATCTCATGACTTCATGTGATGAGAACTCTCTGGGAATACTTGAAATCTAATGCCAAGAGTTACACCAATAACGAGTAGCTAAAATGTTATGCCTATTTTACACGATTGATTTTTCGATTTCCGCCATCGCTGGAGTATTAAAATAATGCTTACCTTTAAATTGAGATGCAAGTGATGAGGAACACAATCATAAGAAATTAAAAAGGGCTCACCTTTCTCTCTCACACCTGACTTAAGTCACTTGACATGTTCCTGTATTCATGTGCTTTCACGACATATGACACGGTCATTCTGACAGGTCACTGTTCCGCGTGTGTCTACTGAAAAAGAAAATAAAAATTCCCACAATACATTACCGCTCGAGAAAATACAATTTTCCACGGTATTTCACATACGTATTTTGCAGCTTGCCTTTCTTGGTTTCATTACTAGAAAAATTATAGAACCAATTCAATATAATAATATTACATAGAGCTTTGAAAATAAACAAAAATTACATATTAAATCAGTTTCAATATTAAAATTTGCTTTACAATTTTTATTTACAATGCAACATACAATTAAATATCTGTGGCTTCATCGTGCAATCATTCCCGGGATTATAAGTCCCTAGAGACATCAGTGATTTTATTAAAGAAGATTAGCTACAAATAAAATTAAAATTGAAATTCACCCAGTAGTCAAGCAACAACTACATTTTATATTAAAACCAACAATCACCATTTCAACTATATCCCTCTATCATCTTGGCCCACTTTGGTTATCACTTGACCCAATCACATTAACCTTCAGCTGCTGTCAATCGCGTATCCAATACAAGGATCGCAGTATGCATCACCACGTGAGCATACTCTATGGACTTCTTAAAACCCAACCTCTTCCAACGCTAATTGCGCACCGCGCTCTCTCGGACTACTGAAAATACCTCGACAAACATCGGCTTTCACCGGGCCACAACTACTGGTGCAGTCCACATCATAAACAAAACACGTCCAATAGAGGATGTACTCAGAAACACCAAATAATTTAAACTTAATCTCCATTGTTCATATGATCTTCTACATTTAATTCAACATCGGTTAGTACTTGACTTTTAGGCAAATCTAATATTTAAATTACTTAGAACGGACCTTTATATTTGATCAAGTTATATTTCATTAAATTCTTCATATTATTTATCGTCGAATTTAATTGTAACCATTGTTCAACGGATCAAATAATAAATTAGACAAAAATAACAAAAACGTCAAATCGAACCAGCTCGGTGAGCGATTATTCCTACGCAAAACAAAACAAACATGAAATGGCACTCTTGATACACCGCCACTCAATATTGATAGGCGTCAACTCAATTTTAATTTGAGCGCATGAAAGTATACTTCGCATGAAAGTATTTATGCGTGACAGCAACACACAAAGGTTCGGCAGTTTAACCTAAGAGTAATAAGTTTTCTGTCATTACAAAAAATATTTATCATCATACAAGTATTTAATAACAGTTGCCCAAATATTGGCCATACTAGCAGATATCCCAACGAAAATAATTACTGTTTCACGTACACGCGAATCAGTTACCCAATGCACTTAGAATGAATGAACTAAAATGGTAATCGAAAGGTAGGTACAATGATAAAATAAGTGACTTTGAATGTGGAGTAGAAACGTACAGAATACTTTATATTTATTAGATACAATATATTCGAGATGACGTGTGATTTGCGACATAAAGGTGTAAATTATTTCTTAAAACTAAATGAAAATAATAAACCAACCATGTGCAAACGTCATCATTTAAACAGTGCTTTTACGTCACAAAAATGTGTAATCACTTTAGTTACATAAAGTTTTAGTATAATCAATATTATATAAATTAGGGTCAATGTAAAAAATATGGAAATAATGGTTGGACCTCCCTACGTTCATTGAACAAATTGCATCCAAAATTTGGTTCATAATTATTAAACGCATGAAAGACGTAGGCTATGAAGGAGGTTCCGGTTATTGAGGAAAAAATATAAATGAACCTTCCTATGTCTGTGTTTAACATCCGCCCTCCCTGTTATAAAAAATTTCAATATTTTTACATTGCATTTTATTTAAAGGAAAATTTTAAAGTAATTTTTCGATTCACATATTTCCGGACTCGTAGACTGATAACAGGAATTTTTTATTCTTGATGTATTTAATCTACGATGCATATAGTGATTAAAAGCAATTGCGTCTAACTTCCACTCCACATATATAGATTTCTTCTGGGCTGTTTGAGGAAAATTATCACTATTAATGCAATTTATAGTTTTATTGTACAAATTAAAATATATAACGACTTAAATAATATACACCCAATGTCGCTACGTATCGATTCATTATGATGAATTTAAATGTGGTTTTGTATTATATAGTAAAGGTTGTATTAGGATTATTATTTTTATTATATCCTGATACAAGGTTAAAAAGTGTTATATTGTGTCACATTAAAAATTAAATGGAGACTAGCAAAATTAGTGGATGAATAACCTTTTTATAAATTTTTCGTACTGTCAAATATTATTATTTTTAACTATTCCTTTATTATTTAATTATAAAGTGATGAACAAGGTATTTTACTCCTATAACATTTTAAAGAAAAACGTGATAAATTTAAATATTTAAAAAAAGAAACTTTTCTTACGAATTCTCGCAATCGTAATCGTTCTTTCTATATATTTATTATTCGTTTCTTGTGCAAAAGTTATTCAACAATAAATTGAATAACCTTGTACTTTATCTAGCATTTAGACTAAAATGGCACTCGGGTGAAAAACTTCTTACATTTCCATAGTTTATAAATAAAATGTAAAAATATTGCTGAAAAATTATTGCATGATTTAATAATTTTTAAGCAAAGAGTTCGAAACTTTTCCAGAAAGCTTTTTGAATGTTCTGGAATATTTTATTATAAGATATAAATAGGTGGAAGTGTGTCCAGTTAATGAATTAGCACCAAGCCTTCGGACGCAATGGGATTACGTCGACATTGAGTACAAACTATATGCAATTTTCTTATAAATAATTATTTATATTAAAAACTAACTCCGATTGGATGAGGCAATTAGTACCTGGGAGTTAGAAGTGTGATACATACGTTAATAAAACAAGAAGCGAGGGACAAACACGAATGTTCTCAAAGGAGACCTTAATACCAAAGAGTTGAACATTAAGATACTGGTGGAGTATCAAAGGTGTCATTCATTAAGGACTGTTTCTAGAGAAATTTAGTAGTAGGCATACTGTCATTAATTAACGAACACACTAACGGCCAAAACCAATATTTTATCTATACACGATTTTGTGTTACTGTGGATAGAAATTCTAACTGACAGTTCGGTTTTGCTTTTCAATAACATATCAACAGATAGGAATTACTATCTCTGCTCGCTATTTACCAATGGGAGGGCAAATCACTCACTGGCTATCCGATGTTGTATTGAAATGACAAATGTTGCTTCCCAATAACGTTTTGACAGCTATCTTTCGATAGGTTAGGTTATCAACAGTAAGCGACTTTTTTATCTGTCATTTTCGAGCGATTGATGCCTATCAAGGGTTTATTTTATGTAAAACTATTCAAATTTGTAATAAAAAACATTATTAAAAATCAACAGCAAGCATGTCGTCCTCTAGCGATAGGGATTTAAAAATTTTGCGATGGTTAGCAGACTGTGATGATGATTCCGATAACGATAATAATAGGCCCCGGCGGACCTATAAATACCGAGTAAATTATATGTGTGAGCTCAATGAGCAAGATTTTAAAATTCGATTTCGCATTAACAAGAGTTGTGTTGAATATTTACTTCAAGAAATAACGCCTTATTTAAAAGTGAAGTCTAGAAAGTGAGTGTTACAAGCTTCAATTTAAGTTCGTTAATTTAGAACAAAAGTTTTCTAGTACAAACTTATTAATGACGCCAAAATTATATTTAGGAATTATGGTATATCTCCACTACATCAACTTCTGCTTACGCTGCGGTTTTACGCTTTGGGTGTTATGTTAGTGTCTGTCGCAGACTTCGTGGGAGTTTCAACATCTTCAGCGGGGCGCATCGTATGGGATGTCACTTCTGCTATTGCCACGTTGTGGCAATTGATTGCACTCATGTGAAAATACAAAATCCTTGTAAGTTTGTCGCTAAAATAATACTTTGTAAAGTTTACGCCATATATTAAGATGAAAACTCATACTGTATGACAATATTGTAGATGTTCAAATTGGGGAGGAATTCCGCAATAGAAAAGTATATTCTTCAATAAACATACAAGCCGTCAGTAATGCTAATTTAAGACTAATGAATGTGGTAGCCAGATGGTCAGGTTCCACGCATGATGCTACCATTTTTAATAGCTCGGAATTAAGAGGTATGTTTCAAAACGAATGCTTGTTTTGCAATATTATTGATATATTTTTTAAGTAATTATTTTTAGTTTCTGGTAGACTTTAATAAAATGGAATAATTTGTTTAAGCTCAATGCGAAACAGGCAGGTTTGGAAATAAGTGGTTTCTTGGGGATAGCGCTTATCCTGCAAAAACATATTTGTTAACACCACTTTTAAGTCGGAACGATAGAAGTGAACAGCTTTACAACGAATCACATATTAAAACCCGAAATTGTATTGAAAGGTTAGTATAAATATTTATGAAACTGATTTTAGACAGGACATTGTAAAAAAAATTAGGCATTGAATAAATTGAAAAAAAAAAATTTTATATTATTAATTTTAAATTAACACCGGTACTGATGAAACTTTCAGATGGGGTGTGAAAAATTTTTGGTGTGTGGAAAATACGTTTCCCAGTTGTAGCTCTCACTATGTGGCTATCTCTGGAACACACTCAGGCTGTTATTATTGTTACTGCTGTGATGCATAATTTTTGCATAAACCACAAAGAAGAAGAAGTACCTCCTGAAATTGAACTTCCTGTTACCGAATTATTCATACGAACCAGGTGGATAATCATGAACGTCGATCATTAATTGACAATTATTTTAGTACGTAAGTAATCATTAGAGATTATTATATACTAAGAATATATTACAAATATTTGCAGAAAGAAGTAACATATTTAACGTACGGAATATTAAGTTGTTAGTAGTGTTACACCTATATGGCATTATGACATCTATTGAGCCGAGTATCGCAAATACCATAATTCATTTTATAAAGTTGCTAACTTTTATAGTGTCTACATTTGAAATTGTTAGTTTTTTACCTAAATATAGTTAACCTCGTATAAAAAAAGACCTTACCTTTATTTGAGGTGCTTAAGCATCCTAACATGTGAAGTATTGGATGGAATAAATGGTAAAAATATATCAATAATATTTCTAGGCATCTTCACTAATAGTAATTTACTACCAAAATGACGAATTTCTACAAACTTAACACTGAATATCTTCAATACCAAAATCTTGCTTGTGAAAAGAATATCACAAAATTATTGTAAAAATGTGTCAATAATATTTCTAGCTATCTCCACTTACAGCAATTGACTACCAAAACGATGAATTTCTACAAACTTAACACTAAATATATTCAACACCAAAATCTTGCTTGCAAAATGAATATCATAAAATGATTGTAAAAATGTGTCAATAATATTTTTAGGTATCTCCACTTACAGCAATTGACTACCAAAATGATGAATTTATACTAATTTAACACTAAATATATTCAATACCAAAATCTTGCTTGTAAAATGAATATCACAAAATGATTGTAAAAATGTGTCCATAATATTTCCAGGTATCTCCACTTACAGCAATTGACTACCAAAATGATGAATTTTTACACACTTAACACTAAATATATTCAATACAAAATCTTGCTTCCAAAATGAATATCACAAAATGATTGTAAAAATGTGTCATTCATATTTCTAGGTATCTTCACTTAAAGTCTGAAGAAAATCTGCTTAATTTTTCATACATGCAGTGAGACTAAAGGTTTGTATTTTTGAAAAAATTTCAAGTCGTAAGAATAATTTATATATGTTACCTTTACCACTACGTAAACTTTTCGATACCGGAGTTCCAATGTAAAAGCTGCCTTGATGCCTTGGGACATATGTGTTTGTTGTGACATCATTGTTACAAACTGTTGCGATGATTGAATTTGCATTTTCTATAATATTTGTGGGTGGCGGATTGTCACAACTTTCCTCCACTGCCATATCAACGGTATCGCCTCCATATGCTACTACGTAGCCGCTACAAGTGCCACCTAAAATTTCTGCCACTTTATCTAAAACCTCATCTGGTGGAATGTAATCACATTTACCACCGCCTGTCTAAAATGAAAATATTGTATTTATGAGCGACATATAATTATTTTATTAAATTTTACTATATTATTTAGGTCTTACTGTACTATTTAATCTTCTCTCTATTCTAGGTTTTTTCTCTACCAAAGTTACATAAAAAACATTTAAGCTATCAGTAATTTGCACGCTTAACTATAATTATATGGTACAATTAAAATTACAAACCATATTCAATCTTATTTTTTGGTGTCGCTTCCGGGCAGCTTTTTTCAAATTTTCCCACTTCAATTTTAATTTCTCCTTTTGCCGTGGGTACGATAACGTCTGGGCGTTAAATTTATCAGTTAATTTTAACCAGGCTTCCTCTTTCAATTTTTTATTTGTGGCGTTCGTTTGTTTAGTTATCAAGTATGGACCAGCTACAGGTGGTTTGAATATTCGAAACTCTTCAATCAGACTCACTGTAGTCTTATTGTTGTCGTCGTTTTGTGCCGTTTAGCGGCGTACAATACGCATGTAATTCTTTATATGCAAACGGAATCTAATATCTTCTGAAGAAGTTACCAGTTTTTTTCCGTTGCTGTAAAAAGCTTTGTACTCTACCATTTTTGTTTCTAAAAATCTTCAGTTTGAGAATTATGTACGTGGAAGGTATGAAGTTTAAGACTTATAAAATTGGCGGTTTAAGTAAATAATATATTAAATTGGTAATTTTGTAATCAAGATAAACTGATAACTATGAAAAGCCGTTTTATCTTAGCAATAAGTTTATACTTAAATCGCTTTAATTGTTATATACCTTTATTTTTTTGGAAAAGAAAAAAATTATAAAGCTTCAATATATATTATAATAAAATACTATTGTTTAATACCCGTATCAATAAAAGTATTAATTGCACGAAACTCTTACTTCGTCGCTTTTATTATAAATATTGTGAAATTACGTCATAAACACCTTCCAACAAAATCGACGGGGAAACTTTGTTTGGGAAGCGGTAAATACAATAATATACCTAAAAAGCTACACAAAGAAATAGTTTATATGTATTTAAGAAAATATACTGTACCAATAATTAAAACCTATATTAATATCTAATAAATAATTTTAAGTCATTTTGATTTATTTTTGGCCAGTAGCTTTTAAATCTTGACTACTGGAAGGCCCTACAGGTGTTACAGCACTTTCGAGTAAAATTTCTTGTATGTGATGGCAGCATGCAAACCAAATCAGTTCCTTTTGCATTTTCTGTTCTAGAAGAACACAGGCTCCGTTTATACGCCCTGTATTATATGCTGTTGTATCAAAACACATGCATTTTATTTTATCATATAAATTCCATGATAAAGTAGTCTCGAAAATAGCAGAAGCCATTGTTTCTCCCTTTCCATCTGGAAGCTTGGGAACAGCCAAGAGCTAGTCAACTACTTTTCCAGATACCAAGATTGGTAGACGATCTACTATTTCATGTCCGGTTATCTTTTTTCGCATGGCTTCTATCGATATTACCAATTTTTCCTGGACGACTCTTTTCTCTTTGTTTCAAAAGAAATTGCTAATCTTCTTCATAGTTATCATATTAATGGCAATTGAGTGAGCAATATCAAACAAAACATTTAAATTTGATTGCCATTCGTTTTCTTTTTCTTTTATTGCTGCTGAGCGTTTTGCTTTATTTTGTTTACTTTTTTAAATTCTGCCTTTCTTTCAAATATTTAAGTATTTTTGTAATAATATGTTGTTATTCTTTGGTAGGAATAGTTGCTATTTGCTGTAATGTCATCAGATCACTTGCTGTTAATGACGCCGATTCTCTATTTGTGTTGTTCATTACGTTTTATAATGAAAAAATAAACACATCACTTCTTTCACTGACGGTAATTTTGTTTGCACCAATTCGGAACGAGATTGTCCAATTAACCATATTTCAGTCCTTTTTCGCGTTTTTATAATATTCGATGTCATTTTAGAAATACAAATACGAGAATTAAGCTAAAGTAATCACATTTACAATCATACACAATCACTTTGACTCGCAACGATAGTGTCACAGGATAAATGTATAAAAGAGCAATGGATTGTTTATATTAACTAAATTGTGGGTATCTACAGAGAGCATTGAGGTACCGATAAAGTGAGTAAACAGAAAACTGTTTACATTAGCAACTAAATACCGTTAGTCATCACAGTTGTATAAATAAACCATAGCCAACATCGCAATAAGTGCAAATTTAAAGGTAATTCTTAAAAATCTTATGAGGCGGTAGCGACCCTTAAATATTAATTAAAAAATCCGAAATTTAAAACAAATTATTATTTTTGCAGATAGAATGATATTATGGGTTGAGAGTTAAAACAATTAAAACTTTAATTTTATGAATCACCCCAATATATATAATAGGAAACATTTTAATAATTTGAATCCACGGCATGAACAATATTTACAGGTGCTATATTTGTAAGTGTACTTATTAACAGAGTTATTAAATCTTGTAGGCTTAAAATTTGGATATGTTTTAGTGAGTAATTTAATTTTATATCCCGAAAAATATTTACATTATCTTGCTTTTTTCGTCAGGGAACATTTGGAGTTAAAATTTATTAATTATCAATAAATATGAAATTTACAACCCTCCAATATACAGTAACAGGCATAATGTTTCACGTTTGTTGCAATTTAGAACGCTTAAAATGGTCAGTGGATATCAAATTAATTGGTTTAATGAAATAGGACCTATTAAAAAGTAAGATAATTTGCATAATACCTTATTAAGCTAGTTTAAGACCAACGGGACACAATTAAAATCATCGCATGGTTAAGCTGCGAAACGATGATGACGATGGCGATGTTCAATTAACCTCTCGCAACATTGGAAGCAACAATAAATTGTTTGGAAATTGCTCCTCCTTTTGGATTACTTCTTACAAGTCTTAAATAATAATTTGTGAACGATATATAACTTTAATCATGGTAAGTAGTTTCTAATAATTTTCACGGTTATTTAAAAATTCATTAGCTTATTCATTTTTTATAAGATATGTAGCGTATTAAGTTAAATATTTTAGATTGTAACCGAAAATAAGACGTTGAATTTCTAAGAGGTCCTCTGGATGTTTGACATAGCTATTCAATACAATGGTTGTTTGGTAAATATTTTTTAATACTTTTCACTGTATACATTCCTTGTGATATGGCGTTAAAATTATTATGAATATTTTAGTTTAAACTCCAGATTCTAAAAAAGTTTACATTGAAAATTTTGCACACAATATGTGTGTTTGCACACACAAAATAGAAGACAGATTTATCTCCTCAAAAAAATTCGCCTAAAGTGTGTTAAAATATTCTTCCTTATTTTTATTCCTATTACTTTTAACAACGGTGTCCCATATCAAGCGCACTTTTTTTTCAATTTTCTGATGTGTATATAATTTATTTCCGCAAAAGTTCTTAATGCACTCATATTTTTTGTGATAGTATTTTTAAATTTAAACCTAGTTTAATTTTTTTCTATATTTTTTTCCAAAATTAGACGCAAATCATTAAAAAAGTAGTTCATATTTTAATATTTAAATATAATGGTGGGGCAATGAGAAAAATTATTTTTTCCTTAATTTTTTAATATTATTTAAAATCTTAAAATTTACGAAATTTTTTTTAAATTTACAGGATTTCGATGCTAGTTTAAAGAAGGTATAAAACGTATTATAACATATTAACCATTTATCAGATATTTCTTTTTCTGGTTTCTAACCAAAAGAATATTAGTATAATAACTAACCCTAATTAGCGAAATTTAAGTATTACAAAATTTAAAATAATATGAGATAAGTTATCGTAAGACATCTTTTTAGAATGCTAATTGAAATGTTACTAGTGAAATGCATGGTAGACTATGTGATACCACCGGTCTAGCTTAGTTATTATTTTTCAATGAAAATTTGATTTTAGTATCTGAATTTCCTTCCATTGAAATTTTGTATTTGTCATCAGTGCAGTATACAAAATCATGTGTATACCTTTGTTCTAACGGAATGATTCATGAACCGCTATATTCCATCATTTTCAAAGAAAGTACTCTTTTTTTTAAACTAAACACGAGAATTTGAAATCTTATAAATCCTCCCCGCATAAAAAATATAACGTCATCGAATTAACTTATCTCGCTGTTAACCCTGACGGTAACAATTATTTATTAGATATAAATATAGGTTTTAATTATTGGTACTGTTCGAACCATGTACATGAAATTGTGTTCAAACTGTTGCGAAAGATATCATCGCTTTTGCTGAGAATCAACTGGAACAATTTCAGCCTCATGATGATTATAAAATGCTCCTTCATTTGATAATTATCTTTTTGGGAAGGATTCCTGAAAGCGAAATCCTAGGCTCCTAATCCAAGCTCATCCAAAGCCCCTGCTGGAATACACCGTGTGCAATGGATGAAAAAAGCTATATACGCAGTGAAAATGTTTTTGTTTAAGCATCAGCTTAAAATCACAATTAAGGGCGTTACAGATATTTGTACATTTGTTGTAGTTTTTTTTACGCAAAATGCTGATTTATAGCGCCAGTGGATGATATTGCCTTAGTAAATGACTTACAGATATTAAAAATTTGATTGATTTCGAAAAATATAACACAGTTGTAGTTAAAGTTGCCACCACAAAAATTTTGAGGCATCTTTGGTACTTTCCGAAGAGCTAATTGCTTTAGCTTTTTTTGACAAACGTATTTCTATCGAAAAAAGAAATCGGAAAACTGAAAGAACAGAAAGCTATCCAAAAAAGGCATAAAGAAATATGATGCAATCGTAAACAGAAACCTCGAAGGTTTCATATCAACAAACACTATGATTTTTTTCAAAATAACTGGAATTTTCACTTGCGAGTTCATTCAGAAAGATCCTGAGCTATGGGAAGAGGAAGAAACCTTCAAATCGGCTAAAGAAATTGTACAACATATGAGAGTCGTCAACGATATGGCTGAGATAATGACGAAGAGCAGAAACAATACTTAATGCTGTTAGTTAAGAATTATAGGCAGAAAAACCCAAATTGTAATAAGGCAAATCTTCTATATTTTTTTTTACTTAATAATTTAGAGGAACGATAGTTATTGTTATTTAGTATAATATTTTCCCTAAAACCTACGCGTAACACTCATTTCTGGTATTAATAAACTCTTAAAAATAAATGCTTTTTTTTTCGAATTTCAATAGTGGGTAGCGATCCTTAAATATAAATTTAAAAAAAAATAAAAAATCCTGGTATGTTTTCTAGTGGAATAGATATAATCAATCTTTTATGAATCACCCTAATATATATATTTAATAAATTATATTTTTCTTATTTCAAATAAAATTTAATTATGTTGATTTCCAAAGGACTTCAATTTAATGATATCATCATTTTCAACACTTCATGAATTCAAATTTTAAAACTTGAATTATTTGTTTGATGAATTTTCGAGAAATAGTGAAGAAGGAGGGATAATTTTTAATATATTTTCCGTTAATAAATTTATTTTTATAGAATCACAACTAAAAAAAAAATTGTTTAAGTATAGTAAAAGTTTCACAAAATTGTTAATTTATTCTTAATATCTAGATGTCTTAGACAAAAATAAATAAAACTAACCAAATATATTTCAAAAATAATATAAACGCAATCGGAAAATCAAGACAATGTTATTTATTCTTTCAAGGTTCTATCCAGAATACTTTTATGAGTGTTTAAGACAAGTAAACTGGAATACTAGTTAAACTCAATAGAACTTCTTAGTAGTAATCTAATAAATAGTTTTAAGCAATACGAGTAACTGTCTAAGTTTTACTTGTGCTTATCTCAGAACTTTGCCAAAAGTGTTAAATGAAATTGTCAGTAACTACGACTCTATTCAAGAAGTATTTAATTAAGTGTTTGTGAAACTTAACGAAGTAATGGATTTTCATGCGCAATACGATAGCAAGTTTGAATATATATCATTATTCTTTTAACGAGAAATGGAACGAATATTATATATAGTTACAGGGAAATGATTAGTGAATAATTCTACGGGAACTGTGTATGACGCAGAAGTCATTTGTCAACAATTTATTACGTGTCTTGGAATAAACATCATTGGAAATATTATTTTCATATTAATATTAACTACACTGTGTAATAAGTTTATTTTTAATTTTAATATTATCTTTATTTTTTTTCATTTATTGTGGGAATAACTATTTCCATTTTGACTTTTCAGAATATTGAGAAGGCGTTTGTGAAGGCGGTAAATGAATTCAAAAAGAATAAAGATCTTATCAGTTTTCCGGAAATATTTAAGAGTCACAAAAAATATGGCGTGCCTAAAAATGAAAAGAATACTTCAAGTCAATTACACATATACAAATATGGAAAATAAAAATGTGTAAATATGAAACTTTATAACGTAATTGCATTAAACACCAACTCAAGGATATTTCTCTTCTTTTCGACTATTGTTTTTTTTTTGTCAAATGGTATTGCAATAATTTAAAAGTCAATCGGACTTCAACTTATATGCAATCAAACATAAGGCTCCCACAGTAAGAAATCTCTGCTCTCTTTTGCTGAATAGCTTCCATTTAATATAAATTGCGTGGCTTTACGTTGTAATTTTGGTCAAAATATTATTTCGATATTGTAACACAAATAAATTTCCATTTAAAATAAATTTATATTTAAAACGAATGAAAAATAAATTTAAAAAAAAGTTTAAAGTAAAGTAAAACTCACGAATGGTGTGTATTTGCTACGTACAATAACATATTTTTAGTTTAGAAATTCTTAAGTTTGCAAATATCTGCACCCTACACAATCTCCGGATTCAACATAGAGGAAAATTAAGGCTGCCTGCGATTAAGTTGCTGGTAACGATTAGGTATATCTATTGCTCCTTTTATATCGACAAATTAAACAGATACAATTTAACGACACAACCATGATACTTGTTGAAATCAATTTAGATCTCAAGAATATCTGAGTTCTATTTATAATGACAAGATACTTGGAATTGTCATTTAATTAAGGTCAAATGCTATAAAACAATAATTTTTTTAATAAAAAATTATGTTAATTATAATTATTTATTACTTAACACATTTTGTCATAAATAATTATTAGAGCCATATTATTCAAAATAACAAAGCAAAGGCAAGGAAAAAAGAAAGTGTAAATATTACATCAAAATCGAGAGGGCTATTATATATATATATATATATATATACATACATATATATATATATATATATATATATATATACATATATATATATATATATATACATATATATATATATATATATATAATATATATATAATTGGCTGTGTTTCTCTAAAAAGAAAGTTAAATTATTATTTTCTTGAAAAATAATGTCTTTAATTAACATTTAGTGAAGGGATCGTGAAAACCAGGGAGGGTCTTTTAGGACATAATTATAGTGAATAAATCTGAATTGCATGTGAATCTGTGAGTACGTATGAGAAATGCGTATGCTTGTAGATACTCTCCGCATGCTTTCAATATCTTGACAAACTGAAAAGTGTGTGCGATTGCTCTCTAACTTATTTGCGTTTCATAGCACTTAAAGGCACGTACGTAACGATGTTTAGAATTTGGAACTGCTTTTGGTATTTAATTCTTCCAATTTCAAAGCTTTGATCGACGAAACGCTTTAGGTTTTCTATTTTATGAAAACGACAGATTTATAATATTGAGAAGCAGACGAAACGTAAATAATTGAACAATATCTAGCAAAAATCATGAAGAGTGACCTATTTTCATTTCGATCTTTTCATCGTTACTTTTAACTCTTTTCGTCGATTTTGTCTTGAACGAGGTCGCATTTGTTTCATAGGTTTTCTTAACGCTCGACGCTCTATTTTACCATGTGGCCAGGATGCCACTATGATAAAATGAATTATTAACTTCGTAGAATTTTATGATTTGTGTGTAATTTTTAAATTTAAATAAATTAATTACTAAAAAAAATTTCCAATAAATGCATAAATGTCGTGACTATGTGTGTGACGACGCTACATATATAAATTTGTCAGATATTGCTTTTCACGGGTCCATAACATATGACATTTATTGCTTCAATTTGAAATTTTCTCGTTATTAATTGCGAAATTATATTATATTACTGTAAGCATTTTAGGTTTAAAGTATTATCTAATTTTAATATACATATGCACCAACCGCATATACATTTAATATTTACTTTTTTATACCAATAAATTTATAAATCTTGGTAAGTCGTTAACCTCTTTATTCGATACACAGTAGCGTAGAGTAAATGTTTACAGTAAAAATAAAGTTATTGATTTTTACTTTTGGTTGCTATTTACAATAATGTATGGAAATTCGGATTTTCGTTTTGTTAAAACGAAATTTATATAATTCAGGAACGGGTTTTTAAAAATAAACAAGTATATATTGACTACAGGTTGTGAACAATATATTGTCATCAAAAAATAATTTGAAAATTTTATAAATGTCTCATAAATAGAGCACCATGGCGATTCGTATTAATTTTACATTTGTTTAACAGGAAAATTTAAGGTTAATTTGGATTTTAAGTTAATTCAAATTTGTCACTTTTTAGGTCAAATCACTTTTCAACTTTCTTATCCTTTATCATCACATAAATAATTTCGACTTTAAGATCGTTTTCAAGTTTCCTTTCATGGTATCTAATTTAAAGTTTTTTTCTTCACGGTAGACAATCCCATACCTTCGTCCTCCATCCAACGTATCCATACCAAATGAAAGACAATAATGGAGCATTTTTCTAACGCTCACTTGAACGATATTGGTAAACACAGATGAACCTAAAAAATTGGGAATCAACGTAACGTAATTAACCGGTCAAAACATTTTGATAAAATTAACATTGAATTAAAGTAACAAGTAACATTTAAAATATATAAAAACGATCCAAACTAATAGAATTTTTGAAGGAAATAAACCTATTATTTCCTTCAAAAATTACAACTTTACAAAAAAACAGCAAAATTTTACAACAAAATTACGGCAGCAATATAGATTATATTATTTCAAATTAAAATCTATTGACAATTTCACAATTGGATATACTGAATCGAAGATGTCGACGATTATATGTTCTGCAATCGTGTGCTGAATCTTTCATTGGTTACACATTGCGTATTCTTTTGTTTATATCCGACAATTACTATTGATCTGTATATACACGTATATATACATATATATATATATATATATATATATATATATATATATATATATATATTTATATGTATATGTATATATATATATATATATATATATATATATATATATATATTATTTATATGTACATATTCGACACATCATAAGAAAGTCCACTTTCCCTCTACTCATCGTGGGCAAGCATTTCCACAGATTCCTTACCATAATTGTTTAAATTATTTATATTTATAAGCAACATAGAATAATGTCATGTTGTACTGGAATAACAAAATAGGTTATATAGGTAACAAAAGAAGCTAACTATTTTGTCTTAATAATCGAACGTCATAAAATAATTTTGAACAGATTTTAAATAAACATAAACAAAGACACAGGTTTTCAGTTCTACTTTACAAATATTTATACAGACATACGTGTTACCACTGTATCAAGAACCCCTAAATATATTTAGGGAGGTGTTTTGATAGGCTCCACTTTTTGGTTTTAATGTAGTTATGTATCATCTGCTTGTAATATTTTAAACCCATGGTGAAAACCTATGGTTTCCCATTGTTTTTGGTCTATGGTTTCCCATTGTTTTATCAAAAATTTCGTCACAAAATTGATTTTTTTCCGCGAACTTAAACCTCATTTATAGGTTTGCAGTCAAAAGACTAAAGAAGTCACGCGACTGTTGTTTGCTATGTTTTTTATTTGGAAGTTCTGATTTGTGCATTAAGTTTTATTTTCTTGAGTAAATAGTGTTGCGTCATCGTTTATTTAGACGTTGGTCTCATCTTTGTTTTTCTCTTACAATTTATGTAACAAATTAATTTTAATTTTGAACGTTGAATTTTTATTTCGAGAAACATATATGGTGAGGAATTAATAAAGACCAGGTACATGCGTAGTGAACATATGATTTGATACGCTTTCATGCACTGCGAAGACTTGTATTAATCTTTTCTATCATTATTGACTTGCGATGAATAGATACGAGAAGAGATGCGTGTCATTAGTGTTCTTTACATGAAACCGTTATAAAAATAATATTGAATTTTTGTTTCATCATAAAATCAAGTCAAAAATAAAAGTTAAATTTTCTCTCAGTGCTAAGAAAAATTCTTAAATTATCATGTATCAATCGGTAAATTTTAGGTAAAATTGTGGATTTTGTATTTTCATCCGTTATTCGCGATAAGGGATTAGAAGGTAATTAGGAAATATATCATTTTAAATAAATGTATTGTATAACTAAAAACAAAAACAATACAACAGCAGTACAGTATTTGATATTGTTACTTATGTGTACTTGTTTCAGCATCAATCACTGACACCAAAATAATATTTCGAGATATTACGTATAAAATATTTGTATTTTAACAACATTTTTTTAATGTGTGCATTATATTCTAATAGATTCCTGATACGCAGATCTTCAACTCTTTTGATAAATTTGTTAATGTGCCTTAGTAATTACTTATATAAAGTCCGTTTATAGGAGTGTTCATAATATCTGAAAAATGTCTGAATATATGTGAGCTTAGCGTGCATGAGCGTAAATATATCTATATTGTGTACATAAAGGATGAAAATACAAAATCCACATTTTTACCTAAAATTTACCGATTGATACATGATCATTTAAGAATTTTTCTTAGCACTGAGAGAAAATTTAACTTTTATTTTTGACTTGATTTTATGATGAAACAAAAATTCAATATTATATTTATAACGGTGTCATGTAAACAAAACTAATGACACGCATCGTCGTCTTCTCGTATCTATTCATTGCAAGTCAATACTGATACAAAAGATTAATACAAGTCTTCGCAGTGCATGAAAGCGTATCAAATCATATGTTAACTACGCATGTGCCTGGTCTTTATTAATTCCTCACCATATATGTTTCTCGAAATAAAAATTCAACTTTCAAAATTAAAATTAATTTGTTACATAAATTGAAACAGAAAAACAAAGATGAGACTAACGTCTAAATAAACGATGATGCGACACAATTTACTCAAGATAATCAAACTCAATGCACAAATCAGAACTTCCAAATAAAAACCATACCAAACAACAATAATGCGCAGTCATTTTTATTCTGCAGTCGCGTGTCTTCTTTAGTCTTTTAGCTGCAAACCTATAAATGAGGTTTAAGTTCGCGGAAAAAAAAATTTTGGCACTATTTTTCTCATTTTAACCAAAAACAATGGGAAACGATAGGTTTTCACCATGGGTTTGAAATATTACAAGCAGATGATACATAACTACATTAAAACCAAAAAGTGGAGCCTATCAAAACACCTCCTTAAATATATTTAGGGGGTCTTGATGCAGTGGTAACACGTATGTCTATATAAATATTTGTAAAGTAGAACTGAAAACCTGTGTCCTAGTTTATGTTTATTTAAAATCTGTTCAAAATTAATTTATGACATTTGATTATTAAAACAAAATAGATAGCTTCTTGTTACCCATATGACATATTTTGTTATTCCAGTACAACATGACATTATTCTATGTTGCTTATAAATATAAATAATTTAAACAATCATAATAAGGAATATATGGAAATGGTTGTCCACGATGAGGAGAGGGAAAATGGACTTTCTTATGATGTGTCGTATATATATATATATATATATATATATATATATATGTATATAAATGTATATATATATATATATATATATATGTATATATGTATATATGTATATATAAATATAGATATACATGTATATACGGATCAATAGCAATTGTAGCGGATCTAAACTAAAGAATACGCAATGTATAACCAATGCAAGATTCAGCACACGATTGCAGAACATATAATCGTCGACATCTTCGATTCAGTATATCCACTTGTGAAATTGTCAATAGATTTTAATTTGAATTAATATAGTCTGTGTTGTTGCCGTAATTAGGTTTATTTCCTTAAAAAATTACAGTTTGGATCGTTATTATATATTATAAATGTTACTTGTTACTTTAATTCAATGTCAATTTTATCAAAATGTTTTGACCGGTTAATTATGTTACTTTGATTATCAATTTTTTAGGTTCATCTGTTTTTACCAATATCGTTTAATTCAGTGTTCGAAAAATGCTCCATTATTGTCTTTCATTTGGTATGGATACGTTGGACGGAGGATGAAAGTATATGATTGTCTACTGTGAAGAAAAAAAACTTTAAATTAGATAACATGAAAGGAAACTTGAAAACGGTTTTAAAGTACAAATGATTTATCTGATAATAAAGGATAAGAAACCTGAAAAGTGGTTTGACCTAAAAAGTGACAAATTTGAACTATCTTAAAATCCAAATTAACCTTAAACTTTTCTGTTAAACAAACGTAAAATTAATACGAATCGCCATGGTGCTCTATTTATGAGACATTTATAAAATTTTCAAATTATTTTTTAATGACAATCTGTTGTTCACAACCTGTAGTCAATATTTACTTGTTTATTTTTAAAAATCCGTTCCTAAATTAGACAAATTTCGTTTTAACAAAACGAAAATCCGAATTCCCATACATTATTCTAAATGGCAACCAAAAGTTAAAAACCAATAAATTTATTTTTACTGTAAACATTTACTCTACGCTACTGTGTATCGAATAAAGAGGTTAACGACTTACCAAGATTTATAAATTTATTGGTATAAAAAAGTAAATATTAAATGTATATGCGGTTGGTGCATATGTATATTAAAAATTAGATAATACTTTAAACCTAAAATGCTTACAGTAATATAATATAATTTCAAATTGAAGCAATAAATGTCATATGTTATGGACCCGTGAAATGCAATATCTGACAAATTTATATATGAAGCGTCATCACACACATAGTCACGACATTTACGCATTTATTGGAAATTTTTTTAGTAATTAATTTATGTAAATTTAAAAATTACACACAAATCATAAAATTCTACGAAGTTAATAATTCATTTTATCATAGTGGCATCCTGGCTACATGGCAAAATAGAGCGTGGAGCGTTAAGAAAACCTATGAAACAAATGGGACCTCGTTCAAGACAAAATCGACGAAAAGAATTACAAGTAACGATGAAAAGATCGAAATGAAAATAGGTCACTCTTCATGATTTTTGCTAGATATTGTTCAATTATTTACGTTTCGTCTGCTTCTCAATATTATAAATCTGTCGTTTTCATAAAATAGAAAACCTAAAGTGTTTCGTTGGTCAAAGTTTTGAAATTGGACGAATTAAATAACAAAATCGGTTCCAAATTCTATACATCGTTACATACGTGCCTTTAAGTGCTATGAAACGTAAATAAGTTAGAGAGCAATCGCACAGACTGTTCAGTTTGTCAAGATATTGAAAGCATGCGGAGAGTATCTACAAGCATACGCACTTCTCATACATACTCACAGATTCGCAATCAATTTGGATTTATTCACTATAATTATGTCCTAAAACACCCTCCCTGTTAATTAAAGACTTTATATTTCAAGAAAATAATGACTTAATTTTCTTTTTAGAGACACACAGCCATTTATATATATATATATATATATATATAATAGCCTTCTCGATTATGATGTAATATTTACACTTTCTTTTTTCCTTGCCTTTGCTTTGTTATTTAGAATACTATTGCTTTAATAATTATTTATGACAAAATGTGCTATGTAATAAATAATTATAATTAACATTATTTTTATTTAGAAAAATATCATTTTATAGCATTTGACTTTAATTAAATGACAATTCCAAGTACCTTTTCATTATAAATAGAACTCAGATATTCTTGAGATCTAAATTGATTTCAACAAGTATCATGGTTGTGTCGTTAAATTGTATCTGTTTAATTTGTTCGTATAAAAGGAGGAATAGATATACCTAATCGTTACCACCAGCTTAATCGCAGGCAGCCTTAATTTTCCTCTATGTTGAATAGTGCAACAAATATCCGAAGATTGTGAGGGGTGCAGATATTTATAAACTAAAGACTTTCTAAACTAAAAATGTGTTATTGTACATAGAAAATACACACCTACCATTCGTGAGTTTTACTTTACTTTAAACTCTTTTTTGAAATTTATTTTTCATTCGTTTTAAATATAAATTTATTTGTGTTACAATATCGAAATAATATTTTTACCAAAATTACAACGTAAAACCACACAATTTTCCATTTTATGATATATGAATTGATTTATCGGAACCATTGACTGAAATATTCTAAGTGCAACTCAAATTTATTCGGTATTACGAAAATTTTATTACTTCATCATATAAGTCACTTTTTTAGTATTTTTATTTTAGTGGTATTTTATATTGTAGACTTTGTAAAAGAAAAGTATTATCATGTGCCATCTTCTTCATAGTAACGAAACTCACGAACTTCCCCAAAATTAATATTATTGCGTACATCAATATATATATATATATATATATATATATATATATATATATATATATGTGTGTGTGTATATATATATATATATATATACAAATTTCCAGAAGCGAAATTATATTCCATATGAATGCGAAAAAAATAGTTTCAGACTAAGTGAAAGAACGTTATTTGGCAGCTGTAAAACCTTTTCCCGTCGTGTTGTAACTGAATATTAGAGCAATGACTTGGGCGTAGATAAACCGATTTTTTTATATCTAGGAGTGATAGTGAAAATTATTAAAATTGATAATTTTTCAGCGCATATGGTTAAATAATAAATGTCAGAGCAAATGAACATATGTCGGAGACAGTGAAGCTGATGCTAAAAGATTTTGAATATTTGTAAATGGACCCACAATATAAGCATCGTAAAAAGAAATTAAAACGGAGAAATATGCGCACCTCTAATATATGGCAAATATATTTATTCATTCACTCAAAAAATGTAATAAACTGTGCCTATTTAAGGTTTATAATTGTACGTCATTTAATAATTATTGTGAGTTTCTTTGCAGGTTTAAAATTTTTCAGATTAATATTTTCCACAATGTGAAAATAACCAACAAAATTAAAACAAAGTTATCACGGGTATACATCTTTAGTTTTACTAAAATCTATATTTCATTACAGATTCTATTGTAAATTTTAACTTACGCAATGATTTCTTTTGGTGACAGACGAAGAAAACATCACGCTGTTTATAGTTTGTATTTTTCTTATTACAAATATTAAATAATATGATTTCCGTTTCAAAACAAAATTCTTGCTTCCGTTATTTATGTAACTTATAATTGCCTCTGGAAGTCCATCGATGTCGACTTTTTGAATTATTACAAAAGCTTTAACACTACAGATTTCTTTCAATGTTTTGCTTTTTGTCACTAAATAGCATCGAATGTTTATTAAAAAATCCAACACTTTAATTCTATAGCGATATGGTAGCATCAGCGATTAGTTTTAAATAATTACTTAAATATTAGGAGTAGACTATTATTCGTCACCACCTTCACCCGTCATACATTCTTCTAATAGACGACCACATTTATTTTAATACGAGCACATTAATATTGGCAGAGAGCTTGTAAAAACAATTCACACTGGTATACATTAATATATTATACTGGCAAGCTTTCGTAAAAATTGTGTCCAAAAATGTAAAGAATTTCAATTGAAAAAATTAGTTTTGTTCTTTCGACTTATAAATTGTATTTTGATATCATCTTGTAATAGTTAGGTTCAAATATTAAATTCGGACATGAAAACGAAATTATCATATCACAGTTTCGTTTCCATATTGTGAATGTATATCGATTACCTGATCAAAGTTTGGTGCCGATATTTGAAAATAATATTTCTATCTCAAATAATCAATTTAAAAATTATTTTACTTATATTGAACGTAAGTAGGAGCGTAAAAGCTTCAATGTTTCTTATAAAGTATATAGAAAATTCTTATATTAAAATTTAACTAAATAATTAACAAGGTTTTGTTTTGGAAAACTTGTTTTTCATTGGTTAATAACTTAACGAAAATGGAATGAATGGTGAATTAACTCAACATAAGCTTAATAAGGATGGTACACCGATACTCTCTCCAAACGCAGATTTTTATTTTAAGCCCTTTTAAATTTATGGAGGATATTTAATTCAAATCCCTCAAGTCTATTTTTATCGAGTTCTCCTTTAAAGATCCAAAGTTTTATACACAGTCATCATATCAAATTAACTTAATATTTAACAACTTGATTGAATTAGTAACTTGTAAAGAAGAGGAAATTGTATCATATTTAATTGTAGAATAAGCATACATTAATATTAAAATTTCCTGTGTTTATCATACTAAAAACTCAAAGAATAATGTAAGTATTCGTAAAAACGATGCAAAAATTATAATACATTAATTATATAATACATTAATATATAACAATACATTAATTAAAAGTAAACATTTTAATGTTGACTTTGTATTGCCAGTAAATTTTACATTTTTCTTTACAGTACATTAAACGACCCATTAAATTGAGTTGCTGGTGTGACTTCGGCAGCGCGCGCTTTTAGGAAAAATGAGACTATCGCTTTTAGGATAATAATGTGACATTTTATGTAGAATTTAAAAATAGTTTCAGCATTATGCAATTGTTCTTGCTTTACTTCAATGCATTAATCATCTAAATAGATTGTTAAGTATTAGAATAATTTGCTGCCTGTTTTCAGCTTTTATCTTGTTATAGATCATATCACAACAATGTTACTCGTAAAAATAAAATAAAAAGAGTATTTAAGACTAAGAGTAAATTATAAATCTATTAAAATAAATGTATGAAAATTCTCATGAGTCTAAAATAATAATTAACTTATGGCAGCAGCGCCCTTACCTCTACATTCCTTTTATAAGTGGTACGGATTCAAATGGAAGCCTATTTAAATAGCCTTCACCGAACAAAGCCTTTACTTTCCTAAAATTTGTGCATCAAAACAAAATTTTTCATTGAAACAGTAATAAGTGCAACTACGAACGCAAGACATATTATATTTTTAAGCACTGTTGATGTATTAATGAGGTTAAATAATGAAAACATGAAACAAATTAAATAATGACTCTAGTTTAAATGTTATTACTTCGTTGAATTTACGCGCAATGTTAAAATAATTTACAATTTTACTGAGTTGCGGCGTATAATATTAAAATATAATGTTAATTTATTATATTTGTAGGAGGTCTTAATTATGTCTGTTAACTTGATTGCGACATTTGTAGTTTTAATATTTGAAATGAAAATACACTGGTAACGTAGTAGCATCGTTTAAAGAAATAACTCGAATTACGTGACTGTATTTATATAAAGCAAAATTGAAATGTATTACTTTTATATAACTTGTGTTTATTATTATATGTAGACATAAATAAACATACAAACCGATAATATATAATCACCAATTTAGACAAACTTTTCCACAATTTTATAGCGGTTTTACTGCAAATCAATTAGGCAGTAACAATTCCACCTGCATTACTAGATCGTCATTAGGTTTGGGGGCGGTACTATCGTATACGTATGTGGTAAATAAGTCTCTAAACGAATAGGTATTAAAAACTCTAACATTTCATCAAAAAAAAGTGACTCATGTTTTATCATGCTCACTTTTTATCATAACTTGAGTAATTCAGCTTTCATATGAACCATCGTCCTTTCGATTGTCGATGTTAAACGAAGTGAAATCTGGTCGTCCGTAGTCTGTAAAGTTGTAAGGATTGCTGTGTATTATGTAGACAGCTCTTTGTAAGGGCTATTTAATTTCAAATAATCTGATTAAGCAAATGATTGCCATACATTTTTCTATATCCCATCTATTGAAAAAACATCCGCTTTAATAAATTGAGTTGATATTATTTAATTTTATATCGAGAATACTCTGAAGGCAATATCAAAAGTATATATAATAAGCTTCGAGAAATATAGCGGGATATAATCTTTGTCATTAGTAATTAGTTAAATGTTTTAAGAAATATGACATAATAGGATATTGTTTATGTTCATTACGTTGTTTTCAAAAACATGATTCATCCTACCAGTACATTAATGACATAGGATTTTAAGCAAATAGTTAGAAAAATTAATGCATAAAATTAATATATTAATCGTGCTAAATAACATACACACGCTGTTTGGTTCTTGGCTTCAGGTTTTAATAAAATTTAGGACCCTTTAAATGTAACGTGCCCCAGCCAAAATTTACATAGATTCATAATAATTTATCTGAACAATATACCATCATCATCACTATTTTATTGAACTGATATAAATATGTAAATTACATAAAAATTATTACAAAAAAATATACCTACGTATTTAATGGATGATAAAATAATTTTTAAGTCCATTTTAGCCCTTACTTGTAATCGATTCCACCATCTGAATTCGTCAAAATTTTTACTAAAAATATTTTTAAATAATTGAAAAAAGATATAAAATTGGTATGCAGGAAAGCCCTAGTTTACTAAATCAAATGATTAAATATACATAAGTGTAGAAATTTTCTTTCCCAGTTTAAATTATCTTTCCCAGTTATACTTACGCTTTAATAGGCCATGAAATCAAGTGCTAAGATACGTGGGATATAATTATCAATAAGTACCATCCATTTTTTTCCTTTTTATCTAAATATATGTCTTCGTCCTGGATAGATATTTTGTGATATAATTGCTATGTTAAAATCTACGGACTACATATACGAGTATATACACTAGGGTGTTCCGCCCATGAATGAGATTTTTTTTTGGAACTACACTATCGCAAGATATTTTACATAGATTGCGAAAAAGGTAAAAAAACTTAGAATTGCCTGTCATCTTGACGGCTCTACCGCATTTTGAAATCTCGTAAACTTTATGTTTTTACAGACCTAAACCGTATACTTTAAATAACACAAAAATCAAATGTAAACGATATTTTATTGAAATTAATAAAACAAAACACAATAAAACAAAAGAAGTTTAATAGAGCTTATAATCAAATAACAAAAATGTAGAATTTATCTTATTTTTGGTTCAAAATTTGGTATTTTGGAAATCTAGTTCTAATAAAGCCATCTCTAGAAATAGCGTCAGTTACAATTTGTGAGGTCTCTTACCAGTATGTACACCTTTCCATAGATTATGTGTGACGGGGAAAGTAAACAATTTGCAAGCTTTAATCCTTTTTCTCTTGTTCTCATTAGAAATATTACAAAGAACCGCCGGGGCTATAATCTGACACTCGTGCCACACAATAATTTCAATGTAATCTCTAGAGGAGAAGTTAATTTTTGGTGATTTAAAGACCCAGCGTTTAGTGCCACTTTCAGCTTTTCTAGCTTTTATTATTCTTTAGAATGCCAGCTCCCGAATGTTGGCTCTATCATCAGACAACATAGTGAAAAGCAGACATTCGGAGTGGGAATGTTCATTACGAATGTTCATTAAAATATGTTTGGCTTTTGCCTGATAAAAATAAAATCGAAGCGAATACTTTATCCACTTTATTGACAAGTAATTGAAAATTTTCTGATGGGTTAGGAGTACTTACGTAAAATCTGAGTACAAGATTAGTAAAAGTAAGTCATCTCAGAGACCGCCAATTTTTCAGGTGGAAAATTTGCCAGTTCATGAGTATAGGAACTAGTTGATACAGCCCAAATGACATATCTCAGAAATATATTTTAGATTCGTACTTAGTTTATTGAAAACATTTTTTTGGAAGTCAGTAATCTTAACGGCCACCGCATAAAAATACCATCGTTTTATTTTTACAACCAGTTAATTGTTTCTCAATAAGTCAAAAATATTCTCTAGGATCCGAATTGCAACTATATAAGGTCAAGAATAAATTGAGAAGTGGTAACTCATTGACATAAAGCATACAAACTCACCATTGTAATGGTCTCTCCAAATACTCCTCTAAATATTGAATCAGGCCGCCTTTCCAACCGATGTTAGTTGAGATTCCGTCACATCCAACGCAAATCATGTCATCTAAGTTCCAACCTCTATAAAACCTCTTATAAAGTTATGAGCGAAACAAAAATTCCCCTTGGGTGTAATAAATTATTCCTTATTTACTCATCACTCCTTCTTGTCTTCTCGTCCATCAAAGTAAATGCTTTTTATAACAATGCCTCCAATATCTTTTGAAGCTTCTCTCCGGGCTTTAGATACAGCTTTTTAGATCCTATTTTTAGTTAAATATTCAGTAGAAACCAAGCCGGCCTCAGTCAAACTGCAGAAGCAATAGCAGCAGCAGATCTCGTCGATAAACTGTATCTATCATTGACTTTAGCAACTTCAATATATTAAAAAATCACCGTTAAAGCCGATGGTGTTTCTGTCAAAGGAAAAAGGATGAACAACTCCAACAAACACGGTTGGAGTTGTTCATACACCGAATCTTCATCACAATGAGACAGAATCGGTATCTTAAGTAGAACACGACTTTTTGCTGCTCTTATTGATTCCCCATTATGTCTCTGCTGTCTTTTCATTAATCTAACCGTTTCTTTTTTATCAAAACTGCTTATCACTATTTTTCTATAATTTTTTTCTTAGAAATTTCTTTGGTTTTGAACACGAACAAGATTCCAGTGAAAGGCGTTTACAAGCACAAACGCCAAAAAGCTTCTCAGATAACTCTAAGAAGATTTCAGTTTGTTTTCAAAACTATCAATTCGTTTACTTTTGTGGTATATTTTCAAATTGGGGTATTTTTGGCATATATCAGTAAATGAATAACTCGTTCCTTAGCTACGATTGGAATCGAAGCTTTGGACCAAATATTGTTGATCTCTTCAGAAATAATTACACATATATCTGAATTGAATAGATTCTTTCAATTATACTTCAATTTCAAGTTCTTCTTGACAAACAAAATAAATTGATGGCCAACCCTTTTAGTTGGTAGCTGCCAGTCGTCAAGTTCTTTGTATGATCCCAATACAGCACCTATAGTTTCACTACGCTTGGAATTCATAACTTAAAAATCACAAAATCCGCTTTTAAAACTGCGACAATTGCAACTTATAGACAACAACTTAAAAATGTTAAGGTATAAAAATTACTTTAACTGTGAAGAAAACACTCGCAAGTCAAGTCAAGAAAGTCCTCGAAACGTGTTGAAACTTGAGGGAATTTGCAGGTTGCAACCTGACAAATTTGAAGTTTATCGTTTTATTATCGGCATAATGTGTTGTTGCATGCAAATCGAAACGTCATATTACATGTATTACACCTAAATAGAACAAAAAGTAAATATTATTTTTAGTTCAGGAGCCGATATTAAGGATAGCGAAATATCACCATAAAAATTACAATTATTCAAAATTTTGAAGATCAGTGGAACCCTAAAGATATAGTTTTATTTTACTTTTAAAATTATTTTGGTAATCTACTGTCAATTACGCAAATTTTAAAGGGTCTTACGTTAAGGAGCGCACGCACGCATGCTCTCACAAGCGTACGCACGCATACCGCACAGACGCATTCACGCACACTGCACGCACGCATGCACGCACACACACAAACACACACATATAATAACTTATGAAAAAACGACGAAGCTTATGTCATTGAGGATGTCAATTAAATGAATCGATCCGGCTCGACGAGATGTCTCTCGTACTCCCGGTATTCTTGCTGATGGACTCCGGTGAAAAGAACTAGATGGTCGGTTATCGGTTAATAATTATTGTGCCCTTTGAAATATTTGTTATTACAATAAATGTTGTAATTATGACGACTAATATTTATTAATTTTATAAAACGGTTAAGGAAATTTACAAAAAAATATGTTTTTACTATTTTGTAAACTGTCGTATATTTGGTGTATCCAAATCAGAACCCTTGATATTATTTTTAAAGTCTTGGGTACTAATAATACACTTAAAAATTCTGTTAACAGTCGGATTTCGGAATATTCCATACTAATTTCGTTATTTAGTACATATAAAGAATTGTAACTCCATGTTTAAACTTATTTAATGAAAGTGAATTTAACTCTATATAATATAAAACACTCAGTGCGTTACAGAATCTACTCACAGTTGAATTACTTAATTTTTCAATTTACTATTATGATTTAGAAAAAGTGAAATAAAACTAATAAGTGCACACCAGCTCTACGTTAATACCGATGCAACAGTCATAGTTTATCAACCGGGAATGACATTTTACGAAGACGAACAGAATGTAACCTATTGTATACGTGACTGATACAAATGCTGGCGTATAGCCATAATACAAGACCTTGTGGTCCAACGATCTTTAGAAAAAGATAACATTTCATTTTATGAATATGTAAATATCGTTGAAGATTTTGAAAACGTCAGATCAAACCCAGTTCGTCAGGATATCCGAAAGGTATTGTGTATTTTATAATCAAATGATCTAGTATCCATAGATCAGATTTGAATATTTATCGTCAAATTTGTCGTTAATATAAATTTGCGTGTGCACACCATGAGTTTAAATTTTTTATACTTTACGGAAACAAAATATTTACGTTACGTTAGTTACTCCATTTCTTTTTTTATGTTTTTACACGAATTTTTATAAAAACTTTTATATTACACGGTTATTCGTTACCAAGTATCCGTTAAATTAAAGAAGTTCCGGCCATTTTTTGTTACGTTCCATATATGGACCTGCATTTGATCGTGCCCAGAAATATATGGAAGTCGACAATCTCATTTCAAATATTTTTTGAACATTATTTAATCTTAAGGATAAGTGGTATTGCAAATGTCTGTTCTATAAGTTAAATCGTGGTTAAGAAAATTACTCAATGTTAATTGTAACTCAACAAAATATCATAAAAATTATTGAGAGTTTCTACATACCTTCAAAATTTTAATGTTACTAAGATATTTAGTGTGAATTTGTTTATAGTTCGAGAAAAATAAAGTAGTAATAATTAAGGTTCCCTAATAAGTTACCCTAACACCGATTTATAGCCTATTATAATAAATATTTCATTACTTCTCCTAAATAATCTCAATTAATTTACAAAAGTTTTGCAATTACATACACAATGGACCACATAACAAATAAATACATTTGTTTGAAGACAAAATATTTGTCATCAATATAAACTTAGACCGTATAGTTATTAAGAAATAATGTGAAAACAATTAAGAGGAAAAACCACAAGCATCGAGATTCCAAATTAGAATTTGGTTGCATGCCGTACGTAATCCAGAGTTTTACCACTTCCTCGATAACTCACTAGTAAAAGTAACCAAATAAAAATTTACTTCATAACTCGAACTTTTGTTCGATGGTACTCATCCTAACGCCGAATAAACCCGAAGTCGACCCATTGACCATACTCGGCCTACCATCGAGTATACAAGACGTGACACGTTTTGAGTATAGCGTAATTCTTCTATGAACAAATTTTGTAAAAAATTAGCCAGGGTTTGACTTGAAAAATTTATTAAATTGCCAATACCTATCATATATATATATATATATATATATATATATATATATATATATATATATATATATATCTGTCATATATCTATAAGCTTACACTTAATAAAATAAACAATCCAGCGTGATTCAATATATGTGAGACTTAAATATATACCGTTTCCCATAATAGTTTAAATGATTGTTAATATCGTGCTCCTTTTCAAAGGCGAGATTAATTTTAAGACTCAACTTAGATCTGACTGTTGTTTATCGAAAGACATGAATTTAGAGGTAGTAAAATTATAGGATATATTACGTATCAACTAATTATTGATTTGCGTAACCGTAAACTCTTTCATGTAAGATGTGTGACAAGATTTTGAGACTTTCAAAACGCCTATTTATCATTCTATTTTAATTTTTTGCGCCACATTTGTTTTAATACATCTGCTGGTGATATATATTTTTTATATTTTTTCCTCATATTTTTCATCATAGTTTGACATTGGGTATCGTAACATCGATGAATTATATGGTTTTTTCTCTTGAGTGTTATAGTTATCTGGTCTGTGAGTAGTTATAATTATATCAGTTACGAGGTAAAATATAATTTAATTTTACTATTTCATAGGAAAGAGCAAAATCAAATTACATTTTATTAGGGTATAAAGATTTACGTTTGTTTTTGAGAGGTATGCATATAGATGGGTATAGTCGAGTGTGAGTTATTGGTCAGTTTGTTGGGCAACGTTTAATATATCTGTTGAAATATTCCTAATTTCCAGTATCCTCCTGTTATATGTAATAATCAATTTTAGCTGTTTTTAATAATGATCTATATTGGTTATTTCTAAAATTCATATTTTTTGATATTCAAATATATTTCGGGTAGTTTTGGGTATTAATTAGTATGAAGTAGATTTGGAGAGAGCGGTACGGTCAAGTATACAGACATAACCGTCAGTGGTTCGACTTTTTCATGGGTCTTCTGTTGTTTCTGTGTATTTTTGTTGCATTTGATTTACATTTTTGTAACATAATATCAACTTGGATTCAACTTTTACACGTCTATTTTAACGCACTCACTATCATCGGATTGAGAAAAAAACATATATAAATACATAGATCCGACCACAATTCAAAATTATGGATACATTACCTCCATAACCTTTTGTTCCCTATGACCTTTTTTCTAGCGTCACGTCCATGGTCTGATGACGACATCCAAATATGTTATGGATGCGGTTTTGGTCAGAACGTCATAACATCAGAAGCAAATTGTAACAAAATGGGGTGGATATAAACGGCGAGCAGCAAATTTGCAAGATGGATACGTTTAACGTTATAACTAGAACAATTTTACATAAAATCGCCAAACAAATAGTTTTGGAATCCTTAGAATTCGTTCTTTCAATTTACATCCATGTATTCCATACAATAAATCAAATATAAAATGTAATTTAATTTGATCCCTGTTATATCGTATGTGTTTATAAATATTGTTCAATGTTGATTATTGGTATAGAAGTAGATTTGTAAATTTTAAAACTATTCCAAATTTCTACATTAAATCATTACTGAGAAAACCGGCCAGTTAAACGGACACCTGTATCATTTAACAAAACATTTATCTTCTTTCCTTTTTGGGGTAAGGACTCCTAAAACAGAAATCGCTTATTCATGCTAATATTATAATTATGAACGCAACGAATCGACCATGACTTCACATGCGTCGATTATTAATACTACGAAAAGTATTTTAGTTAATAACATGAAATAACCATGATATCTTGATATATAGTATCGGCAAGACGTTCAATCCCATTAAAAATACCTCTCGTATTTCACAACGTTTGACATTATGTATAAACGATAGTTATTGGGTCAGAGATAAATGTCGCTGCCCAGAAAATGCTAGTAGCCGAAACGAGTCATTTTAATCGATAATTGATTAAAATAATGAATTTTAAGTTTCTGGAACGTTTCATTTTCTTAAGTACCAAGGCCTATTTTAATATACAGCCTCAATTTGTTAGCTCAAATCATTTTATAATCAGGTTACTAGATTATTGAGGTGTTTTTAAATGAACTTTAGATCAAGGATGCAGTTATTTCTTTAAAATACATGCATCATTGTAGAGAACAACGCCTTAAAATTCCTCCCGATTCGATCCGAAGCCTTAAAATGATGCAATACCCGCGTCAGTTTTGTTTTTTTTAAATTACTTTGAATACTTGGACATAAATACAGACAATTTTTCCCTCCTTACTATGATATTTAACTATGCTCTCTATAACATCACAATGTATTTTTAGACTGAAACTCGTGGTACTAGAAAGGATCTAGAAAGTTTTCATGAAAGCATTTAACCTTAGAAACAGGAAGTGATTTATATCAGGAAAGCATTATGTTGACTAAGCTTTTAGTGGATAATATTTAGTTTGCATTACACAGGAAGTAGCACCGTGGTAAGCTTGGTTTACTGACGAACAGCAGGGCTAAGTATGAATCTAAACTTAACAACGTAGTTATATTTAGTAAATGATATCGAAGTCATTTTGTAAATTTCGATAAACAAATTGAATTATTATTGAAAAAATTACACACATATGTCAATTCGTTCTTACGGTTGTTTTCCTTAGAAATGGTTTGACATAACATCTTGAAATTAGGCATAGCCATAAAGCATACTAACTTACATAGGTATATCTCAATACTTACTACACAAAAATATTCATACGGATAGTTAAATACTAATTAAAAATATATTTTTTTTATTCTATGAAGAGAAAGTATGATTTGAAATTGCCACTTAAAACTCTAGCAAAACTATGTTAGAATTTTAGTAAGATTTATAGCAATATGTTACGAAAACCACTCAAAATTTTTTCGCAGAAACTCTTTGATGTTGAACGAAATGATGAAGAGTACTAGTAGTAAGTTTAGTATCCCTTAAGAGAAATACTATACGTACTTTATTGTATTTTTTTATCTACGAAACCCCCGTAGTATAAGTTCTGCTCGTACATAAGGGTTTAGTCATTGTAATTGAATTATATTCTATAAACCCAAAAATATTTATAATTTATTGTGACATGAAAATCAAATTGTTTATTTTGTGATACTTCAAAATTTATGTTATATATATATATATATATATATATATACATATTTATATATATATATATATACATATATATATATATATATATGTATATATATATATATATATATATATATATATATATATATCATCTTAATACATAATTAAACTTCATTTCTGAAATATATTGAAATAAGTCGGTCATTTAAATAATTCTTTTTATTTCTTATTGGCACACGTTTATGTTATAATTGTTATTTTAAAATAAATATTCAGTCACGCTTTTTAAGCGGTATGTTTAAGCTTTTCGTTGATAGAAAATGAAGTCTGTGTTGATTTTTTGAAATATATCTATACTGTGTCAATATTTATCCATCCATATTTCATCTATTATCAATATTTTTACGTATGGCCATCATTCTAAACAATAATCATTAGTGAATTTCACGCAAACGAATATATGAATAACTATTTTAGCAGAATACGTCAGTTGTACACATCACAGGATTACTCTGTTCCTCGTTATCAAAATATTTTATTGCTAAAACGTAAAATAAGTTTACAATACATTTTATTTATCACTTTTGCCAATAGGAATATGTAAATGTAAAATCTATCGTTACTCTCTCGTATTAAAATTATTAAGACTATCGAAGTAAAATTTCGAACGATTGTATACAGATATGTTGGAACTAATATGGGTATTTAGTGAAATTTTGTGCTCATAAAAAAAATATAAATATAGGTATATATATATATATATATATATATATATATATATATATATATATACCAAAATTTTAATAATATCCATATTAGTTACAACATGAATCATTTAATTTTTGACTGTTGGTTGAAATACATTATTTATAACGTTTTTCCAAAATTCTCTAAAGTTCCTATTACATAAAACCTAGCAACTTTCTTGTTTCTTTTCCTTGAGTTAAACTAGTTTAAGTTTAACTCAGCTCAGAGATTACAAGTGATAAATTGACAAGTTTACTTACCATCTAACAAAATATCCATTTTTTCGTTCTGCTCAAAATTAAACATTTTTATTTTACTAGTAAAGTGGCCAAGCTAGATCGTATGATGAAGATTGTAGGGTTCTTTCAATTGTTAAACTATTTGCTTTGGAATCCAAATTTGAATATTTTACTAATAATTAATATTCTGGAATATTTCTTATAAATTTAATTCCAAAAACTTGTGACCACGTAGATATTACCTTTAAATGAAGGTTACACATTTTGGTTTTTTCGAGGAAGCATATTTTCTAAAAAACAGTTATATTGTTTTTAGACTAAATCCATATTGTTTAAAGTTATTTTTAAATATTAAATATTACGCTAATAAACATTTACCTCTGTGTGTGCAATGATCCAATAAAATACTATAACAAGTGGGACACATTGGTGGACGAATATGGCCCGCGCTCGACGGCTCTTTTTATATTTCTCATTCAGATTAATTTCAACCTTTCTTTTATTCTGCCCGTCTTTCAGTTTTAAAATTTCTTATGCTTCTTTAGCGTGGTATTATTTTATTGGCAGGCTCTTTTATGATGACTTTTATAGTCAGAGCCAATTTTTCTCTGAAAACATTCTTTCTCTGAAAAGCTCGCCTTCTAACGTAATAGAAAGCTACGTATACATAACTCATTCTATTACACGAGCTTTTACCGCCCAAGCGCAACTCCCTAACGTTGTTATCGCCGCTGCACTCCGCTGATACTTTTCATGAAATAGGTTGTCATTTTAATTTATTGGCATAAGAATTTGAAAAAGTAACGATATTGTCAGTAGTGAACAGTTTGACTATAATAATTGAAAAAGATTTTGTAATAATGGTATTTATATACGTCTAATATAAAAATTAAGGGTATTGAGTGTATTTTAGTGTACAGAGATATTTCTTCCATATGTAAAATACCGGCTGCGTTGGGTTGACCACAAGGCATAGGGCCTTGGCATACGGCCACAAGGAAACGGCACACCACGGGGTCCTCGTGGTGTGCCGTGCCGGAGTTCGGTTCCCAGCCGTTCGTCGAACGGGGCTAGACCGTTGTTTTGGTTGGCTGTAAGAGGTTTCTCTCCATAAATATTAATTAGATACGTTAAAGTAAATAAAAAAAATACCCGTAAAAACGCAGATATGGAAATGATGAGAATGTTTCAACTATACAAAAAATTATTTTTAAAAAATCCGTTTTGTATAGTGATTTATATTAATTCCATTTTGAATCAAATAGTTCCAGTTGAAACAATTAAATTTTTTAAATATCACTGATAATGACAAGAGCTTGAAGCTAATGTGTGCATATTCGATTCAATATCATTTCTCTTTTTATCGTAATTCATACACATAATTACTTCAAGATGTCAATACAAGAAGTTCGTTGGACGCAGGACACTTTGATAGTTCTGTCTCGTTTGTTTTAATAAAAATTGTACTCCTGTATAATTTTTAGAAAGCTTTGATAAAAAATAATATATAATACTTTTGTGATAAATAAAGGTTTTATTCAAGAGTTTAATCTATGCGGAATAGCAGTTATAAATATTAAACGCTGTAAATGTTTTTTGATAGTTATGAATATTTATATTCATAACAGTCTATTTTTTGACAAGTTTTTGAGAATTTATATATATATATATATATATATATATATATATATATATATATATATATGTATATATATATATATATAGATGTATATATATATATATATATATATATATATATATATATATGTATATATATATATTTATACGTATTTGTATATTTTTTTTTAATGTATTAAATATACATGGTTATATTTTGGACTATAAATAAATTGTGGTAAGGTAATGTAATTAAAAACGATTATTCCCAATACGTCATATGATAAAGTTCAACATGATTCTCAGTTTTTCAGTTTAGAAGTTACCTGAAATTATCTCTAATTAAAAAATCAAAATACTCGATTTTCTAATTTACACATTAAATTTTCTAATTTATACATTATATTAAAATTTCTTTTAACTCTACCTATAGATTTTTTTAATATTGGTTAGTAGAAATTATAATATTAACTTTATCACAAAGTCGTTTGTTTTTAAGAAAAATTAATGGCAAATTTAGTTGAAAATGTTGAGAAATAAAAGTGTTCAATGTTTTTTAATAATACCATTTCAATTATACTTGCCCTGACTTCAAACCGTACCGATGGATAAGGAATGACTTTCTATCTTTCCTAACTAGATGCTTTAGTTAACCTGAGTTCATCATCAATCGCCATTTGCTGTGTATTTGGTTAATACGTTACTATGATATAAAAAAACACATAATTTTTACAACTGTTATTTAAAATAAGTATTCATTTAAGTTTAATATATTATGAGGACATGGATCGATTCCAATAGACGTTATATGATATATAACGCTTTTGATCAGTCGCAAAACATATTGCTAAAGAATCTCCTTTTTTAAAATTAATTTCTCATGTAATTAGTCATTTCATTTTTGTTTTTAAGTTAAAAGTGTTGACTAAGCATGTATTTAAATTTCACATGCTTCCTTATTATATTTGATTTGAAAAAAAATATCGAGAATTTGCATATAAATCGATTTGTGATTAGATAGCATTTCTACGGCTTTATATTTCACTTATATTTCATTGAAAACATTCATAAAATAAGAGAGTGGACGATTTAAATAAATTTGTTTCTCTTTCTAACGCAGTTTACATCGTCCTTAACAATTTTGTAACAAGTTGCAATTTAAATTGGTCATTTGTAAACTTTTTACTATGAATGTGAGGACGTTGCTCTTCATAATGATAACTAAAATAAATGGAAACTAATAGATTCATCGCCGTTATATTAAGTAGTTTAAGAAGAAAGTACAAAATATAAAAAAACAGTGGGTCGTGTAGAAAAAATTAACTTAAAGCGTAAATGTTCTTAACGATCTAGGAAAAATATTTTTTTTTTTGACTTAATACAACGTCGTAACTGCGTTTATTTTTAATCGCTCGAATACATTGGCTTTGAAACAACCCATAAAATGTTATGTGTACGCAGTTGTATGCTGCTAAAGATAAGAGCCGTCCAGTTAGTATTTCCAATCATGTGAGTGAAGATAACCGCAAACAAGACACGAGCGTGAAATTATTGCTGTTAGACGTGAAATAAAATTGTTTGGAAATGTGAAACAAGATTGTGGACATCTGATAACACTAATCATCTGACTCGATACTATTACACGCTTTGATAAAAAAATTCTAATTTTAAAATGGTTTAAAAATACAGATGGTCTATAATAAACGTATTATATATATTATGAAGAGAAAATAATGATACCCAACTTTTGTAGAATATTATTTAATACCTACAAGTGCGAGTAAAACTCGCACCGCGAGTGTTCCGTGTACGCTTAAGCGTACGTAAACCTTTAAAATTTAACGTACTGCTATTAACTATTTGTAATTATAAATGCTATAATTAACCATATAATTTTTTCCTCTGGTATTAACCATTGCGACCTATGTAAGTTAGTACGCTTTACCAGTATATCAAGTTACAAATTTACACACTGAAGGGTTTCTTATAAAAACGACTATGACAGAAATACATACATAAGGAAACATGAACGTTCTTATGAGGAAATGTAATTTGGTTCCTTTTAAAGCATGAAAACCTAAAAATATTTAAATACACATGCTCACGTTAACACTTGAATACGATCCTGACGTTGATCGTCCACGTTTATGACGACGGAAATCTCTGGAAAGATGCTTTTCACTGCAAGTTTTACTCATGACTTTATTTATGTTGTCATTTTATTTCTATTAATGTTTAGATGTGTTTTACAATATATAATTAAACAGATCCTAGATACAAAATTATACTGCAAAATTTATTTAATATGAGATTTGAAAAAAAATCTGTCTAGCATGGGTGGGACTCGCACTACGAGAATTTATATTTATATTTATATTTAACGGTACATAATATTCCTATCAAACTATTTACAAAATTTTAGTTTTTTAGAACGAAAACATATTACCTGCCGCTCACCGCCGCATATTTAAAACCATGCCTTTTATGTAATGTAACTACAAAGTAAACGATTTTCGGATTTGTTTCCTGTTGGTGATTGTTGACTCTACACCAATGGGACGTTCCCTATAGGTTTTAATTTATTTGCGAGTGTCAAAATATGCATCTTAAATGGCCATATTTTTAGTGTTCTTCTTAATTGGGTTGACTTAGAACGTATGTAGATAATAAATTAAATGGCAATTTACGGATGAGTATTTAATTAAGTAAAGCAATAAACTTTATAAGAATTTCAAACGATCATCTGATATTAATACCGCGAACACATGTCTCGACATCATGTCGGCTATCATATTATGGAAGATAACGCAGAATTTAATTTCTAGACAACTGTGCTGAACTATATATTTGTTACATTGCAATTGTTAGCTTCATAATTCATTACGCAATATGTTTATTTTAAAAAAAGATCATTCTCATCACTGCATTTTATGATTAGCGCAATCGTTAGGCTTGGAACTTAAAACGTCCAAAGAAAAAGGAATTGGAAAGCATTCTAAAATTCTACTTTGGAATATGATATTCCGTAGACTGCTTTGGTAAATCTTTTACGCTCTTAGTTAACGAGAAGACACAATATTGAGAAACGTGTTTCTTTCAATTATATAATTGGTAATTTTCATGTTTATCGACATACGAGCAAATTATGTGTTAAAAATAATTTGTCTAAACTTTACAATATTTACTTTAATTAAATAGTTTACATTCTAATCACTGAGAAAATATAAAGTAATCTTAGAAAATACCAGTTGTCATAGAATCTAGGTTCAAGTATTATCTGATAAGGATTTTTTTCATTTATTTGCAGCTAAAGGTAATTTTTTGGATATAAAGAAAATCGCCATAAAGAATTGTTACAGGAGATCAAATAAAATTTCTGAGATAACTTAACTGCCGCAAATATGATCGAACCTTTTCTATATTAAAGAAAACTTTGAAAATATATTCTCTCTATTTTCATCTTCGTTTTATTCACAGAAGTGAACTTAGGTACATCAGGGACTGAATCTTGGGAAAAAATGTTTGCTTAAAAATAGAGGAAAATATATGCGAGGTATTAAGCACAAGTTTCTACGGTTGCTCATAAATTAAACCCTGCTCCACAAAACATTAATTTTCCTTAGAATAGAAATAATATACACGGAAGTAGATAAGTTGTAGTTTCAACCAGCATCGAGGCTCTTCCTTCTTAACTGTCATTCTTATATTTAAAATATTCTATGCTCTTTATCATAAAAGAAGGATTATATAACATCGAGCAATTTTACAAAAGTTTAATTACTTTTTAATATCGATTCCGACTTTCCTTGGACTATAGTTTATTAATTTTTTAGGTACAAGTTTACCATCTAAATATAACCATGCCATTTTAGCGGCTTTCAATTCTTGACGATTTTACGATTCTTATAAATTCTCGTATGACACATGGAAGATCACTTGTTATGTAAGAATTGATAAGTGAATCAAACATTAAATTTATTGAAATTTAATACAATTTTAAGTTAAATTTTGCAAGTTACTACTTAAAAAAGTTCACTTTTAACTCGCTAGTTTCCTAATAAACGTATGTCTAGATTTAATTATTGCAAAGTGTAAATATTGCAACGATTTGTGTTATCGTTATATTAAGTTATAAAAAGATATAGAAACGGATATGGATATGTATGCGTGTCCATGCGTGCATGTGTGTATGTTTTAAAATATAGCTCATTCCCTGTTTGTTACGCTTATTATCAGTTTTGAATATCATTTATTCTTCTAATATAAATCTGTATGTATCCATGCCCTTTTAAAAATTTAATAATATGATACAGAACTCTATATCCCTTGTCGTGTCATAAGTTTTATGGACCTTATGGGAAATTATTAATTTTGATAAACTTTTTTTTAAATAAAATATTTTATCTAACATTATTCTATTATTATTAGTAAACTGAAAAAGACAAATAGTAAATATCCACTTTTCAGAAATTTCCACCAAATTTCGGTAGTAGCAGCAGCATTTTAAAAAGTACCCACTGATGTTTACACGAATAAACACTTTTGTACGTAATATCTATTTTATTCTCTTTGTAATGGAAGTGAGAAAAAAATTGAAATATTATTTTAACAGCGTTTGTATCATCGAAAACTATATGGAATAGCAGTGAACCTTGATAGGAAAAACTACAAACAATCCATTCAGACTTTTATCAAGAAACAATTTATATGGATTTTCCCCCTCATGCATTTGTATTCCCATCACTAAGTACTTAATATCACAAAATTATCAAAAACAGACAAATCGATTTAAAAACATACGCAACGGTAACACGCGCACATTTTTCATGGTGAATATTTTTTTTCAAAATAAGTGATATTCTTAGTTATATATGAGTTTCCTATACACATACGCAATATTTTTAAACAAACTACACAATTTCTTTAAACGATAAGGTTTACAATTTTGTTCCGAGCATATAAACGACATTGAAATTAATAAATACCTAATTCAGATTCAAATGGACGTCCTCACGCGTACTAGCAAACTTACATATTTGTTACTGGTTATCTGATCAAGCTCCTCCAAAACTGTCTGGAAAATTGTTCGTTTCTCCTTTCAATCTAGATAATATTCACATAAATCAAACAACATATGTGAGAAGTTTACATTACAATTGGTTCAGTAGTATTAAATATCACTTTTCTATATGTCGATAAAATTTCATTTGAAATCTTTGATATGTAAATCAAGATAAAACATGTAAATGAATACAATAAAAATATAGGGTATATATTAACAAGAAAGAGTGAAAAGTATAGGTTATTCTAAAAACTTACTTTTTTACTTGAAGCGTCGATTTGAACAAAATAGTTTTATTTTTAATTCGTTCGGTATATTCGTGAATGATTTAAACAATTTGATCAACAAACTCAGCAGAGACGTGGTTCGACTGACAGCAAGGTTTAGTTCATTAAAAAAAAACTGTTGACGCGGTCTTGCACTTTGAAAAGACATTTAAATTTTTTGTAAAATTATAAAATATATAAAATATGGAAGAAATTCACGAGATTTTGTGTATGGAAATTACAAAAATAACCTGATGTGGCTAAAGCGACCGTTATGTTGTCATAATAAACGAGCGGGGAGCGAGAGATGGCTTTCTTATGGTTGCTGACTCGTGCATACCGAATGCTTTGCCTGGTATCCTTATGCGGCAGCCGCACATGCCACAACCAAATATACTAGTTCTTTCTGAAACATGGCCACTCTTATTTACGACGCAACCGTGAAAATACCTGTAATAGTGTGTCTGTGTGCACTGTGTGTTAACGAGTCCTAAATTTCACGTATTATATATTTGGGGGTATTTTATACCCTAAGCAATATTTGAGCAAGTTATGTTGGGAATTAATTTGGAGTAATTTAGTTAAAATAGGTCTGTATTTTTCGAAATTAACGTATTTCTTAAAAGCGAAATATTTATTTACGATTTTAGCAAATTAATAAAACAGTTGTGTGAAATTCATCCGTGTACTTACGAATACATGACATTTTTAGTAAAAAAATTATAACATATTTATGGCCATTCCAAAGCCGAATAACAATATTTACTAAAAGATTTCAAAGGCATTTAGCCAAAACATGAATAACCGTTGTTTTATTTCAGTGAAATTAAACAAAGTCTCTAAGAGATGTTGTTAAATCTAGTCATGTATATCGATAATGCTTGCTGAAATTTATTTATGTTTTCAGATATTACGTAATAATAGAAAAATATTCTGTTTTATGCCTACCAGAGTCACTTAGAAATATTTATATACCATCACTGAAAACCTAAACGCCCTTAATGTATTAAATATGGTTCCACACTCCGACCTAATTTTTTTCACTCGAATTGAGATTGAAAATTTGGATCTCGTGTTCATTCTAAACGCTTTATTATGAAATATTTTTTAATGGTTGTGTTATTTCTCTCCTTGTAAGTCTGGACAAATACTTATGTTGTAGATGTAAGTATTTTCGATTTGAATACGTAATGCCAACATTTTAATAAAAATTGTTTCAATGCGTATTATATTAACATACATTGTATCCAAAATAGTTTATTTTGGACCAGGTTTTACGAAGTTATATTCCAGTTATTAGTTATTATATCGTTTTATATCCTGCAAGGCCAGAAGCCAAACGAAGATATTTTATTTCATATAAAAGAGATGTTCACTTTAACTTGGAATCCCCTTTTTTAATAAAGCTTCGTTGGCAGCTATTTATACAATACTATACTTATGTACATAAATATAACAAAGTATTTTTATTAATACAAAAAGAGAGGGTTCTTTCCAAGGAAAATTTGTTTTGACTTTAATTTTCCTACCGGAAGCCAATCAGCACCCGAATTTCTGCCTTTATTGCGTTTATACCAAAAAATAGGCAACCATTTTTATTTGCCTGGTATTAATCGACAATTTACTAATTGGGAAGGTTACATTGTAGATTTTCTGCTTAAAACTTAGTTTCAATATTTTATTTTATTTGTTTTATTACAAATGTATCATTGAGTATTTTCATGTAAGATCCCTGTAAGATTGAAGGACAGAAATCAGCATAATTTTGTTGAATATTGTTGTCAAACTAGATCGTAATATTATACTTGTGTATGGACGCTCCACTTCGTCATTTTGTTTTATATATTTAACTTTATAACTGCTGTCTTGAAAAATTCCTGTAAGTGTAACTTGATTAACTCTGCTAATACGATATAGCGAATTAATTTGTTGCAATCTTAATAGTTCAAGTAAAATAAGTAATTTTATGAAACAGGAAATTGATTCCTTTCTTTACGTAAAGTATAAAATAGAACTTATCCGGCAAATTTTATATAAGTACTACAATTTTGCAAAGCTGTCCAGAAAAAAAATTAGGAGGAAAAATGGGTGTAATTGAAATTTCCGAAATATTCCATTTCAAGAAGATATTTCAAAGTATATTCCATAGTTGATTTTAAAATTTTCTTCTTTAAGCGGAAACGTCTTTTTATTATAAAAGTGGGTTATATAACTAGTGTTTAGTAACCAGAACAATGACTAGGTTTTCAGAATGTAACGAATATTTTTAGAAAGACTAAGTATTTAAATTGTTGAATTGGCAAGTGAGATGTTTTAAATAGAGTTGGCTACAATTATAAATAGTAGGATTATGTTTGTACGGTGTCGACTATTAGTTTTCAAAAGAGCAAATTCATTTAAAGACAATGTTTGAAAATACTACTGCATTTACCTTATAAGTGCCTCGTTTTCAATAATTTGGTTTAGTATTTAGAAAAGGAGTAATAGCAATTTTCTTCTAATTTCCTTTTATATGCGTAGATTTAGTTTAGACCCAGAAAAAAAAAATATTTATAGTTTGTTTAATTTAGAATTTATGTCGCAATTGAATATTAATTACCTCAAAAAAGGGGTGTAATATTTTATGATTATTTATAATGTAAAATGTTAGATTCGCTATCGGTGTCTAAGTATATAACTGTTGGCTTTTAAACCCCGGCTCACAAAATAGAAAATTTATATTAATATCGCAAAATACTTGTTAACCTATTGTTTGTCAAGAAGATATGATTTGTTTTTCTTTTGACGTTCATAACGTTCTGATATTGGGACGAACTAAAAGAAAGCAACAAAATACTATTTTTGAAAAAAGTAGAATCACGGTTTTTAATGCTACAAATAATATAAACAGGGTAACATAACGTAATTATTTATTGAGTAAATAACGTATGGGAATTTTAGGTAATACATTTTTTTATATTATTTATATATTTAAATCATAATTTCATTTTGAGCTGTGCCGTAAAATGGCAGCATATCTTAATGAATTGTTAAATTCCGCACTCGTAGCCCATAATATTAATTTAATAAACGTTGTTTCGTAAAACTAAAAAATGTCTTCTCAGATCCTGTTGTATTGATTTCGTGATCTTTGCTATAGCTTTTAATTTTAAATTTTATGAGCTTTATGTGCAAAATTAACGTTTGCACATTTTGACCCTAGGTCTCAAAATCTGTTCGTATTCGTTTCGTAGGCTCAAGGACAATTTTTAGAACTTAATATTTCTTTAAAGAATGATATATTCCATATAGATTAGTTAAAAATATATGAATTCTCAAACGCCCAGAAAATGTCGTTTTTAAAAGCATCGAAAGATATTTTGTCCGTATAGCGTTAGAGATAGATATGTGATTTTACATCCTAAAATGTCAATTAGATTAAATGCATGGAAAAAATACATAGAACACTCTAAGCAAATATTTTTGAACTAGCTCTGTTTGCATTTAATCTTATATTATGTCCGAAAATTTGTAATATTTAGTAATTTTATTAGATAAAACAATACATAATTCCATGATAGGTGGGGAGAAACGTTATAAGCATGCAATCAAAAAAATATTAACATTAAAAAACTGTATGGTCAGTTGCGAACCATAAACATTAAGTCCTATACTTATCCTCTAATTTCATATTCAAATAGCAAGCATATAGAACATTTAGGAGTAAATGTAGATATTTACATATAATTAAGCAGCGACGGTGCTGTTAAAAGTGAGTGCTTGAAGTTAAATTGCGGTAACCAGAGGGCAAACTTTATAGATAATCATTTGGGTCAGACTTTTCTGGTTCATTTATTACAAACTGCATTAATAATTAATGAGTTAACTGACGAATAATTGTCGGCTTGATGACGTACGATAACATATAATCTTGCAGCGTGTCGTGTTTTCTTAATTTTTTGGCAGCTTTATTCAATTAATCTGAGTTACGTTTGAATAAAATTGTCCAATAGATATAAACGATCACTAATAAAAATAAGCACAATTAAGTTTTATAATGGGGACCTGCCATTTTTTAAAATTATTTCACAAAATTTCCTTTATAATCTGTGAACTTGCTTAAGTCTGAGAAGCCCGAATAATTTCCAAACACTTCTACTTTTTTAAAGAGTTATGCTAGCAATTTAAATTGCTTGGAAGTTGCCGTTAGCATGGACTTGTGTAAGCAGGTCGCGATTGCGTTAGCTTCACAAATGCCATCAAACTAGTGATATCATAAAATCGTAGATGTAATGTTCAATTTATATTTGAGTCGTCTAGCTTTTAGTTGTTACGCGTGTTTTCCATTTTTTCATTACAGTTTTATTTAACATAATATTTTATTAAAAATAAGTCAACCCTAAGAAACGAGAACGAAGAAAATCTATTCTTCACAGAAGATAAAAAAATATCAAGTTGTCGACTGCAGTAGTAGTGATAAAGAGAATCATATTGAACGGAGGATTTCGTCAAACATAGATATAGACATTAAAAAATTATAAAAAAGGTCAGAACAAGGAGGTCAGACCAGGTAAAAATTAAAGGATTAGGAAAACTTTTTTTGAAAATAACGAAAATATGAAAAAAAAAATGTAAAAACCACGAAATATACAAACTTCTTCCAACAATTTTGTTACTTTCTCCTCAAAGTTGAAAAGTTGAACTTAAAATTCAAGAAAATCATAATATTGTTTCATTCCTCTCGTTGATGAGACCGTATTAAAGGAAAATATCGGAGTATATCAATATAGAATATAATGAGAGAACTTAGACTTTCGTAAATAGAAGAGTATTTACCTGTAAAAAGCTGTAAAAAAGTGTTTTTGAATTTTTAATCGTTCAGACGTTTTTATTTCTCAAATTATATTTTATATTAGTAAAACCGTGTGAACTGAGCAAAAAATTAACTTATTATATATACATTCTTGAAAATAAGCTGAATTATTTAAATAAATCGACTGACATTCTTATAACTACAATTAGCTCTAATTATATTTGAATTCTAATTAAATGTGAATTAAGAACAAAATAGTCAAAACATTTTGTAGTCCATTTTTCTTAAGATTTCGATTAGTAATAAAAAAATATTTATTATATAATTTATTTATATAATTCTTTTTAGGGTGCCACCTCAAAAGTAAAATAATTTTTGGAACCCGTTTAAGGTCGCCCAGCGTTCCGTCCGTCCCTCAGTCTTTCATAGCCATGTTTCTCAGGAACCGTTTTACATTGAAACTTGAAATTATTAATATGTTTATCTCAGCAGGGATCAATCAAAAATATTCATAAAAAAATTGCAAAAGGCAAATAAAATACAAGATTTTTTAAATTCTAAATGGGTATTAATTAATAGTGACTTATGAGAATTCCAAACTTATCTATTTTAGAATTTCATGATAAATAGTACTAAAAAGTTCTTGATTATTTTTTTAGAAGCCGTTTGATGTAAAAACTTCAAATTGAGCATAATGATAATAAGTATTAACCCGCATATATTTCAATAGCTGATATTGCCATTTATATTTTTGAAGAGCCAAAAAATACACAAACTTTTTTCTACGTTTTGTCTATCTTACTTAACTTGTCATTATGAAGACAAGTTAAGTAATATTAATTGACAAGAATCCAAAACTATTTTTCCAAATTTTCATGATAGATACTATAGAAATGTAGTATCTTCCATTTTATATGTATATTTATATATATATATATATATATATATATATATAAATACTAAAGTAATATAGAAAATATTTACAAAAAATTGGCAGAAATCGCAAAAGTTAAAATTGTGGAAAGGATACCATATGAAAGCAATTATTCTAATTTTTTTAAGATAGCCACGATATTTTTACGCACTTGAAAGGTAATATAATATAAATTCTAGGTGATATATTTACGCGGTGAAAAATAATTTTAATATTTGTAAGTGGTTAAATAGAATCGTCAGATACACACTTAAATATTTATATGTGCCTAATCGTAACCGTCGTAGATCCATAATAATTGAATTCTGTTTTTTAGTATAATACGATATTAAATTTTTAAAAAGGCATTATTATATATTCAATGTAGTTAATTTTTAGATGCAAAAATGCAATTTCAAAATAATGTGATATTGATATAGACAAAAATAAAACTACCAAAAATTTTATTGAAATATAATTATAATTTTTTTTTCTTCTGTATTTTAAAAATACTTCTACCAAGATATCTAATATCTTAAGAGCATTGACAATGAGCAAATTTCCGAGCAATATAAAAACGTCGCAGATTTTATATAGGTTATGAGTTATAAGTTGCAACAGTTGGATGAAGAACTGATACGTATTCGAATTTGATATACTTTGCAAAGTTTCATTTATTTAAATATTTGATTCAGAAGATACCAACGAAACAACGGGAATGTTATTATTACATTGTTTTATCTAAAATAACTTTTAGCTATTATTTTATTACCAATTTTTGCCAAGAACAGTATAGAGGCTTACTAGATTAAGTTTATCAAGGAAGGGACACTTAAATAAAAATTTATTGAAAAAAAGTAAACCGATTTCAAAATGTAGGTAAGAAATAATAAGTATTATAACGTGCACAAAATCAATAAAAAAATCTTAATCAAAAGTAGGTACTAACCTGAATATGGACATGTTAAAAAAATATTTTTGATCTTGGTGCCAGCCAAACAAGTTTTTTGTTTTGTTTTGTTTTGGTATGTATATGGTATTTGGCATGACTTAGTTGGCATCAACCTCAAAAAAATTGTTAACATAACTGCTTAAGTTAGTACCTACTTTGGATTTGGATTGATTTTGAGCATAAAATAATACTTTTTATTTCTTCCTTTTAAGTTAACCCTATTATTTATAACTTCATTATTTTAAGTGGTGCAGGCATCCTATATTTTACAACTCAACATCAACTAATAAATTCCTTGTTTCTAAATGAAAACCTAAATAATACCGTAATTTCGAATACACTGTCATATTATATCTCCATAAGTTTTCTTATTGAGATTTGTTAGAATTGCGCCATTAATTGACAATGCGATATCAAATAGTGTCTTGTAACATACTTAAGAGTTTATATCTTATAAACTATTGAATCAAATTTAATGACTGTTTTACTGTACCTTAAATGAAAGATACTTAAGCTAACAATACAAAAAATTTACAATCATGTTATAAGTTTCTGTGAAATAAGTAGACAAACATACATATATACACTTATTAAATTTTGTACATTTACCTGGAAGGCCTAGTAGAACTCACACACGTGAATATTTTGTTGTTCTAATAATAATATATACATACGGATCGAATTGATAACCTCTTTTTTTTTGAAGTCGGTTAAAATATACTAGAATGAGACTTTTTATATCAATCTATTTTATATCTACCTTAATTTTCTTAGCAGTAGGATTTCCATAGAACTATATAAATGTTTCGTTGAGTCATTTTAATTGGTATTAAATAATTAAGGCATCATTACTAGTTTTCTCTTATTTTCTCGATAGTTTCTTTTACTATTTCATCTTTATCGAAGATAGCGCAATATATAGTATTAAGCTCTACCTATCTGTCTCATATTATATAAAATATATTTCCGCGTTTAAATTAGTTACCACCTTTTTGAGTTAATCGCAACATAATAGGGTTTTTATGCCCTTAAAATTGATGTTACAAAGTTTTCTTGATTACTAGTTTTTTTAAATTTATTTAACTACTATTAACCCTTTAGAAAAGTGATTTTTCTAAATAATGAAAATAGAAATGGAAAACCATATATAACTACCCGGATAAAAGAAAAATTATTTGCAAATTGTTACAAAATCACTTTCGTTGAATTAATTTTCTTTGTCATTAAGATGATATAAAAAAATATATACAAAAAGATGTTTTTTAATTAAATTGTTTTATAATATTTAATAATTTTGTAGAAATTCATTATTCACAATTAAATGAAACTACGTGATGTAGTATTATTTCTACTTTCTTTATGTTCTTTATCACGACCTAGCTTTCGCTGTATTACAATATCATTCAGGTGGGCTATTAGCAAAGATCTTTGCTAATAGCCCACCTGAAGATGTTGTAATACAACGAAACCTAGGTCGTGATAAAGAACATAAAGAAAGTAGAAATAATACTACATCACGTAGTTTCATTTAATTGTAAATTATTTTAAATAAATTACCTGATATAAAAAGTTATATTTTTAATAAATCCTTTTAGTCAAATAACATGTAATTAAGAAATAAGGGGAATGAAAATTAATCTTTTATTTTTCACTTCCGCTATCAATTTCAACTCTATTACAAAGTTTTCTTAACAGACTATACCCACTAACAAATTATCGTAAAGTTACAATTAGCACAAACAAGCCTAAATGTCTGTACCTCTCAAAAATATTAAACGGATTTTCGTTTTAACACCCAACGATACATTTCTTCCCAAATAATAAATTATTTTCTCGAAACAATGCCGTAGCAAATATTTTTATTTTTTCTATAGACGTCTTTTCCTCAAATATTTTGTTATGATGTCAAAGATATTTTTCTTCATGACGAAAATATCTTTTCTTCCAATATTTCTTTCAAATTTCGTACAGTTTTCATAGTTTCAAGCGGAAGGATGTTAAAAATTCCATTACGAAATTTCTTTGGATTTCAATATTATCTTTTTTATTTATTAATGTTCCGCTTTATCTCTCTCTCTCTCTCTTTTTCAATATTTTACCCAAAGCATTTAATAAAATTCGTATTAGGTATTGGAGTAATTTTTATAAAACCGATTAGTATTTAGAATTTAGAGTACAGTTTAGATGATAAAATATCTTCGGTACTCGATCACATCAAAGGATTTCTGAGCAATGAATTCTCTTTTCAATTGACTAAATACGTGTTTACATACAACGTTGAAAATAAAAAAAAATATCAGATCATTAACCAAAAACCTAAATTGAAAATCTAAATATTTTTGAATATATAATTTTCATTCTAACAGCGATTTGTAAAGCTTGGAGCGATAAGGAAGAGTTTAAAGTATAGACAAAAGATTATTAGTGAAACTAGAATCCCTAACAATGAATTCACTATGCTATTTTTAATAATTATTTAAAAGTAAAAATGTTTACTTTTGTACATTTGTACTCAACAAATGTTGCAAGCAATGAAGAAGTCAAACTTTTTAAATACACAAAAATTTTAAAACCAAAAAACCCAAAATTTTTAGGGAAATATTTTACTGCGCAATGTAAAATCACAAGAGTTATTTTTTCTCTTTTTCAAAATAAAATATTTTTTTTAACACGTTTCATTTTTGGTTTTCATTAACTATAGTATTATCTGCAAAATTGTTATAGTTCACTGGTATTTTAATAGCTTAACATTTTCCACAAATATAGTGCGAACTTAACGAAACTACGTCAACTTAAGTGGTAGATTGTAAGCAAAAGTATCTTAATTTAAACATCTAAAATCGCTACATGTTTAATTTTTTTTTCAAATTTATCCAACGCAATGCGGTTCCCTAACATCAAAGCATTCTCTAAAATGCATTTTTTTGTTCAATAAAATCCTTATTATCTAATAACTTCACAGTAAAAACATTTGTTTATTAATTTCGTGAATAAATTTTATTAACATGAAAAAGTCAATAGATATAAGTCAACGTTTGGGTCAACGCTTGTATTGATACGTGGAAAGTATTTCCACCTATCTTTAGCACGAAATATGATAATTCACATGCCTACAATGGTTTTCCTCTCTGAAATTTTAATATGATTTCCGATAATTTTAGAGGTGCTGAGTATGGAAAAAATAATGAAAAAAATCTAATACGTCACATTTTTTATATATTACAATATTCATTTTGCCCAAAACTATCCTCGGCGTTCACTTTCCAGCTCTATAATACATAATGAAAAGTAATCTAATGGTTGAAATGTTAAGTAAATATTTTTTATTAGTGTAGATGAATATATTCTACTTCATAATTTACTAATTACTACCTTATTAACTGATTGATACATGATCAATGTGTGGTTTACACGCCAGAAAAAACACAATTGGAAATAATATCACTAATTTGTGATTAAATCTCTATTACAATCTTTTGTTACTTTGATTCATTAGAAGAGACTTAATGAGAGTAGGTAATAATAAAAAACATAAATATTTGAACCGATTTTAAAGTCCATCAGTTACGTTATACAATTTAATACGTTAACTTAAAATATCGTCGCAAAGTTGTTTAACCTCACCGGAGAGTTTTTTGTTAAATTTGTGGGAAATTTATGTTGGCAAAACAACAAAGGACTATAAAAGACTGTGTAAAAAATTTTTACAATATGTTTTTTGATATACCCATCAACAATCAGGACAATTTGTGGACACTTAAAAAATAATACCTTCACAATACAAACATAACTTTCTAAGTAATAACAAGAGTCCTGATTGTAAAGAAATTGTAGCTAAAATGAGAGAAAATTTTGGTAAAATGGGATGTTCAATGAGCATTAAGCTTTACTTCCTGAATTCCAATATTGACTGTTTTTCGGAAAATCTATGACTTGTTAGTGAAGAGCAAGGTTAAAAATTTCCCCAATATTTGAAAGAAATCGAAAGTAGATATCAAGGAAAGTGGAATATAATTACTACTAATTGTTACTGAAGTGATACACACCGAACAACGATTTTAAGAAAAAAAAATTATTAATCCAATATCAATCTCGAATTTGTTGGTTTTAACGGCTCGCCTCTCTATATGATATGCAATAAACTGCTTCCCAATAATTCTATGGTACCTGCTAACATGTATCGATACGTAGAACTGTACATACCCAGTTTAACGGCAAAAAGAGAATTTCTTTATGCGTAAAAAAGAACAATTATTATAAAACCAAAAAACTATGATGCATACGACCCAAACTGTGAATAAAGGCCACGGAGGGATCGTATTTAGTTAGATATCGCACTGTACAAGTGGATGAAGCGCACAGTTTTTCTGAGAATATGATTAAACTAGAAAGCAAAAATTAAAATCAATTCATGGATTCAAAAGCCTTTCGTACCCAACTTGCAAAAGTCCGAAAGTATGTCAAACGAGATTTGTGACTCATTTTTAGAAATGATATCAGTCACAAACATGGAATCACTATTCAAAACAAGCCTCTGAATGATTTTTGGTGCAAGATCGGCGATGAATATCCAGAACTTGCCACAAAAGCCCTGTATATTCTTCTCCTGTTCCCAACAACGTGCTTGTGCGAAACAGAATTCACAACCTATGCAGCTACAAAAACAAAACACTGCAAGAGACTAGATGCCGAACCTGACATGCGACTTTAATTCTGTTCTATCAGGCTTTACATCAAACAATTGATAAAAAATTAAAAACTGTTTCATACCTCCCATTAGATGCAATAATATTTTCTAATAATATTTCCTAAAAATCCACATGTGAAAGAAGGTGCAAGCAAAGCTAGAATTACGTAAAATTCTGAAAAAATTGGCGAATCTAAATTATGGAAAATAGTTTAGCAATCAGTTATGTTGTCGCCATAGTATGTGTGATTACAAGATATAAGGTCTTTGATTGCGCGGCGCACCACGGCGACTCAGGTTCGATTCCTGGCCGCTCATCAAGCGGGGATGGACTTCTGGTTAGCTCTAAAAGATTGTTGTTGTAGAATTCTGCCTTATGTATCAATTAAATACATTAAAGTACATAATTAATAAATAAATTGCTGTGTTAATTGAAATTGAAAAGCGAAAAAATAATTCGATTAAATTGAAAAGCGAAAAAATAATTCAAATCAAAAAAATAATTCCGATTGAGATCAGTTGTCCTAGTGACGCATGAAAAAAAAAGTAATTCCGAATATTTTTTGTGCCCTGAAAAAGTTCCACATAAACCTTTTTAAGTGTTAACTATTATATACAGATTACTGTTTGTTGTTATTTTGTCCAGTTGCTACCTCAAACGGTTTTTGTTAAAAACGGCTGTGATAGACCGGTAGACGGATGGACATATGAGCAATCTTATAAAAGTCTTATTTTTTCTCATTTGAAGTACGTAATATTAATTTATGAAATTTGTACTTTAATATGTCTTTTGCTTTGCTTTATGAATTCCAGTGTAAAAGCATAATGAAATCAAGTGGGGATACAAAGGGTCTACTATTTGGCAATTCATATATAATAGCCTTAGTTTTCCAGGCAACAATTTAAAACTTTCCATATTTATTACCAACACTATGTAATCATATTACCAAATCCGTAAATAAACTCAAACACTTAATTTGAAGAATAATATATTAGAAGATGCAAAGCAATTCCTGGCGCTTATTTATATCGATTTGATAATAATTCCTTTAATGAGAATATTTTATGAAATTATGGTAATCATCAAATATAAGATTTCTAAGACACTTGAATTGAGCCCAAAATAAGCAGCAATAATAACATAGTTTAAAATACTCCTTTATCCGCGCTAGGAGTTTTAGGTAACATTTTGAGCAATTTTGGAGTCTGATACTATTTTTACCAAAAGAAAAATGAAGATAATAGTAAAAGTCTCATTACTATTGCAATTTACTGCACAGATGCCGTTTATTAAAAAACTAAATAAATACATCATGTTTAATACAGTTTGTTAAAATTGCAATCCTCTATAAAACATGAATATCATTTCTATCCGAAATGCTGGGATGAACTCTATGCGCATAAAGGATAAAGCGCAAAACAAAAAAGGAACATTCAGTACTATGTTGTATCATGTTACTTTATGAGTAACGTCAACGTTACCAAATTGTTGTCCTTTATGCAGACTTTCGTACGTTACATCAGAGCGAGGCTCTTGTTTTGACAGCCGCGTACATTTATTTCACTTCACGCCTAATGAACTTTACGTAAAGTTAGCTAAAATAGTGAACTTTACGGCGGATTATTATTTAACTACACATTTCCATAATTTAGTAAATTTAGCCATACAAGTTGACTTAAAGTAAATAACTGTTATATTTCCTTTATAAAAATTATGTTATCTATTAAAGAAAATACCTGAAAATATTGTTTTGTATCTCATAAAAAGTGTTGTGTATTTCCAGAAATCCATTAAAATCTATACCCGAGATAGGAGGAATTTCTCGAATCCATTTACAATATCAAATTCTTAAAATTTACGCAATTTGAGGTGACACAACAAATAAACCTTATTTGACATACAGTCAAAACAAAATAACGTATAAAAGTGCATCTTCTGTCATCTTCAACAAAGTCGCTACATCCTTTTCTTTCACCCCGTAAAATTATACAATGATGACCTTTTCTAACGAAAAGAACGCGTTAGCATGTAATATGTTGATAAAAAGTTGATACAAAGCAAGAAAAAAAGCAAGAAAATGCTATTACGATACATGCCGATTTTTAATGTGAACAATAAGACAATCGTTATTGTCGGACGTCAGTTAACCTACACGTTGAGTAAATTTGGCTGATTTCGTTCTCCCATTTTTGCAAGCTTTGTTTACAGCTCTTGCTTTACTAATTACGAGCACTATATTGCATCTGTGAAAATATTATTACTTGTATTCGTCAGTAGTAGATATAGTAAAAGTTCATATAGTGTAAGTGATTATTGTTGGAAAGAAATATATTTTCGAATATAGTTTCGTGAAGAATTAACGTGCGCCTGCTTTATTTGGTCCGTGATTTTTGTGTGAGGAAACGTTTTGAATATTGATTAACTTCCTAATAATATGAACGTTACTTTTTCGAATTCGAATTTTACATTGTATCTGAAACAATTATTATTTAATATGAAGAAAATTATTACTTGGCTATGTATAGGTAATTTAAAAAAGGCCCTTTATTCTGAAGTATCGTTTAATAATTAATATTTATTTTAAAATAATGTCAAGGGCATTTCAAGTGTATTTGTATGTATAAATATATAGATTCCATTATTTTACTCAGGGCTGACATAATTTTAACTGTTCGTAATTCAATCCATTTTCTATATATCTATCCCACATGCATCATTATCTTGAAAAGACTGTAAAATAAAATCTGGTCGAACTTTTTTTTGCATATTTAATGTTTTTCCTGCAGAATATATGACTGAAATCGTGTTACGAATTTGGTTTAGTAAACAATAGAATGTTTGGTATCATTAAATCTTCTTGCATGAAGGATTTCTTCCTCCGGTTGAATTGAACGTAATGATTGAAACTCGCATTTTGATCAGCTAGGTCCCCTAAATCTCATTAAGTGAAGACAAAAATGTTATCTATTTCTAAGCGATGTCCCGTCGACGAAAACCAATAATTACAAGTGGCGAGTGCACTGGGGTAGGTCAGGTTAGGTATTTTTGAACCATTTTAGCCATTTAAAACTATGCTAGTTTAATAAAGGGTATCTTTAAAAACGTGACTTGAGAAATAGTGCTACAATACGTGCGTCTAATAGCTGTAAGAAATCCATCCAGAAAAACGAGGCAATTATTGTTACGGCGAACATATTTCATAAGATAAGATTTCGTATTGAAGATGCATAGATGACACTGCTGTAAATTTGGCCTTAATAGTAATTATTTATTATTGACAATAGTAATTATTTATTACGCATTGAAAGTAGAACATGGTCAGAATTACCAAAAGTGTAAATATTACCTATTAGTAAGAAAATAAATATTAAGATAAATATTACTACTTAGTAAAGATACATTACTGTGTAATTTATAACTTTATTGCAAAGACAATATAGTTTTAAAACTACTTTGGCCTAGGTAAATTAAGTTCTACTGGGAATCGGATTTGACTGCTAACATGTATTCACATATTTAATTAAATACATACCTACACCTATATATCTACATATCCACACCTATACATACATACATGTATACATAAATGTAAACTCCAAAGCTAGTATTATTGATTTAATATGAACTTCCTAACAAACGTCGTAAAATTCATACCTTGTAATAAACCATAATAGATAAAATCCATTCCGGCCAAGCACACAACCATGTTTCTTTCAATATGGCTATCGCTTTAATTCACTTATTATTCTTAACCGTCAAATAAAGTGATGTTAAAAAGTTGCCAGAGTATTTGATGCTATATCAAAATTTATGAAAGAGAACCCCGAATAATGATTAAATATAGGAAAGAAAGTACCACCATTTTCCATAAAAGGGGTATCAATGAAATGGGTAAATAATTAATTAACATAAATTTACAAATTATTTATCCAGTAATCATTACATTTCGACTTAGAAGTTAGGCTTGAAAATATTTGTTTCGATCTGATAAATATTTTCTATAAAAATCTTTCGATGACATAAATTTAAGCCGTGTTGGCAGAAATTATATTTCAGCAAAAAAGCAATATGTATATATATATATATATATATATATATATATATATATATATATATATATATATATACATGTGTGTAATAAAAACTAATTAATTCAAGACCAGAAAAAATATAAATATCAAATTAAAAAATATTAATTATTTTGCCAGAAATTAATTAAATGAGTCGCACAACAATTACTGATAGTAATAAAAATTAGTTTACAAATTTTCCAAGATATAGAGGAAATAAGACTCTATTTTTCTCAAAAATTAACATTAGTGATAAAATATGTAATAATAAATAAAATATAATGATACAATAGGTAAAATGGTACATTAGTTTGTTATCATATGCACAAAGAACTATTTCAATTTAGCAACACAAATTACTGTAGTTTATCTCGGAAATTTCTATATTCCGTAAATATACTTTTGATCTAAGAATTTTTCGGAATTCCTTGATTCTAAAAAAAAATTAAAGTGAAGTTTGCTACTTTTGCTACTAAATGATAAAATTTATCAATAACAAAATATGTTGAAACATTATTAATTCCGAAACAATTATATAATCATAAAAAGGTGTAAAAAGCATGGAAATATTTTAAGCTCAGTGGCGAAGTCTTCATTTTCTTCGAGAAAACCACGCCATCCGCATGTAAATAAAATATTCCGTTCCCTGAAGATTGACCATCATAAAATTAATATTAAATAGATAAAACAACAATGTTCTGCCTTATTTATGATTTAATTTTAATTTATAACTAAGCTTTTTAAGATTATGTGCATAAATGATTAATATGTCCATATACGTCAGCTTCGGGATAAATATTGATGAGAGTTTTATGGTTAAAAACTGAAATATTATCATTGAAAAGACTATTAGTTTTCCTTTTCATTTAAACATAAATAGATCGGATATCAATTTAAAAGGGGTAAATTTTATTTAATCTGTATATTGTATTACTAAAGAAATAAATAAGTGAAATTTTTATTTAGCAACCTTTTTTATGGTTTGGTTGTCTTCTCAATTTGTACGATATAATTAATATTAATATACTCAAATTACAATAAATAACTCTCATGTATCTGACTAAAGTTCATGTAGAAACCCAAAAAATTAAAATATCATAAGATTCGTTTTAATTGATGTGAAATAAATTTCACAATCATTTAAGAAATAACTCATACTGTAAATAATGGAACTCAATAAAATTTTTGGTTTACGAAAAATACCTAATATCGTCCAAGTGGAGATCTGGGTATTTGTTACGTCGATAATTGGTAATAATTCAGCGTAAGAAAGGATAATCTCAATACTTTCCTAATACTGATTAAATTATTAATAACACGATAACCAAGTAAATGATCTTTTCAAAGTCGTACATTATCGGTTTTCATTTCCCTTAAATATATCTATTTATATCGTAAAAGTCAATAAAGTATCCTTTAATTGACTGATAATATGTTGCGTCATTTATATATATATATATATATATATATATATAGATATGTATATATATATATATATATACACATATATATATATATATATATATATATATATATATATATATATATATGTGTGTGTATATATATATAGTTACTGATCTTAGCAACTTCCGAAATTGCATCGTTTATTCGACATTAAAAACCCTAATAATTTTCGATTAAAAGCACTGGCTTTATGACATTGTATAAAGTAGATGCAAGTTATTCTCTTTAACCAAAAAACTAGTTTTATTTTTACTTGTTTGTTTAGTAGGAAGAGTTTTAAAAATTACCCATATTTCAAATTTAATGATAAGTATTGAAAAGCAGTTTCGCAGCTTTTTTTCAAGTATTAATAGTCTTCTAACAACTGGGGAAGTAGTAAACAAGTAGTGTTTTGTATTTGTATCATTCCCAATTAACAATATTGTTAAGTAACCGAATCATCTTTAAGTTCCATTTGCCACAAATATGTAGTTAAAAATAAAAATGAAACAATATTTGTGATGATGGATATATTTGGTACTTTTATTTTCGTAAATCAATTTATTTCGTAAGTGGAAAATATAATGTTCTTAGCTGCTTTATAAAATAATATATTAATAAATAATGTTGTCGTTAAGCACTATCATTCAGCATTGTCCATATTATAAACTATAAATATTATAAAAACATCCATTGAAAGGATGAGCTTTAAAACAAGTTGGTGCGCTCTAGCGTGCGATGTCATTGTTCACCGCGGGAAGCTTTTAAAAAACTTCCACACGGTGTGTAGAGAGCTTTTGTTTGGTCTAATGTACCTTCGCAAGATTAAAATATAATAAATTATACATCTCACAAATTAAACTGATTGTTTTATGCAATAACAAAAGAAAAGAAAAATAAAATATCAGAAAACTTACTCGGTTTCCGTAGGAGACTGAATTGTGTAATTGTAATTAAATTATATATAACAGTTAATACTAAGGTGCATTTTCCTCAATACTTAATGTGTGTTACAATATTTTCATAAATTAGAAAACAATTTTTCGCCTTACAAAGAGTTGCTAGAATAATATTAATAAGGATAGTGTCTTAAAGAAATACAATAAATTGAAATAAATATTTTCATTTCCTATTTTCAAATATAGATATGTAAAAATAAATCCAACTTGGCAATACTAGCGTATATTATGAAAATATCCTATATTTTTTTTAATTTAAAGGAAAAATAGTTTTTCGATCTACTTGCTACGACATGTGTCTTAATTAACGTACCCTTGACGAGTAATAATTTTATAATAATGGGAACGTAATTTGAAAGATACGAAAAATCTGTGCACTAAACTTCACGCATTTGCGTCCACTTGAACATATGAAAAAAATTAAATAACATAAAAAAAATTAAATTCTTTTTTTCTTCAATTACTTTGAAATCTACATTTTGTATCACGTTAGAGATACTATTTAACTACTGGTAGTTTTAAAGCTAATATTTTACCACATCGTAGCGCATAATGCCGTTATTGTCGCTTTACATTCGACACATATTTTCGCTACGTCATAAAAATTTTCTCTTTACTGCTCAATACGATAATTTTGCTTTATAATAATTATATAAGAAAAATTAAGAATAACCTCCTATTTTAAACTCAAATAAGAAGTCAGAACTATATGTTAACGCGCTGTCTAATAAAGCCACAAAATAGCGGCAACGACAACTTAATCGTTAGATACATACATTTGGACATCTCACGTTTATTTTTACATTTGTATAACGTTTGTCGGTTTTGAAAACAACGGTTATTTCGCTTTAATATAAATAAATAAAAATATTGATAATATTCCCATTTTTTGAAATCTGATAAAACGTAACAGATCTACCTGTCTGTCACATTTCATTAGCGCAAATCACACGTTAAATGTTTTTGGAATTTTATGTTTGTCTCTATACTTTTATAAAGTTCTTTTCTTTAAAAATTAAAGATAGTTTTACTTAATATCAATCCATAAAAATTGAGTATATCCTTCTATTTTCAAATCGAATAAAATGTAACAAATCTACTTTCATCTCAACGCGCAAACTTCCAAAGGAACAAAGTAAGCGGCAACGGCAATATAATCTTTAAAAAAATTTGGAAATTCTTTATTTATCTTTACACTTGCATTATGTTTTTGCTTTTAAAATCAAAGGTCTTAAAATATACAAATGGTTACAGAATATATTGATCGAATTTAAGTAAATATCACTCTGACTAGCTATCAGTCGTTAACAACCAAGCAACTCCCTAACCCCATTCCTAAACTTGTCGATGGAACAGAAAAAAACAACAAGAATGAGTGCGTTTGTAGTACACGAAGGATGGGCGAATGCCGGAGGATATTCGTGCGCATTATAGGTAGGTAAAATAAACTATGATATATCGAGGTACTAAACTTAAAACAGAGCTATAATTAACATAGTGATTTTCAAATTTGACAAAAAAATGCACGTTCAAAACCTCTTTCCGTGGGAGTTAAAAGGAATTACCCCGACCGTACCCTGTTTAAAATCTAAATGGAATAAATAAGAAAAATACCCACACATTTTTTAATATAAAAACTATTGAAGTTTGTAATATTTTCTACAGCAAGAGGGTATAAGCACTAAGGTACATATACCCTCAGATTGCCTACGGACACCAGATGTATGATTTCTTTTTAATAACACTATGAACAAAATAGATGAATAACATTACGATGAAATCGGTATTATATAAATTACAAGAATGCCGTGTGATAAATCCCAGTATTTTGTATGCTTTCTGACATGTTTCGATGATATGTTTGTAAAATGTGAGATGATTATCCGGAATTACACCGAAATTCGAAATAGATGAATTCATTTCGAGTGTAGTTCCGTCTAGCTTGCAACTGTGCATATTACGGTAACATAAGAAGAAGAGAATTAATGATATTCTACTTCAAAAGCAATTGAAATGAGACAGATAAATATACCTATATGGATACCCTGTCTTCTTAGAAAACTAAATAAGTGGCAAAGACAAAGCAGGCGTTAAATCTTTTTGAAATCTCACGCCTCATCTCATGCCTCACATAAAAACACATCATAAAGGATTATTGATAAAACGTTTTACCTTATTTCGAATAAAAGAAATGAGGAAATTCAAAATAAAATGTAGACAAACATATGTAGCGTAAGCTCTAAAAATCGAATGAATATAAACACCAACACCTAAACACGAATATTTTTATAATCAAGAGGGGTAGTGAAAACTTTTGAATAAAAGAGGTCTCAGAATGAATTATTGTGAATGGAGAAAAATACATATTTTACTGAAATTTTGGTGACTAATTTTATTTACTTCAGGCCGTTGTCAATTCGAGATATGAATATTTTACACTTATGAGAAAGGAATCTAGCAAAAGTCTAAAAAGCAAGTAAATTTAAAAAAAAATATTTAACACCCTCTTAATTGTTTATCGTGGTATTATTATTAACATCACAAATTCCAATGGGGATAGTAAGCTGCGAATAATCTTTTTAGATATAATTAATATAAATAATTTTTTTTCCAAGAATTCATTCATTTTCATGGTTGTCCTGAATCATAAATGACGTAATAATAATAGCCTTTTAAAATTGTTTTTTATAAATAACTCTCTAAATTGTAAATAACCTTTAATACAATTAGTTTTTTTTTAATATCTTGAAAAGAAAATGAAATTTTTTTTCTGAAATCATGTGATACTTACTTCTTGTACTGAAATAGGCATAATCAGCACTATTATCTTTGTATATTTTGTATGGTCACGAGCTAATCAAAAGTACTTTGAACGAGTATCATCTGATGGGAGTAAATATCATGGTATTTCCATAAATAATAGTACATAATGGAAAGAAAGATATAATGAATCCGAAAATAAGTAAAGGAATATCTTCAAAATGTACCCTTAGGTATCATTTACATACTTTCGAACAGATATTTCACAATCAAATTCAGCCTCTGAATTAAAAGTAACTGGCCGCGACTTGTTTAATAAAGCTCTCAGCACACAAAAGTCGTGTGGCTAATGCTTGTGTTGTTGTCAAGTCGTAACATATGGCAGCATTTTATTGTTTAATAAAACTTCTTTTTGTTAATTAATATTAAAAAACGTAATTTATGTCATGTATGAAACAAAACAATATTTCAATTTATTAACCATTTTTTTTAAATTTTATTTATAACCTCTGTAATGGATATTTTCGCGTTAATCAACTAACATTATGCCAATCTCATTTTATATGATAACATAATTTAACCACCTACTGACTTGGTGAAAATGTTATATTTTTAACTATGTTATTAATTTTATATATACAACGGCCTTTTTTCTGACAATATCTTCACAGTTAAGCTGCACACCGCAAATTTTGCGGTAAAGGTTGCGTAAAATTATCTCAATACTCATTTCCTGTGAAAGATGCGATGTGTCATAATATTATCAAGACATTTTTGATTGCATTTCAAAAGACCTTCTTAATAATACTTCATTCGGCACAGCGGGTGATAAAAAATAATCTTATCTATACACACACACCTACACACACACACACACACACATATATATATATATATATATATATATATATATATGTATATGTACATATATATATATATATATATATATATATATATATAATATAATTTTGTCACAAATTAAAAGAATTATTATGAAATGACACATATATGGACAGAGGGATAATAATGAGTATAAAGTTTTCGTTTTTGCCATTTGGCTACCGAATGTTTTTAAATTCCACTGTTTTTATACCTTAGGACTAAAAGTAAAACAAACAAAACTTAACGAGAACTTGAACTACAAACTTGAAACTACATAGACCATTAAAAAGACTCCGCCTGTAACAAAATGAAAAAGCTACTAAAATTAAAATGTTCAGAGGAAAAAAAATCATTTGGTCTTTTAATTTTCTTTTCTAAATATTAAAAAATTATTTTATTTAAGATTACATACTATTTATACAGGTATTTAAAAAAAAAATTTGTTCGATTTTGTTATCATTTCATTTATGATATTTGAGACAATCTTAAAATCGTTATAATAAATTTATTCAATGAAGGAAGAAAATAATTTATAAGGAAATATTTGCAATTTAAAGTCTAATTTACAATCACAATATTTTATTCGTGATATTAATACCGATCTCACATCAGATGTTTAAAAATATATGTTTTAATTAACCCCAGAAATAGTCCTAAATTTATTTTATTTGCTTGCTTTAGTTTTTTGCTAGATCCCTTTCGATGAGACAACGTGCAAGATTCAGATCTAGTAATTAATTTACACCGACAGCCTGAAGCAAATAATATTAGTCATCAAAATATCGGTGAAATATGTAGTCTTTGGACCCTCGGAAAAATTAGTTAATTATTTAATTCATTACTATTATTAAAGATATTTGTGATAATAAAGAGTAGTAGATTATCTATTAAATGTTATCATTAAACGATAACCTAGGTTTCCGTGTTTATGTACTTATGTGTCAATCACAATATGTAGCCGTTCGTTTTTTTAATGTTTTAATCAACACACTAAAACGTAGTTTTTTAGTAAACATTTTAAAATATCGTTACAACAAATGTCAATATATCATTCTAATGACAGTTGTTGTAAATAAATTCCTGGCAGAATTTTTAGTTAGTGATAAGGAACGTTAAATTCCATCTTGAAATCGATCACCTTACTTCGTTATCATTATTTACGGTAGCCATTAATATTCGGAGAAACGTAGCAGTGAATTACATACCTCTAAATATTATTCAATGATTGATACAGACGATTCTTTAATGTAGAAAATTACTTTCCTGGACATCCGTATTGCAATACAAATATTTATTTGGATAAGTGAAAAAATTGTAATTTACCGTAAAAAATAAGAAGAATAATTATTCCTTCATTGAATTTTAATGGATACAACATAACTTTAATGGACATATGGAGATTAATGACCACCAACCACCACGTCAATACAGTCTAAATATTTTTCAAATGTTTGACTTTCTATTTGATAAATGTTGCCACTTTTCCGTGTTATACTTTAAATGAATTAGACCAAAAACGTTCTTACATATATATATATATATATATATATATATATATATATATATATATATATATATATATATATATATGTGTGTGTGTGTATATATATATATATATATATATATATATGTGTCCTATTTTCGTCATTATAACTCCTTAAAAAAGTACAATTCGCATCAATCCGTTAAAATAGTTTATAGTGCGCCAGTTATCGGTACTGTGAATGATCTGATATATAATGATGATCATATTTTTAACTCTAGATCTACTAGAGATTTTGAAAAGAAAATGAAAAACTCAACATTTGATTTTTTTTTTACATTATATTAGCTTGTTAATGTGTTTTAGCCTTGGCCAATAAAGTGAAAACAAACACTGATTAAAATTGTGCTAACAAAATATATTCTGTTTTGCAAAAGAAAACACAAAAATCAATCAAAATTGAAAAGAAAACAATGTACTTTAATCTATAATTCTTTAATTTAATCTGAAATAGGTAAAAATAAAATATATTCCTTATAAAACTAGGGCAAAATTACATTAATCCAGTCTCTCTTTGTTACTTTTTATATAATAAGGGCATTTTTAGTACAAAGAAATACCAGGTTTCTTTAAAGCAATTCCTCTCGTTCCAAAAATACTTAAACGAACAAAAATTATTTTACGTATTTTTGGCAATGGATGGATTACTTGCCTACCTTAGGGTCTACAAGACTCCACGTTCTAGCTTGCAGAAGGTTAAGTGCCGCATTTTTTACAAGCAACTTCAAATGATATATTGTAAATATATCTGCCAACTACTCACTGGGCCGACTTATGTTTATATGTAAATCGCACGTTACCGGTATTTAATACTCCGATTCCGCTAATTTATTGTAGTTCTGGGAGTAGCCTATTTCGCTGTACGTCCTTACGTAGGATATTAAGTAAAACAGCTTCGTCTACATTATAGACGTAGGTAACACTATCGACATAGCAATCACTGTCGTCTACATTATCGACATGGAGTCACTGTTTTCAAATTCGTAAAATTTGATACAAAATAGATGAAAGCATTAAATATTTGTGTGAACATGCAATTTGAGTGCTGAATGAAACATTGAAATTTAAATGGAATAAATTTTCGTGATTTTAGTATTTCGATATGATAATATAGCCAAAGGATCAGTAATTTGTTTCGAGAAATATTATTAATTTTCGGAAAATTAAAATAAGTAAACTAAGTATGTGTTTAATTTAATAAAAATTCTATTAAGCAGAAATCAAAAACCTTTTTATGATTCCACACATGCGTTGATTTACTATTTATTTAGCTGTTTAAATTAAAACATAAAAAATATATAGAAAAAAATTACGGATTTCGCAATGAAGAAAAATTTATATTATATATCACCCCTCAGGTTTAAGTGTTTATTATTATATTTTAGATATATTTGAAAACAATTTGTCGCCTTAGGAAATTATGCTAGAATAGATTAACATAAATAAAGCATTAAAGAAATACAATAGAATGAAAATGAATATTTTCATTTCCTATTTTTCCCATAAATATGTAAACTTTATATTAAACTCTGAATTTTTCAATACTAGCATTCATTATAAAAATTTCCTATTTTTTTTTCTTAGAGGAAAATTACCTTGTCGATCTACTTGCCGCTACATGTGCCTTAGTTAACATAACCCATGTAGAATAATTAAATTATACCACGGGGAATAAAATTTGAAAAAAGCAAAAAATATCGTAATTTTTGTATCCACTTAAATATAGATGCACATATTCAAAAATAACATTATTTTCCTCCTAAATTGCTATAAACGCATTTAAAAAAAAAATTTAAATTTTATATTCATATATCATACATAAGAAAAAAATTTAAATAGTTTCCAAACCAACATTTCAGTACAGCGTAGCCCATAATCCCCGGTGATGGTCCCTTTCCATTCGTTACACATTTTCACGACGTCTCAAAAATTTTCTCTTTATTGAAATATAAGATCATATTTTCTATACCAAGTACACAAGGATAACTGAGAATATTCTCTTATTTTAAGACCAAATAAATTGTGACAGCAACCCCAATGACTCACAGGTAGAATATGTCAACGCGCTGCTTTGTGAAGCCACAAGTTAAACGGCAAAGATAACTTAATGGCTAAATATATTTGGAGATCTTATGTTTGTGTTAATACTCGTATGACGTTTTTTGGTTTTAAATTAAAGGTTATTTCGCATTAATAGCAATATATAAAAAAAATATCATACGCTATTATCTGAAATCGAATGCGATAGATCTATCTACATATCAACACGCAAACGCAATAAATAAGTGGCAACAATAATTTTAGCATTAAACATTTTTGAAAATTTTTCGTCCTTCTTTATATTTTTATAGCGTTTATGAACTTTAAAATTAAAGATCAATTCGTTTTATTTTTCATTTTCTTATTATCGAAAACATCATGCTCAACGCACAGATTTATCCAAAGCGACTGGATAACACTTTCCTAAAGCTTTAAATGGAGCGAAAGAAAAATAAAAAATGTTCGTTTGTCTCTCTCAGATTTCTCATGAATTCTTTCAAACTGCGATATTTTTTGAGTACATCAATTCCTTGTAGTAACTCTACATTGAAAAGTGAACAAGAGTTAAATCAGGAGATGGCAAATATTAAGACATAAGCCCGCTAAGATTAATTTACGTCCCGCGGAATGCCCGTGTACCCTAATAATTTCTTACGTTCAAGGTATAGTCACAATATTTGCGACCGTTTTTTAATATAACGTCTTTGCACGTCTGTAAATGAACACCCTCTAGACACTGTGTTAGATCTTAAAAATATTGCTTTTTAAAAATTTGGTATGAGACTCCTCCTTCATTCAATCTGCGGATGGAAAATAGACAATTAGCTGCTTTTTCAGTAGCCCAAATCAAATATTGATACTATATTGTTATTGTAAATTGGGTCGATAATGTTAGATTAAAAAAAAATTCACTTTCTTCTTGGCTTCTCAACATTTTCTGACAAAATCATATATTTCCGTCATCATTTTCAAATTCCAATTATTGAACTTTAATGGAGTGACCATTACCCAGAATATGTGACCAATTCCAGATTTTGGGACCCTCAACTCGGCGTTCCACTGTCTTGACACTTGCTGACGCGTTGCTTTAATCATATATTCTTAAGATCATACCGTGGTCAGGGAACCGCTCCGGTCGAGGCCTATCTTTATGTTTTACATGTGCCCTGCATAGTTTTATGACTTTTTTTGTTCCATTTTGGGTAATCATAATAGTAATGCATTTTCACTCCGGGAAAATAGTGACGATTTCCAGTTCGAAATAAACATATAAAAACATTAAGTAGTTTAATAATCCAATATTATTTTCCGAGATGCTCAATTTATTTATTCGCACTAATCCACCTAGCTATACGCTACAAAGTTCAGGAAAATATTGAAAAATCGTTAAAGAAAATAAACCATAAAACAAGTCAAAAGCAACGTTAAGAGCAAGAATTAAGCAAACGAATGAATAACTGGTTCGGTACTTTCACCGGCACAAGTGGAAATAATTCGTAAATAAGTTATATTTACATCATATTATCACTCTTTAAGATGAATATAGCTCAAATTTGATTACATTCATCCTAAATTTTTCTTTTTTAATTACTCACGAAATCAGGTGTTTCAAATATTTCGCGTCTCTGTTAATTTTTTGTTGACATGTTAAACCATATGTAAGTGAATGTTTTTGTCCTTAATAGGTCATTTAGTCAACTAGTTGATAAAAAAATATTCTGTTTAGAATTAATTAAATCACAATTACTCATGCCATAAAAACATTTTGTTTCTAATCTATGAGTTTGGCTTAAAAACAAAAAAATTATTACCGAAAAGTGAGATACAAAAAAGATTATCAAAGATCGCTGAACATACATAGATATGTTTACGATAGGCTTTGGATATTACATACCTCGAAGTATCTTTATAGAATAGAAAATTATAGACGAACTCCAATTTTTTTAATGCATGCCATGCATTAGTCATGAAATAATTTCTTAAGTAAGTTCATTAATGAATGACGTTATATAAATAAATTAATTAATCATAAAAATATGAAATGTTAACTTCTTTAAATGACTGCACTTGCTTACGATAAATATACAATTTTGTTATCAAAGTTAACTGTATGAAGGTCTTGTGTAATCTCACTGCACGTAATATGAGTTCACATATAATTACACAGATTTCTTTTGTCTATTAGAATATTACTTCATTAGAAATAAGCATAAAATTTTGACAAGAAACAAAAAAATCAATTCGTTTTGTATCAATATCTTTGAACATCTAAATCTTATGATTTGTTCACAGATTTTTTTTGTTGCCACAAAGAAAAATTTCACTACATTTTTTCAATGAAATTAAAAGGGATATTTAAGTAAGAAAATCGATGCATCGAAATAAAATAAGTAATTTTTAATTCTAAAAAAAGAATTACCAAATTCACAAGATGAAATTTTAATACTGATATTATGTCTGATACATAGGTACTGGTATATACTAAATCGGCGCCAAAATGAATCGCGAGTTGGAGATCTAAGAATCAAAATAACAAAACTCCACTAAAACCTTTGATGGACTAAAGGTCATCATTCGTGGTTCTTTGGAGAACATGAATTTTTATTCGTCATATATTAGAATTATATTCAGATCATGATTTACCTACACTAAGAGCTAGATTTTAAACATTAACTGATTTAAAATCAATACAATTTATGTCTAACGTTTATATCAATAAAAAGCAAAATTAAAACTTTTTAAAAAACCACGACGAACATAGTCGTTGTAATTGAAAAACGATTCAATAACTTTTCGAAAATCCCCAACTAAAATAAAACAAGTACTTATTAATATAATTACAAACCTAAGAAAATCCGTCGGGGTTGCCATTGTTATTTCCTTTCCCAAGATCAATTACATTGTAGCAACATAGAAAAGCTATTTGCGCACCTAAGAAAATTTCAGTTAGTCACGAACTGATAAAACTCCAAAATTATAGGCATAGGCAGAGCGCATATGGCAGTGCTTTTTAAGCTACAATTCTAAAAACTTCCATAAAATCGGCTTTGCTGGTCCTTTAAATCCATTTTTATAGGTTATGTATAACTTGTACCGGCTACGATTATGTGTACTTTAGAATGAAAGGAAAACAATTATAGAAAGGTTTTTTTTTTAAAAACCAAGTTGAAAATTATTAATGGCTTGTTGAAAATTAGCGATACAATTTTTTATATCGCGTGAGGATAATAGTTTTTCCAGTATTCAAATGCTTGCTCAGATGTTCAGATGCTTCTAAACTTTTCGTTTTAAACTCAACTATTTAACATTCCAAGCGTGGTACGTCCATTTGAGTTTTTTCAAAATACTATTTAAATTAAATTTTGAAGGAACGAAATTGCAAAGTGGCATTAAAATAAAGTTTTGGCTTTCTTAAAAAACAAATTAAAATGATTAGTCCCATTCATATCCATAGCAAAAAACGTTAATCTCGTCATTTTCACTTCACTTAGTTGAGGATAACGTCTTGCAGCCAGATCAAAAATAGAACGGTAATTTCGTAATACACTGAGCGGAAGATCGGCGATTGGTTCTGTTCATACAAATCTCGGATGAAAACTTTCGTAAATGGTTGTTAGCTGTAAAGCCTACCGAAGTAAGTAATTGGAAGAGTTTTAATGATTTTTTTTTTGTTTTAAAAATTCAGCAGGTACTGGTGGTTAAAAGTTTTATTTTATTACTGGTAATGAACGCAAGAGCGTATAATTTTTCATCTTATTCGAGACGATAAATATAGTTCAAAACAAATTTGTGACTAAAAATATAAAGCACAAGAGGTACTAGCATATCACAGGATATGAGTTAGAAAATAACGATATTTGTAAAAGGAGAAAAAGAATAAAAACGAAAAACGATTTTGGTATAGAAAAAAATATAGAATGAAACGAATGTCAATAGAAGTCACTTGATTCAAAAGCCATTAAAATAGGTTCCATTAAGATAGTTTTTAATTAAAATTATCTGAAATATGGATTCAAAAAGATCTATTCCGAAATATTGTTTTACATTTCATAGATATGGCTACACGAAATAGTTGTGGTTGTGTAGCTTTCCAATCTAAAGCGTGCTGCAGCATTGTAAACTATTTAATAGAAAAAAAACATGAAAATATGTTCCAAAAGTAGTCGCATATCTCACACGATAAAATAGAAAAAATGTACTTCTGTTTTACATACATAACTCATAATTTTTCTCACGTTTGTTTTTAAAAGTTCAATATGGTGTAGTGCTAATTTTCGACATAACAGGATTATCCTTTGAATGGATATGACATGCAAATATTATAACTTATTTCATTCATATTAAATAAAATGGAAAAACAGAGAACTCATGATGGAATTTCAATCTGTAGAGTTCAAAAAAAGACGCGTACGTGAATGTAAAAAGTTTTATGTGTAAAGAGTGAACATAATTTTAGTAAAGCAGAAAGTAAGATCCTTTCTTCTAAAGATTTAAATATCAATTTCACTGGAGTCACTTCCGCGTTACAAAAATTAAAAACTTAATAAAGATATCTCAGGAACAATCATCCGGCTGTACTTATTTTCGCATCGATATATTTTCGCGTGAATTCCAGATGCCAAAGTAAAATTCTAACACACTAATGAACTTGCACTAATGGAAAAAATGGCAGGCAAACCAATAACATATTATGGAAATTTAATATTATGTAAAAAGAAGTGAAACCTATAATGTGTCACTATATTATAGAATATCACGGATTAAGCAAAATTTAAGTCATGTAGTATTATCACGTAATATTATACGAAACAGAATGACTTGGCTCTACCAATATAACTTTTGACATATCATATTTCAAAAGTTATAGTAATAGTAATATTGAAAATAATAAAAGATATAGTAATATTGTTGTAAAATAAAAAAAAATTAACATGTAAGTAAACGACAAAGAATTTAAATTGTGTGTACATTTAATTTCGAAACATTTAGGCACTCTAATATCATTACAGGAACCGTTAAACGAAATATTTTGTACATTGTCAGTTTCACTTTTCTCAGTAATTTGCATTTTAATCGTAAACACTTTATAATAGTTTTAAATATATTTCCCTTAAATTACAATGTATCACTCGGTTGATTATGCCTGCTCTCTATATTGATGCAGCAAAAATGAATGTTAAAGAGTTAAATATTAAAATTTAAATATATAAATTGACTAGTTAAAATTTATTCCCCATGTGTTTCATGAATATCGAACGAATTACATACTGCTCCTGTATCGGGTAGCGACCGCATCGCTAAGTCAAATGACGACGAATAAATAATTACGTTAACAGGCGTAAATTATTTCCAACCCTAACGGTGTGATTAATATTTCATGTAGCATTTGCATTTACTTTCCTTAAGCTGCTTAAAACTGTGTATGTAATAAATCTGTTAACTTAAAAGGTTAATATAAAATTGAAGAGGTTAGAATTATCCAATTATTAGAAAGCGTCGTTCTAAATTCGCTTTGGAAAATTTAATTCTAAAGAAATTGTACCAAAAAGGTAAATGCCTCAACAAATACTTGTCTCTGTCGTGTTCTAATTTAATCTAAATCATAAGTTTCCCTTCAACACTATTTATGGATTTTTTATATTTCTAATATTTTATTCTTCTCTGAATAATCTTTTCTTCTTTTTAAACTTTTTCAAAATCCAAAAATGTAAAAATGAAGCAAAGAGTAGGTAGGAAAGAAGGTGCAAAAAATTGGTGTAGTATGAAAGCTGTATCAATATCAGCAATATTTAATATAGTTTGAAATGTTTATGGTAAAAATGAAAATTAATCTTTATATTCCAAAACTAAGGTTAACTGCCACTTTCTCTATTAGTAAAAGATTAAAGTATTTCGTCAGATAATAATATCAAATAAACAGTTTTGAAGTAGCTACCATATTAACAAAGTTAGTCAAATTAATATGGAATTTTTAGTTTTTATTTATTTAATCTATGAAAAGTGTGTATGGATTAAAAACTATTACCAATAATTACCACCCAGTATCTTTAGGTTTGTTCCATAGCTTGAGGAAAATCGCCATCTTTAATGAATATTGTATTATTACGTTAGCAAAATTATATTCCTGCAGTACTGCAATCTGCATGTCCTTGGAAGACAATAAATTTAAGTGCGTTTTTTACTATAAAATAAAAGTTATATCGGATTTGTAAATATACTTACATTCTTACGCACGCTTCATTAACTCATGTTTAAAATCAAAGAGAAATTGGAACAATTTTGTCGGTAAAAGTTTTTTTATTATTTATTTGTACTACAGATTGTTCTTAGTTTTCGAAATTTGTTTACTATTTAAATATAGAGTAATAAACAAGTTATTTTCTATATAATTTTAAAAACTAAAATTTTGGAAATTTTAATATTTAAAACTGTGGAAACAAATTTTACCAAAGATTTTATGAATCGTAAACCTTTCTTTTCTACATGAAATATTTCTCTCTTTATTCCGTTATGAAATTTAATTATTGAACAACTGATCCTAGGCAACATTCATGCGATATTTTACTTTACAGAAAAAGATAATTTTTTTTGTGGAATAATCCACGTTACTAAGTTAGATAATAAGTTTTGGATTCTGAGTTCGGATTTTTTCTAGAAATTTTCCTAAAGTCCCGAAATACTTTACTGTAAGATATTAATAGGCTGAAATACGCCGAGTTAATAATAGTCTAATGCATAGCATGTATGAAAGAGGGAATAAATTGATTTCGGGAAGGACTTTATTAATTTGTGAATTTTGTGTATCAAAAATTATTGACATTGACATATGACTTCGATAGGTCGAAGCAATTAGTAACTAGCCATGACAAGTGCCGTTGCATGCCTACTCAAAAAAGTAGATGTATATTATATACTTACTTAAAGGAATGAAATATTATACAGGCTCTAACACCAGCTTCTAACTTTTTTGTGCTAGAGCCTTGAACAAGCACTCTCGAACAGGAAAATCTCAGCATTTAGTTTATTTCATCTGTAGAAAATAATAGTATACGAAATTATGCGAAATTTATTGCATTAGATGATCAAAAAATAGAGAGTTGAAATATGTTTTATTATATATTAAACTATAATACCACCCAAACGAAATTTTCTTCATACTATGCTATTACTAGTTTTAGAGATATAAAAGTCCAAAACTTGCAATATTTTAACACATCACAAAGTAACTGCTACAGAGAGAGAATATTGCAATCATGTTGTTACAGAACCCTAGTATTGTCACAGGCAGTAGGACTAACGATGAAAAAGAAAGATTAGATTTATTTTTGGTTAATTTCACTAATGATATTTTTAAATTATAGGTGACTTCTTTAACTAACACAAACCTTTAATTGTTTTGTTTGTTTGATAATGGTCACTGTTTGATTTATTTATAATCTGGAGATGAAAACTGAAAGTAACTATTTTAGGAAAGCGAATATTTTGTTTGCAAAATGGTCTGAGCCACTTTCAGGACATGTTACAAAGAATATTCATAGTGAAACATATTAAAAAAATACTAAAAAATTATTCCATTAAATATCTTTAATAGGTCAAGTGTAAAGGCAACCTATTTTAAAGATCCAGGTCCTTATTTTCGACATTACATTTGTATATACTAATGTAATGTCACATGTGTGTATATATATATATATATATATATATGTATATATATATATATATGTATATATATATATATATATATACAGTGATTTTATTTGCATTGCTCACCGACAAACTGGACGGCAACAAAATCAAAAAATTACTTAATACGATTGATAAATATATTTTTCACAATGTCTCCATTTTTGCACATTATATCAATTTATTATACTCGATTCGTAATAATTTATTCGAAAGAGCAGCAATCTCTAATTATTGCATTTGTTTCCAATTTAGCGGTAAATTCACGTATCAGTTTCAACGAAAGTCTTCAGTTGGTCTAACACCGATTTAATGAAATACGAAGTAAATTTTATGTATGTTAAATTAAATTCAGTAACTATGACCTTATTCAAAATATATGTAATTAGGTGTTGGTGAAACTTCAACGGAATAATGAATTATCATGCGCAATACGGCACCAAATTTGAGTATATATTATTATTCTTCGAATGTATGTTACATAGTAATAGACAAGCTGTTTGTGAATAGAATGTCATTACTAATCTCATAGTAATACTAATTAAATTTAGCAATGGCTTCTGGAAAAACAACGCAATTTTTTGACTAATATACATATATATATATATATATATATATATATACATGTTTTATACATAAATATATGTATGTATATATAACGTAATAAATGCATGCAAAGAAATTAAAATATTTATTAAAATATTCCAGGTTCCTTTCACTCGTTTTTTTCTAAACTTCCAAGATAAAAATCATTTTAAATAAGTAATTTTATCATTATACTTTTGGGTGTTTGCTTTTTAATACACATTTGTTAATATCATTATTTTATTTTCCATTAAGTCAAAAGTTACGAAGAGTTGTCCTTTGGTAGAACTAGTCAAGTATCAATTTTTGAAGTCGATCTTGAGTGCATCAATTGATATATGATCTCATATTTTTGTCTGCCTTTATCAACGTTGTTTATATCGGTTCTTGAAATAAATATGTTAGTATGAATATTAAGTAAACAAATTATTGGCTAATTGATTAAACTCATTATCAAGTTTTGCGTGAAGTATATTACACAATAACATGCGAGATAAAATTTCTTCCGTTTAATTTTATACATATAAGAAACTACTTAGGAATTTTTATCGTTTGCTGTAAGTGCTACTTAGTAATAAAAATTGAGCACTTAAAATTTACCCAAGCTGCAACATACTGTGCGCGATAGGAAAACAATTTCAAAAAAGATATTTTCTTTAACGTCCTGTTTCAGAGATGTATTTGCAAGAGATGCAGACGTAGATTTCCCTACGCCTCACGCACGCTGAAATGAGAAATTTTAATATTTGATTTGAATCTTTAATCAACCTAATTTCCGAATGAAAGTTGAAGGCTTAGCCAGAGTATTAATGAACCAGTTGTGAAATATTGAATATCCTTGAATAGCGAATATATTTTGTCGCAAACATATCAATTATTAAACTCACCTGAAATTAAATATTTTTTAAATTATCACGGTAAATTATGTGGGAAATAATTATTAATTTTCATAATAATATTCTTAAAATGAAGTTATACAAAAAAAATGTACGTAGTAAAATTAGTAGAATGAAATAAAAGTGTTATTTCGGAGATTAACATAATGAGTTTGTTTTCATATTATCATATCCAAAGGGAAATGCATAAAACATTTAATCTAATGGAATATTTAATATGTGCATTAATTTAGGGTTTACGAATTTAAGAAATGCACTTTTCCGACGATCAATCACAATTACAAGGTAGAACTTTGTAATTTGATATAGTTTGAAGAATGATATATTTCTCGCGCTAATACAAGTTTTTATTCCATTGTTAAATATGTGGAAAATTTGCAAATTGCTATGAAAATATCATAAACTACATCATAAACTCAAGATTATATTGTAGTTGCTAAGAAAATTACAAGAATATTGCTGTAGTAGCTGCAATACGCAAATTGGAAGAAAGAAAAGCAAACAATATGGGTGTCTAAAGGAAATTAAAAGACGAGGAATATTTTAATTATGGAATTATTTATCTTTAATATATTTTCCTTTAATCATATTTAAGAAAAGATGAACTGCTTAACAATTTACGTACTATTCGGTACAAATACTTTTATTTTTTACATAGCTGAATATATTTAACTAAAACATTTATAGAATTGTATATTTATATAAAGATTGCATGAAAATTGCTTTGTTTTTTATATAAAATCGCACTTTAAATACAAACGTTCGACCATGCTTCTTACAAAATGCAAACTTTAATACACGTCAAAATAAAATATTATTACCTTATTTTATTGTTGAGTATATGAACTATCTGTGTAGTCTGGCTAAAAACGTTTATTGCACCGTCGCAGGTGAATGCGTACAATTTACATTAGTTTTGTATTTGAAGGGCCTTAATATTTTTGTTTTATGGGAAAACAATTTAAAATGCTATTCGGTTTACTAAGTATCAACAATGGGAATGGTTTAATGGAAATTACTGGTCCTGTTTTTTAAAATTTTATTTCAAATTCCTTTCTTAATTCTAAGGTTAGAAAATAACTATTAAGTATAACTCGCAGTACGATAATTCTAAGGTGTATATTACTAGATACTTATGTGTATATTAAAGTTTATACCTATATTGAATATATTTGGCATTAATTTTGTAGAAATTTATTATTCACAATTAAATGAAACTACGTGATGTAGTATTATTAATATTTCAGGTGGGATATTAGCAAATATCTTTGCTAATATCCCACCTGAAGATGTTGTAATACAACGAAACCTAGGTCGTGGTAAAGAAATTAAAGATAGTAGAAATAATACTACATCACGTAGTTTCATTTAATTGTTTATACCTATAGATTAAATGGTATTAATAATCTACCAGTAAATAATATTTCTATTGACATGTCTACAAATTTTAGTATTACTCACCATGTAAATAAATTCATGATACATATAAAATTTTGTGAATTTATGTAAAATAATGTAACCCAGCATTATTATTATATATGTTGTGCAGAATCAGATTCAAATGCTACCTTTTGAATACAAATTTAATTCTACGTGAATGCGAATTTAATTTTAAAGTTCATTAAAATTCACAATGCCAAAAAATTCTAAATTATCCATTTATCACAAATTCGCTCTATTTGTAATATCCTATTTTTATTTTTTATATATATTCAGTTTGATGTCTAGCAAAAAAGGTTTGATTGCTAAGTACTGTTATGCCCCGTTGTGATTTTAATATACAATTTTTAAGTTTCAATTATAAATTTTGTTGTTTGCACTGAAACATTTTATATTAAATAAATATTCCTCTTTCTCAGTATATTCATCCTATGTGTAAGATGAAACAGATAAAGTAAAAAATTAATATACATATAAATAATAGTCACGAAATTCAGTATTGGTTAATTCTACAAGAATTAAAATTAATTTAAATATTAATATTACTACCCGAGTGTCGGTTATTAAGTTTGTAAGGAATCCCAACTTTATTACTCATTGCAAAGCCCAGCTCAGGCGTCAGTCAAAGGCTATATATATGTATATATATATATATATATGAACTATCTATATATATATATATATATATATATATATATATGTCTGTGTGAGTGTGTGTGTGTATATATATATTCTCTCAACGCATGATTCACAATAAAACTTTCCTTCCTATTGAATATCAGCATATATTTATTGAAATTTTATTGCAGAAAAAAAATGTATCAGCCATGTATTTAATTTAAAGCTTATAAAATAATTTAAATACTTGTAAATTATAGGCTAAAAATATTTATGCACAACAAAATAATTCAATACATGAAATAAGGAACGGTATGACGTTTTGGAACGTTCTTTGAAGGTCAATATTGACGGGAAAACACTAACATTCTACTACCTTTTATTCGATTATTTTTATCATCCGCAAATTTTTTATATTGCATATGTGAAAAGCGCTCGTTTTTCTGTACTTATGTCCATTGAACTGCATAATTGTGACAAGTAAAATAACGATCAAGCAATTTCAACCATGATTTATTAAAATTATATGGTTCCTGTTATGGAATTATTTGATATCTTTAAAATTATTCAGTTGACTTGTTAAATTTATAAATACTTACAAATACTTCTAAACTTATAAATACTTCTAGGCTTCTCCTATGGAATTCTTTAACAACTTACTAAATTTGCAAACATAGTCGACCTGCACTGAATTTTATTATAATGTACTGCTAATTACTTCTTTACCTCAAAAGGAAAATCAATCATGTGTCTATCTGTCTATCTACAAAAGCTGTTTTTGTCCAAATCTCTAGACGTAGAAACGTTACATTTTGAAATGTAATAAAACACATTAACCTGCAAATATTTCAATAGCTAACACTCAAAAATATTCACATGGAAATTTCAGAAAGGCCGAAAATGTTAAGTGTTATATCTCCAGAGATATACTGACAATTTGCAAAAAATATAACCAAAAGTATATGCAAAAGTAGTAAAGCTTAATTTTTTTTAAATATGGGTATTTGGAAGCTTACGCAAACATTGTTTGAAACTGTGGCTATGATTCTAGATATCGTAATCTTTTAAATATACACCAGGTTTTTATGCCCGTTAAAGACATAGCTGGCCGTATATAACGTATATAACGTTTTGTTAAATTAATATTTTTAAACATTTTAATAAAAATACTAAGTATTCTTAAATGTTTAAGAATACTTAGTATTCTTATTAAGCTGTTTACAAATATTAATTTGACACACTTTCTTAAATTTTTAAATGCATGAATGTGTGCGAAACTTTCATAGTGTGAGTTCTACTCATGCTTGATAGGTTTTCAAGGATTAATTCACTTTTTCTATGTGGTAAATATACTTTGAAACTAATGTCGTAAAGTTCAGTATGTGAAGGCTATAAAACTGTAACAAATATGCGGAAACAATAACCAGCTCATTAAGTTAACAATTCATCAGTGAAACAAATCACAAAAATAAATAAGGCCTTTTGGTGTTTCTCAAATTTTCAAATTTAAAATAAATTGTAAGTTTCCATATTCCTTTACGAAAGGGAATATAATATACAAAAAAAATTATTAGTGTCTCTTGAACTCAATTACGAATTATTTTCTCTCGGTGTGATTTACGGATTACCTCTTGATCTGATTTACGAATGATGACTCATCATTCGTAAATCAGATACCATAGTGGCCGAAAACGTATAAATATTAAAGTTAAGCAATTAACATGAACTCAGTGATTAATAAAATCTATTTTGTAGCTTTTCCTTGGTTAATTTCGTACAAAATACTTGTATATCGTGTAACTCTCGGAAATATAATAAACCTACACCGCTCCACTACAATAAACTCACTAATATAAGTAGTGGGAAAACCCACACAAACCCGGCTTCCACCATTATTTTTGAAACATATAAATGTTGTTGGATATTCGTAAGAGTTAATATTTGCTAATAGCCCATCTGAAGATGTTGTATTACAACGAAACCTAGGTCGTGGTGAAGAACTTAAAGAGAATAGAAATAATACTACATCACGTAGTCATTTAATTATCAAGAATGGATGTAGTTAAGGTAGTAGGGAGGGAGGAATCGCTATGTATATGAGGGGGATGAACCATTCTATTCACTGTGAACCATTCTGCCAACGAACATTATTTTATATCTACAAGTACATCCCCTTGAAAAATAATAAACAATTATTTTAAAAACTAAACTAAGGCTTATTCTCTTTTATCGCAGTATTTATTTATTTTTATAATAAAATATAATAAGATTTTTTACAAATCCGTTCGAAACATTTTTTGGCTACAACCTTGCTAAAACGATATATTAATACGAACAACTCAACTAGGTTCAAACGCACATCATTTGGTAATGACGAATATTGAAAAATTAACAGTTATATTTTCGTATGAAATGGCATAACAATGAAAAGTGCTGAAATAAGTTAGAAAATATTCAATATTATTTACAATACAAATATAATTTGTTTAATACATAAAACATTTTTCCACTCTTGATATATGGCATCCAAATACGTGTGTTATTTACCACACAGAGTGACTAATTATAAACTATTTTAAGACATGGAACAAGATTAAAATAAATTTTTATTTATATTAGAGCCGACCAAATTGAAATTTACGTTCCGCATACATAAAATAATTAATAATTCAGCTTTGTGGTTTCTTGTAATAAATGGGGATAACTGTATTTAAAATTAATTAAATTAAACAGCAATATTATGTTTCCCACAAAAATATAGTGCACTTCTGAAATTGATTTGAAATTAACTAAGAATGAAAAGTATTCCTAACTAAATAAACTTGATTTGGTTGTATCACATTGTTTTAATCGAATAAGATATTAAGTGAACTTCCGTAGCCTGGGATTCAGAAAACGAAATATTTTTATAAATAATATATAAATAAGTACAAAAGTTATAGTATTTGATAATAGGTAGACTAAAAATTTGTCAACATATTAATTTTGACGAAATATCACTTCCGGTTCCACTGGTAACAAAATAATATTTATAAATATTATGTCTTAAATATTTGTATTTTCAATATCATCATAGTAATTCCAGACACTCAGATCTTTGACGATTGTCAGGAAATTGTTATTCTCCCTTAGCAATTATTTCCAAAAATCTCATTTTTCACAAGTGTTCGTGTAGTCTGAACTTCATACATAATGGAAATAATTTTTTTCCCAAAATCCATGCTTTAACTTAAGATCAATTAATTATCACATCGTCATTCAAGAATTTTCAGTTACCACTGAAATAAAATGTAACTGATATTTCAAACTTTGTTTTATATTATAATAAAACAAATATTTAGATATTAGGTCATATTTATAATATTGTCCATTAGACAGCATTAATTGTAAGACTTTTTCCCAAAATCTCTTCAGCACAAGGCAATACAGATACAAAGGAACCTGTCAGCCCGTAATATTCTTGAATTGTATAATGCAAGTCTTCGCAGTGCGTGAAGGCATGTCGACAGCTTAGACACAAGGCAATGCGATGTCATCACCCCTCATTAATTTAATGTCAACCATTGTTTGCTTTACCTGCTGGCTATGGTGAGATAGTTGGAACTTGATGATAGTTGATATAAAACGAAATAAGAGAATGAAGGAAATATTTAATAAATTCTACCAATATAATTTTTAATCTAAAATTACGTTGAGGGTCTACATAAAATAACATAAATGTATTCTATTAACACAGAAAATATGAGTGTTTCACTGCCATTATAACATCATTTCCTGCATTTATTGAAAGTTATGAAATATGCATTTCGTAAAAGTCTTAAATCGTTCTGAAACAAAGAACTTTAAGTAATTACTTTTCCACAATCATATTTGATTCATTGGCAATTATTTTAAAGTAAGAAATATGGGGTTAAGTTATGTTGAATATAAAAAATAATGAAATTTGATAATTACAAAAATTATATATTTACTGCGTAGGTAGTTAGTTTTATAAAGGTTCTACGTATTGTTTGTGATTCCGGCCAAGTGTAGATAACAGAATAAAAATGAAACATCTAAAAATTAAAATCGATTTATTGGAGTACCTAAAACCATTAAAAAACAAACAAAGGAAGCAATGTCACCCGCAAAATAATCACCCGACAAAACATTTTTTTCAAAATAAAACTGACCACGCAAATTGGAACTGCCAAAAAATAAAACAATAGTAATGACATCAATGCGATAGCTATTTTTACTCTCCCTGCACATCGTTTCTTTAGTTTTTTGGCTGTAAGAGTCGTTATGTTGACGGAAACAATGACGTTTTTAACAACATTAGTAAACGATTAGTAAACGATTTAGTGCGAGGTTGTCAAATCTTACATCATTCGATTTTTACTTGGGGTTTGAGGTGAAAAAAACACGCTTATATTAAAAAGGAACAAACTTTGTATATTAAGCAAAAATGATGCTACTTTAAACTGTTATTAAAATATCACTAAGAACAAAGACATAAAAATATGTAAACAGAAGTTCATTGCATAAATTTTAAGATATTATAAACAAGTTAATTCGAATTACGAAACTCAACTTCACCAAAACTGTTTTTATAAAACCAGTTATTTTTTTCACGACCCTGTTTCTCGAGACTACTCCTCAAGTGGTTACAGCGTAGGTTGTAACATTTTTAATAGTTTTACTTGGTTGCTAAATGTTGAACTACTTTGAAACTAAGGCTACTGATCCCATAACCTGTTGTGGTATTGTTTCGAGGAATCACATGGGTACTTGAGATATTTCTTGATGAAGAATCTGGGTATATAGCCACCACGACTTTTAATGTTACCGAACGGAGAAAGATAGGGTGGGGAAAAAGTTGAGGTTTAAATACTCTCCACCGTAGCGTGTATTTTATTTTAATATAAGATACTTACTTAAACAATAAAGTTGTGTATTATAGCAAAGAAAATGTGACGATATTCAAAAATATATTTCCCTCTTCATATTGAATGTTCAAGTCCATGAGGTTTCGAAGTAAAAAAATGCAGTAAAAAATAAACTTCCATAGAATTTCAAGTTTGTAATGATTTGAAAGTGTAGTACCTCCATTATAATATTCAACTTATTCGTAGTTTCGAATAACAAAAAATGCTGAAAAATCATTTTTTTCGTCTCCATGTGTGGACTATTTTTCACAATGTTTCCCTTAGAACGCACCAATATATAATATTTGCTATTGATGGAAATACCATACGCATCCCAAAATACGCAAGCCAAAACATTGCTAGCGGATGTTTACATCTTTGGTTGCTTTGGACGACTTTCAACTTCTGCTGTCCACTCAGATGATTGCTAATTTGACTTTGGAGTAAAGTGATGGATCCATATTTCATTTATTATCATATATCGATGCAAAAGTCCTGTTTATTGCTTACATGCTCCTATAAGCAAACGCGGCACGTACTTTGAATATAGCCTTTTAACATGCCTTCTGATATCTTCATCTCCTCTGATATCTTACGCATCTTCCTTTAAGATCGGTCAAAACGATTTTGTAGACTTTTTGATATTTTTCGGGACAACTGCCAAATTTGGAAGACCAGAGCGCTCAGCGACATTTGTGTCAGTACGACCGCGTTTTAAGTCAGCATACCACATCTTAACCATTATATCCGACGGGGCATAGTCCAAATGGAACTTATAAAGACATTGTTTTGCTTGAACAATATTTGTTCCCAGTGGAAAGCAATGCTTTATCAACACACAAATATTTTTTTTTCATTCGGATTTCTCCATTGTTTATTGTTTTGAAAATTGCACAAGTAGCGTCACATGAACCATCGTAACTTTTAAAATAATGAACCGATTGAGCTCCAATTTTGATACGTCAAGTTTAAAGGTCTTTCTAATGGGGGTGAATGACTTTAAGATCCTGTCGGATCCTCGGTATAACTACACACGCCTGACTAGGCAAATGTCTTAAAACATGGATTAGTTATTATCGATGCCATCTATATATCAGGCCGGACATTTATTGGGTGATGCTACTTATTATATCATTTTATATCCTACGACGGCCAGACACAAAACTACATTCATTTTGTCTATTTCATATCATTATTAACATTTACGGTCCCTGTAATATTGAAGGATATAAATTAGTATTACTTCATTGGATATTGTTTTCAAACCAGATCCTACGTTACATTTTTGTATTGACGCTCTACTCTGACATTCTATTTTATTTTAAAACTTTACAACTGCTTTCTTGTAGAAATGCTGCAAGTGTAACTTGATATGTTAACAACACCTACTTATAGCTGTCTTTATGGTACAAGTAATATAAGTAATGTAATGAAACAGAAAATTGATTTATTTCCTAATATAAAGTAAAAAATAAAAGTAATACCGCAATTTTCCAAAATCAACCGGAAAATATATAGGAGGAGAAATGGATATATTTGAAATTTCGAAATATTCCATTTCAAGTAGATATTTCAAAGTATATTCATAGTTGATTTTAAAGTTGTTTTCTTGAAGCATAAACGTCTTTTCATTATTAAAGTGGGTTATAACTCTTTGTGTTTAGTAACCAGATCATAGTACTTTGTGTTTAGTAAAATATATTTTCAGAATATAATATATAATTGTACAAGGATTTTAAACAGTTAAATAATTGAATTGATAAATGTGATGTTTTAAATAGTGTTGGCTATAATAATAGGATGTAGGATTAGGTTTGTGTGGCATCAACCGTTATTTTTCAAGAGAGTTACTTCTTTTAAAGACAATGTTGATTAAAAACTTGACAAGATTTACCTAATAAATGCCTCGCTTCAAATATTTTGATTCAATATTTAGAAAAGGACTAACAAATATTTTCTCTTAATTTTGTTAACCATCACGCATGCTTAGATTTAGTTTAGACCAGACAATGAAAAAAGATATAATTTATATAAAGCAAAATTTACATCAAAATGGGGATACTATATTCCTCAATAAGAGGGGTAGTAAAATTTTACAACTATGATACTACACAATATTAGATATCACAATCGGTTTTTAACCATAACACTATTGTTTTTAATTCTAGCTTACAAAATAGAAAATTTACAAAAGTTTGTGTAAATTACAAAATCCTACTTTAGCTATTGTTTAGCACGCTGATATAATTTGTTTTTGTAACTTTCAAAACGTTCTATTATTGAGACGAAATAAAGAAAATCGACAAAATACTTATTGTAACTGGATAACAACAGAATCAAGAAATTGTATTAATGAGGTATTTAAATCTTTCTGGATACTTTTATCTTAGATCTCATAAATTATATTTAAATATTTAAAATAGTTTTGAAAACAAAGAAAATTATTTAGAAAACTATAATTTTAAATTATTTATGATAATATTTACAACTTAGGACAAGTTTGATAATTTCATCATATTCCAATTTTTATTGATTTTAAATATTACAAGTAGTATAAATAAAGTAAGATAAATTAAATATTTATTGGGTAAATAACCTATGTAAATATAACGTAATACATTTATCACATTGTTAATATATTTAAACTTTAATTTCATTTTAAGGTGAGAGTGATGAGTATTATTTAAATAAGCTATCGTTTTAAGAGATGCACATGCAATAAAATAAAAACAATTTCAAGAAGAAATTATATTACAATAATTCCACTAAAAAAATACAAATCAAAACATTTGTCTTATCTGTAACTCCGACACTTAAACTTCCAATAAACTCGTTGTCTGGATGGCGTTACCAATAGATCAGACGAGATAATATGGATAATAGAACTAGTATCCGAGTCAAAATTTGGTATAAAATTTTTTTTCATGTTAGTTTCTTTTTTTTATATCTATTTAGTGGTTTTTTTCGGAATACACTCCTTCAGAAACCTGAAATTACGAATTTATCCTAAAATAAAGAAAGATTTCTTCCAAGACCCAACAGCGTTGATTTCGTGATCTTTACGCGCACTTTTAATATCAACTTTCTAAAACTTTATGATGCTAAAGTTAATTTTGCCACATGTCTCAAAATCCGTTCGTAGGCTTAAAGTACCATTTATAAGGTAAAGTTTCTTGATAGAATAATATTCATATTATAAAAATATTTTAATCCCTAAGTAGTCGAGGAAATTCAGTTTTCAAAAACATTGAACCAGTGTTGTCTATTTAGAGTCATAGATGGATATAGTGTTTTACATCTTATATTGACAATAATATTGAATGGGTGGAATAAATACATAGAAGAATTTAATTATAAATTTTGTTTTGACTTTCATTATAACTTTATTTTTTTTATTGAACTAAATATATTTGCATTTAGTCTTATATTGGCTTTGAAAATTTTTAATGTTAAAGTTGTAAGCATCTAATATCATCCATAATGACATTTTTATTAAAAAAAATGTATGGTTAGTTGCAAACTATAAATATTATACCCTATGCTTATCGTATAATTTCATTCTCAAGTAGCAAGCCTATAGAATATTAATGAGTAAATGTGAATATTTACAAGTCATTAAGTAGCGGTGGTGCTGTTGAAAGTGGGGTTTGTCCCTGAAGTTGAACCGTCGTAACGAGAGGGGAAATTTTGTAGGTCACCATCGGTATCAGACTCTTACTCGTTTATTTATTAAAACTCCATTAATAATTAATGAGTTAACTGACAAATTCCTGTCCGCCTGATGACGTACGATAAAATTAACATATTGGAGCCTGTTGTGTTTTCTTAATTTCTTGTCTATTTTACTCATTAATCTAGGTTACGTTTGAAGAAAATTGTCAAATATTTGTAAGCAGTCAATAATAAAGATAAGTACCACTATGTTTTATAAAAGGACCTGGCATTTTTTAAAATCATTACACGACATTTCTTTCACCTTCTGTGAGCTTAATTGATTCTGAAAAGCCCGAAGAATTTCCAAACGTTTCCATTGTTTGAAGTAGTTATGCTAGCAATTTGAATTACTTAGTAGCTGTCGTTAGATTGTATTTGTACAAGCAAGAATATTTGAATAAAAACATGAGTTTACACTAAGGAATGAGGAAGAAGAAAATTAAGTTTCCAAAAAAGATAAAAAAGATCAAGTTGTCGACTCAATTAGTACTGATAAGAGAATCAGGTTTCAGCGAGCATTTCATCAAGCACAGAAGTAGGGATTAAAAATTTGTAAATAAATTCTGAATGAGAGGGAAAGAGATTAGGTAAAATATTAGACTCAGGTATAAAAAAGTATTTTGAGGAGGACTAAAAGTATGAAAAACAAATGTGAAAACCACCAAATATTCAAATTTCTTTCAACAATTTTGTCACTTCCTCCTCATGGCCGGAAAGTCTAACTAATTATCCTCCGAAATCATATTTTTTTATTTCTCCTATGGATGAGAAAAATTAAACAGTATTACGCAGTGTTACAGCAAATATTAAAGTATAATAAGAAATCTTGGATTTCGTTACTAAAAGAGCATTTACCTATATATATATATATATATATATATATATATATATAAATTAACTTATCGTTTATGAATTCATTACAATAAGCTAAATTATTTTAAAAATCGACTAATATTCTTATAACTACAATTACCACTATATATGAGTATATTAGTAAATAAATACGGACATATAAATAAAATTACAAACTAAATAATTCTTTAAAGTTTGTAATTCCTTTTTCGTAAAACTCCAATTAGTGCTCAAAAACATTTATTCTCCTTATGACATGATTCTTTAAGGATTCCATACTTTAAAGGTGAAACAATGGAATCTATACAAGGCTTCTCAAGTTTCCGTCTGTCTGTCTGTTTTTCATAGGCATTTTTCTCAGAAATGGTTTTACATTGAAACTTGAAATTTAGTATAATTAAAATCTATACTAAACTGTATATGATATCTTTATAGGTAAAACTCAAAAATATTTAAATAAAAAATTTACAAAAGGCAAATGAAACACTTGGTTTTATACTTTTCCCATATCGTGTAGGCATTCAACTTATAGAATTCCACACCTATTCGTTTTAGAAATTTACGAAAGATTTTGCTGAAAATGTCCACTATTATTTTTTCAAAAACTATAGACGGAGAAAATCTAAATGTGGTATTATAATAAAAATATTAACCCGCATGTATTACAATAGTTGACAAGGAGCAAATTTTTGAAAAATCAAAAATACACGATATTTTTTTCGTTTCATACATCGCGTGGGATTTCAAAACTATTTTTCCGCGTTTTCAAAAAAGACGTTTCTAATGATATTATTGAAAACAGTCACAAAAAGTTTGTCCGAATTCGTTAAAGTTAAAATTGTAAGAAATTTCTTATTTTTTCGGTCGTTAACCTAAACTTTACGAAAAATGTGTAGCAATTACTCTAAATTTCAAAGGTTTTAAAAAACCCACGATATTCTTACGCATGTGAAAGATATTTTACGGAATACATGTCTGCGGGGAAGATAATATTAATATTTGTAATTAGTTTGATGGAAATATTGTACAAACTTAAATATTCATATACGCCTAATAGTAACTCGCATAGTTCCATAGTAATCGAATGCTATTCATACTTAATGTGGTTAATTGTTAAATATAAAACAATATTCACTTTTTAAAAATATATTATTATATATGTAATGTAATTAATTTTTAGACACAAAAATTAAATTTGGAAATAATACAGTAATGATAAGGACAAAAGTAAGAGCGCCAAAATGTCATTGAAGTATAATTGTAATTTCATTTCTTCAGTATTTTAAAAGTACTTTTACCAAGATATCTGAAGTATTAAGAGACAATGAGAAAATGTTGAACGATACTAGAATATCTCAGAATTTACTTAGGTTGTGAGTTATAAGTTTCAATACTTTGATAATGAATTAAAACGTACTCGACTTTCACGTAATTGGCAAAGTTTCATTTATTTAATTAGTTCAGTCAGATGACAGAGATATAAATGAAATTATTTTCAATTCTTTAAAGTTTGTAATAACTTTTTCGTAAAATTGTAATTAAACAAAAACAGTAACAAATATATAATTATTAGATTGAATATATTTGGTGTTAATTTTGAAGAAATTCATTATTCACAATTAAATGGAACTACACGATGTAGTATTGTTTCTACTTTCTTAAGTACTTCATCACGACCTAGGTTTCGTTGTATTTTAAAATCTTTAGGTGGGCTATTAGCAAAAGTCAAACAGGAAGAAGTTTCACTTTAAAATATAAAGAACATTTTACCAGCTGGCTAAATAATAAACCAGATACATCTCGCTTTGCTAAACACCTCATTGAAAATAACCATCACCCTCATGCCGATAATGCACCCCATATATTACAAATAAATACAAAAGGCAATAAACTTAATATCCTAGAAACATTAGAAATAAACAGACATAAAAAAGACATCAATGTTAATATATTAAATGAACACTAAATATAATATCATCACCCATACTTAATTTCTTCTAGACATAACATAATTAGACAACATTGATACTGCAGTACTCTTCAAATTATTTCACCCCAACTACACATCTAAATATAAATATATAAAAAGTTCATAAATAAAAAAAAGAAAAATAAAAATAAATAAATAAGTGAATAGAGAAAACGGGAAATACGTAAAATTAGTGGTATGTTCTAACTAACTAACCCAAGTTCTAACTTTGAGATACCCTTGCTGTTGTATAAATATATCACTGAGAATAATTTCCCTTTAATTTTATTACATACACCGGAACATTTGCATTGTATAACCTCATAGAATAACATCAATTTAATTTGTTATCTTTACTAAAATACTTGTATATTGTCTAAATCTCGGAAATATAATAAAACCCACACCGCTCCCCTGCAATAAACTCACTAACATAAGCAGGGGGAAAACTCACACAAATCCGGCTTCCGCCATTGTTTTTGAAACATATAAATGCTGTTGGATGTTCCTAAGAGTTAATCTTTACTGTATAATAACCCACTTGAAGATGTTGTAATACAACGAAACCTAGGTTGTAGCAAAGAACTTAAAAAAAGTAAAAATAATACTACATCATGTAGTTTCATTTAATAGTAAATTATTAAATTGTTTTACAAATCACTTCTGGCATTTATTTTCTTTTGTCAATTACAGTATATCGACTTTTTTGGCTATTAATCCTATGAAGAAAGAACAGCTGAAATAAAAACTAATTTCAATAAAAATTAAACCGACTTCAAAACGTAGTTAGGCACTTACACCACTTAAAATAAGGAAATAATAAAAATGCGAATAACTTAAAAGTAAGAATTAGTAAATATTATAACAAGCACAAAATCCAAATGAAAAGTTGCAGCTAACCTAAATGACTATGTTAACAAATTAATTTTGAGGTTGGTGCTAGCCAAGGCAAATTTTTTTGTTTAATTTGTTTTAGTTTGTACGTTTGAAATGCCTGAGCTGGAAAAAAAATTGTTACTATACCTACTTAGGTAGCGCCGACTTTTGACTGGGATTTTGGATTCATTTTGTTCATATTATAATACTAATTGTTTCCTTCTTTCAAGTTAATTCTGTTTTCATTTTTACTTTATTATTTTAAGTGGTGTAAGCATCTATCTACATTTTGAAGACGGTATATATATTTTTAATTTAGTCTTTATTTCCTCATTTTTAATTATAAGTGAGGTAGTATGCTAGCAGTAATTATAATTTTAATTAATATTATATTATTAATAATTTGGTAGATACAGTTATATCATGTGAACCATTGAATAATAATAATATGCAATAATGTTAAATAACAACATGGACTAATAAATTTCTTTTTTCTAAATTATATTCTATCTAATACCAAAATTTCTATGACACTATAATTTTATATCCCCACATATATTAATATTATTGAGAATTGTAAGAATTGCGCCATAAATTGACCATGGGCGTATCGAGTCACATCTGGAAACCCACTGGTCAGTTTGTATATTATAAACTACTGAACCTTTCTGAACCTTCTCTCTCTACTAACTCTACTTTTTCTGAACCTTGATAGAAAAATATTTAAGTGAATAAAAAAAATTTACAATCCGATTAATATTTTCTGATAAATACATAAACAAACATACATATATTCACTTGTGAAATTTTATATTTTTATTTAGAGAGCCTAGTAAAACTCACAAACATGTTTTAGTTCCAATAATATTATATACATGCGGGTCAAATTAATGAGCTTTTTTTTGAAGTCGATTAAAAAGTATTTACATATTCAACAATTATTTCAAAGGAAACATTTATATAAATGAAAATTTTGCAAGAAATAAAGAAGCGAAAGACTCTTTCAAAACGCATAAAGTCTTAAAAAATGTACAAAAACCCTGTAGGATTCAATAAATCCTTGGTCCTCATGTCATATTTTTTGGGAATTATTTTTCTGCACAATACAAAGTTATTCTTTAATTATTTTTTTATCAAATAATTGTTTAAATACAATTAATTTTATATTTATATTAACTATATTGTTGTCTGCCAAATTCTTTTAGTTCACTATCATATTAACTAGCCTAAAAATTTCCACGAATATACTGATGTGAATTTAATGAAACTAGATCAACTTGAGTGGTAGATTGTATCTAAGAATAGTTTAATTTAAGCATCTCAAAATCGCTATAAGTATTAGAAAATAATTTGTTCTCAAACTAATCTAATGCGATCCAATTATACGATATTAAGGTATCCTCTAAAATGCATTCTACTTTTTCAATAAAATCCTCATTAACTAATAACTTCACAACAAAAATAGTCGTTTATTAATATCGTGGGTATGTTTCATTAAAGTGTGAAAGTCAATCAAAACGGATATATGTTTTGTACATTCAACTAATAATTTGGATAAAACTTTACTAATACTGAACTCGTGGCTTGTGTCGACACGCGTGAAGTATTTCCACCTATCTTTGTCTCGATGTATAATAATTTAACATTAGAATATAAGAAAAATTGCACAATATTTTTTTAATTTCCATTCATTTCTAAATAAATGTAGGGCGGCAATATTTTTACACCAAAACTAAATACAGATTATCTGTTACAATTACGGGTCATCGCTTTTTCTTTGAAATTTTATTTATCTTCGCTATTAAATTAATAAAAAATGTCATCATTATATAAAATAATATCTCATATGAAAATCGCAACTCAAATAAAAATCTTGTCTCGTTATGCTCTAAAAAATAATATCTTTTACATTCAAAACGATTTAACACAAAGTCCATTTTTATGTTTAGTACCACATAAGACTATATCAGGAAATAAACCTATTAACTACGACTAAAACTCAAACGAGGAGGGTCACGCACACAATTATATAAACATTTCCATACACAGATATGTATGCATTTTCCATACACAGATAGATACATATATACGTGCATTTTGCATTTATTATTTATAACAAATAATATTATTATTTTACACACTTTAAATAAATTTCCCGTTTTGCTTTTCGGAGATGTGAAAATATCGTTAATATAAAAACCTAATAAAGTTTAAAATCATCGATGTAGTTATCCGGTAAACTTTACGTTAACGTCTAGCCGCGAAGTTTTTTTACTACCATTTTGTTAGAAGTTTTGGAGATGGCGGGTAAGACAATACGTTTTAATAGGCATTGTCAACAATATATCCTGAACTATCTATACAGTAAAACTGTATAAATAGTTCTGTATATATTGTCGTATATAGTAAAACTGTAGAAATAACCTATCTTTGCATTGAACATAGGTACGAAAATGCGGTTTAAGGACACATAACAATAATAATCGAAAACAAAAAGATTGTTTTTGGATATTTGTCCGTTTGTCTGTGAGTCTGCTTATTTGTTCCTGCGTCACGCAAGAGCAACCAAAAGAATTTCCATGAATTTTACTGGTATTTGTTACATACATTTTTACTGGTGGATTCTATTTGGTCTGAGGTAATACATAGATGTTATATCGAAATCAGTTATTTAGAAAAGGACACACTGTATTTTTACAATTCAATTCAAAGTGTGCTTATTAAAAAAAGTTTATTTTAAATTATGTAATAGGTGATGTTACGTTTATTAATCTTAAAGTTACCTTAATTAAATTTTCTGAAAATCAATAGGCGGAGGAAGTTACGAGTACAGCTGGTATTACACGGAATTCCGAAAAACGGTTACGAATTTTAATTATGGAATATATGTTAGCAATCTGCATATGTCGTCGTCGTGGTGTATTGGGTTGATCACAAAGTATACGGCATTTGACTCTATCTTCTTTTTTTCTTATTAGAATTACTTAATCTTAATTTATGAAATGTTTATCTTGATGTGTCTTTTCCATAATGGAAATTTACACTGTTAATAACGCAAATATTGCCGCTCTTGGTGATTGTATAAATTATAGTCATACAAAATAATGTAATACACACAAGTAAGAAACATCCTTTCTATATATACGGACTATCTGCTCTTCAAAGTACCATGAATGAATCAATCAGATATTCATCGCTCAGGCTCTCTATAAATTTTTTTATAAGCTATAAAAATATTTTCCAAATTAAAATATTTCAAATTTATATTATTGTACATTGTGAAATTTATTATATTTTATATATTGGTGCATACTTTTTTGTTGACAATTTTCTAATTGAATTAACCGCGAGAAAAATTAAAATAAATCCTATATAAATACACACACACACACACACACACACACACACACATATATATATATATATATATATATATATATATATATATATATATATATATATATATATATATATATATATATATATTAAAACATAATTCAAGAGTGGAATAAAATATGAATATCAAATAATAGAAATATTAACTATTTTACCAGAAATTAATGAAATAAGTCGTACAATAATTACTGTCATTAATAAAAATTCCTTAAATAACATTTTCACTGGTATAGAGGAAATTAGAATCCATTTTAAAAAGATTAACAGTAGAAAAAAAGCAGTATCTCAGCTTGTTTTTATATGCATAAAGAACTTATTCAATTTAACAACATAAATTTCCGTAGTTTATCTTGAAAATTTTTATATTCTGTAAACACGCTGTTAATTTTAATAGTTATAAGAATTTTGCGAAATTCATTGATATATAAAAACAAAATTTAAATGAAGTTTGCCACTTTTGTTATTAAATGATACAATTTTTCGATAAAAAGCCTGTCGAAACATTAATAATACAGAAACAATTATACAATCAAAAAGAAGTTTAAACTGCATGGACATGTTTTAATATCATTGACAAAGTAGCTTTTTCTTTTTTCGTGAAGATCACGCCATCGGCACGTAAATAAAATATTCTGTTCCATAAAGATTGAATTCGTAAAACGAATACTAAATACATAACACAACAATATTCTGCCTTAAATATGATTTAATTTTAATTTAGAAATAAGTTTTTCAAAATTTGTATATAAATGATTAATATGTCCATTTACCTCAGCTTTGTAATAAATATTGAGGAGAGTTTTATAGTTAAAGACTGAAATAAATTTGAAAAACTATTTGTTTTTCCTTTTTATTTGAATATAAATATATCGATGTCAATTTAAAAGTAATCAATTTCATTGAATAACTATTTTTAATGTTTGGTTATCGACTAAATTTCTATAATAAAATGAAGCAAATTACATTAACAAACTTTCATATATCTGATTAGATGATTTGATATTAATTAAATGCGTTTTAATTGATATCAAAAAATTAATGAAAAAAAAATACTGTAAAAGACAGAAGTTTTTAAAACTTTTAATTTACAAACAATACTTAATATCGTTCAAGTAAAGAGCCCATATTTGTTAAGTACCTAATTGATAAAAATTCAACGTAACAAATATTAATTTTTTTCTCTTGGATTTCAATATTTTCGTAATATTTATTTAAAATTTTTCATAAAACAACAACCAAGTAAATATTACTTATTAAGATATACCAATATTACGGGTTTCCATATGTATTAAATATGTTGCTTCATTTACATGTTGTTACTAATCTTAACAACTTCCAAAATTTGCATTGTATTGCTTATTAGATATTAAATAATTCGTTTAATAGCTTTCGATTAAAATCATTGGCTTCAGGATATTGTACAACTATATGTAAGTTATGCTTTCTATCCAACTATCTGGTTTTGTTTTGACTCGTTTGTTTAAAAAGTAGATACTTGAGAATGGTTCATATTTTATCGCTGATGATAATTACTGACCACTAGTTTAATGAGTATTTGTCTACCAATTGAGGAAGTAGTAAACAAGAACGGTTTGGTAATCGTATAATTCCATGTTGACAATATTATCAAGTAACCGAATCATTTTTCAGTTCCTTTTGCCATAAATATATAGTTAAAAGTAAACATGAAACAATATTTATCATGATAGATATATATGTTACTTTTGCCTTAAGTCAATTTATTTCGTGGGTGGAAACTATAATGTTCTTAGTTTCTTTACCAAAGGAAATATTTATAAGTAACGTTCTAAATACATTGATTAGCATCATTCAACCTTACCTGAATTATAAACGTCGATTATCACAAAAATATTCGTTGAAGAAAACTGGAGCGCTCCAGCGTGCACTCGCCGCGGGAAGCTTTTAAAAACTTCCACACGGTATGTGGGCAGCTTTTGTTCGGTCTAAGGTACTCTTGCGAGATTAACATATAATGAGTTATTTACCTCACAAATTGAACTTGAAGAAAAGTTAATTTAAATAGCAGAAATTAAGCCAAAATATATTAAATGCCTGAAATCGATGATTAAATAGTTTTAAGGGTAGATTTGTATCAGTTCTGAGTTTATAAAAAAGGAATGACCACTTTTAAGGACAAGAGAAAATCTTTTGCTTTTAATTTTACGAAAAGATTATTTGACTCAAATTAATTACATTTTTACAAAACACATTTGCCATTTCTTCTGTAACTTTTTCCATTTCTTCTGTAATCTAAATATATTATTTCTAAAAGGTGTTTTTTGGTCGAGCGGCTCGATCTCTTTAACTACTGCACCAAAAAAAATTAAAAAAATACCCACTTAAAGCTTATGTTTTCTACTTTGGGCGAAAAATATAAAACAATTCGAAAAAAATCTTTTTGTTAATAAAAAAATTAATTTTTATAACAATTGGCATGAGCGCCATCTGTGGGCGATACATCAAATATCTTAGCCAAATTGTATACTTGGAACACGCTAGATGGCGATATAGTGCAAAGACTTCGCACGGGTCAGCTAGTATTGTATTATTTCATAAAATGTGTGATTTAAATAAACAGCAAGTTATAAAGGAAAATTGTCGTATATTGAAATATTTTTGTATTAACTACTTGTGACTATCTTAAATTAGTCACGCATTCACAAATTTATCTTGACGATAAAGTGGTTCTCTGATAGTTTAGTTTTATTAGGTTTAATTTTAGTCTTATAAGAGAGAAAGCAGTGGAATACAGAAACAAGAATATTGAATAATAAGGATTAATATAAATAAATACATTAATATTACAAAATCTTTACGAAGAGGCTTTTAAAATATTTACTATTAAATATTTTGCTTGCTATTAATTTTATCAGTCAGAAATATTTTAATGAGTTCTGAATTACAGCCTCTTTTATTCATTTTGATGCTTTAAGTAAATATAACTGGGACTGAAATAGCTAAATTGTTCAATGCCATTAATATGAAACAAAAATGATTATCATCCACACCAATATACCAATTTTTAATCTTAAATTTTTGGATGTCACACTTATAGAATACATTTTGACAACTCTCCCTTTCTCCACCGTAAATGATGTTAAAGTTATCTCATCTAGACCCGAAATTATCCAGGTAAGAAATTTGTCTTCTACCTTAGGTTTATACAAATTCTTCTCTTATTGTTCTTTCGGTCAACTTCAGTCAACAATTTACTTTTATTGTGCCGGTATGGCCATTTCACTTAAATTTTGATTTGAATACTGTTATTACATATAACTCAATACATCCTGTATTGAGTTATCCTCTCTATCAAACTCCTCTGCCACTCTTTGCACTTTTAATAAATTTTCTTCCTTGGAATTCATGTCATAGCTGACTAGGGACTGAAATAGATTTAATTTACATTGTTTTCTTTGTATATTTTGTATATCGATTAATTAATTGTACTTTGAACAAAGACTCTTAAGGTAGCAAACTCATTTTATTTCCAAAAAAATTAGTACCTGATGAAAAGAAAGGTGTACAGAATTCAATAATTAGTAAAAACCAATCTCCAAAGAGTATTCCTACATATCGTTTATATTGTTTCAAATCGATATTTAACAATAATTTTCAGACTTTGTGTTAAAGATAACCGTTGTATTTGTACTAATACCAAAAAAAATTAATTTCACTTGGACGGATTCGGCTCACCCTTAATTGTTTAATAAAGCTTTGAGCACATAAAAGTCGCACGGTTACCGCTTGTGTTGTGAACGAGCCGCAACACGTGGTGGCCCTTTATTGCTTTAATAAAACTTCTTTTTATTTGTTAATGTCAAGAAATTCACTTGTATATCGTATTTCATGTAAGTGATAAACGTAATTTATTTCACTTGTGAAATAAATTAATATTTCAGTTTATTAAAATATCTCACAAAAAATAACTTGCCACTGATATGAATTTATTTTCATTCAATATTTTTAGTGATAAATGTGGTGTAAAAACAGTGAAAATTAAATAATTAAATTTTAAATCTATGCGACAGGGACTTCTTACGGCGAGCATTTAGGTACGCTTTAAAGTTTCCGAAATATTTAAGTAATAGCTTACATTTCCCAAGGAGCAATTACATTGCTTTCTATCTTTTAAGAAGTAGAGTTTATATTGGTCTTTCTACTAATTAAATAATTTCTAGTTCTTATTTTAGGTTATAATGTAGTTTAAATACTTACTGATTTGGTAAAAATATTGTACTTTTAACTATTTGTTTAAGACGCAAATCAAAAGAAGGAATATATACGAACTACACAGAAAGAAAAGTAAGGAATAAGTGTCCCTCTTATAATCTGAAAAACTTTAGTAATGCAGAGTGGTTATGTAATTTTGCTCTACGTCGAACTTTTTTTCTGACAATATCTTCACAATTATGTTACATACCGCAAATTTTCTAATGGACATTTTGCAAAAATGCTTTGTGCGTTTATTACCTTTGAAAATGCGACGTGTCGTAACATTTTCGTAATATTTTTGATAGTATTTGAAAAGATCTCCTTAATGAAACTTTACTTGGTAAGGAAAATTCATCTTGAAGTTTGGTTGCTCGCGAGGTGCTCAAAAAGTATATATTTTCTTTTTATATATATATATATATATATGTATATTATAAATATATATATATATATATATATATATATATATATATATATATATATATATAATATATATATATATACCTAGATATTTTGTTACAATTATCTTAAAGGAATTATAATGAAATGAAATGACATCTACAGACAGACAGATGCGTAGTAATAATGAGCATAAAGATTTCGTTTATGCAATTTGGCTGCCAAATATTTCTACATTCCACTGTTTTTCTATCTTAGAATTAAAATTCGACTTACTAAAAGTTCACGCTCTAATTCATTTAATATATTTAGACCACCAAAAAAATCTGCCTGTAAAAAGACTGAAAAGCAATCAAAATTAAAATGTATAAATGAAAAAAATTATTATTTCTTTAATTTTTTTTTTAAATATTAAAGAAATTCTTTTATTTAAAATTGCATGCCATTTAGACGGTTATTAATAAAAAGCAACGTCAATAGGATTTTGTTATCATATTTACAGTTACATTTATGATATTTAGTATAATCTTACAATCAAAATAATAAATCTATTTTATGAATAAAGAAATCATTTATAGTAGTCATTTATGAAAAAAAAATTAGCAAATTAAAATATAATTTACTATCATAGTGGTTTATTGGGGATATTAATGCCGATCTCTCGCCAGCGGGTTAAAAATATATCTTTTAATTAACCCCAGTAATACTCTGGCTATTATGACAGTGTTTTAGATATTTTTTTCTTTACATGCTTTAGATTTTTGACAAGTCCTTTATTATCAAAAGGGGAAGACTCAGGTGTAGTAATTGATATAAACCGATAGGCTGAAACAAATAATATTAATCGCCGAAATGTCAGAAACATAAGTCGGCAATATTTTAATTTGAGATCCACTTTTGGTCAAACGCTTTCTCAGCCCTTCCTAATTATGCACCTATTCGCCTCGTATACCCATAAAACTCTATGGATAATAAAAATTAGAGTGACTTCAAAATATACGTAAAGCTCCAGCTACTTGCGTTCTTGGATTTCATTCTGAATTTCATTTCCAGTAACAATTTCCCTTTTTTACAAATTGTTTTAAAAACTACTATGAATAATAGTTTATAAACTGGCAATATTTAAAAAGAAATCTGCATGGGACTTTTGAAAAAATAATATTTTTACATTTGTGCGAAGATTTTCTACTGAAGTCTCGAATTCTACTAGTATTTAACAGGTTTTTTGTCTGGAAGAAATGTATGTCATAATCATATCTATTTCTGAGGAAAATAAATTTTGGTACAGTTTTACTTTATAATAGAGTAAGAATCATCAATAACCAAATACTTAACTTTCTTGATGGTAAATTGGTTTGTTGTTTATTTAGAATCTATAGACACTGATAAACAAATGTCACGATTTTAACATGTTTTAGTTCTAAAGAATAATTTTGTAAATTCCGTATATAACAAATACATCGAGTACAACTGTAGCTGGATGTCAGACACCGTAAGTATAGACAAAAATGCGACCGATGAAATTATTTTAACATATTTCTTATATAACTAGCCAAATCGCTCTCGACTATAAACTTTAACCAATTTATAAGTAATGTACTGGACTACGCGCCTCTCGAATGTGATATTAGTGAAGTTGTGACAGCTGGAAAGAAATAAGTTTAACAATTTAAAAAGTCACTCTAACATCAGCAGAAGGGAATTTATATGCTTAAGAAATTGTATTCATTTGGTCTTATAAATGTCGACTACACATTGATACATAAAAATGCGAATGAAAAATGTGTGCAAAAATTTAAGTATTTGAAGCGATATTTCTTCATTTTAAATGTAGAAAATAGTAATTAAATGAACATTTGATGGTGAATAATATTCCTATTAAAATATTTACAAAATTTCAATTTTTAGATGAAAAAAATACTGCCTAGTATATATTTCACAGCCGCATATTTAATAAACATTTTGTCATGTGATATAACTACAAATACGAAATTAAACGATCTATGTCAACGGAAAGTATCCTATAGGTTTTAATTAAATTGCCAGTGTCAAAATATACGACATAAACGGCCGTAATTTTAGGGTTCTTCTTGATTGCGTTGTCTTACAAGCTTGATTTTTTAAAACTCTAAGGAAATATAGATCTAGGTATATAACATTAATTTCAACTTGCTACATCTACGCGTTCCTGAGAATAAAGGGACTTCATAGACCGACAGACGAACCACGAATTGGTTCTTTTTTTTCACTTTTGAGGTACGGAACCCTAAAAACACTAACGAAGTAGAATGATTTATAAAGTTAGGCAGACAGTATTCTATATTTTTAATTACTGATTTCTGTAAGTTAATTACTATGTATTTTTACTAGTAAAGTCTTAGAAATTTTAAATTACTTAATTTTTGTAAGTTATTACAATTTTCTTCTGTCCGTACTGCACTTTTGATTCACCCACAACATTATGACCATTATAATCATATCTTTCAAGGTATTAACATATACAAAATATATCGAATATTTTTTCATAACAAATATATTACGTATAACAATACACTGAACATATTTTGATAATAAATGAAATGGAAATTTACGGTGAGTATATAATTAATTAATGCAGTAAGGTTTACAAAAATTTGAAACGATCATCAGACGTGAATACCGTGAACATATTTCTCGACATCACGTCGCTCTATCATATTATTGAAGATAATATGGAACTGGATTTCTAGACAACTGAGCTGAACTACATATTTGTTATTCTGTAATTGTTAGCTTCACATTTTATTACGCAATATATTTATTTTAAAAAAGGTCGTCCTTATTACTGCATTTTATAATAGGGTATTTGACTATATTTTTTATTACCAAAATAAAATAACTAATACCATTAAAATGGTTAAAATAAATATATAGTTCTTAGGACTTTTCATTACAAGTTTGTAACTACTTGAAAAGTGACGAACTACGAGTTGAGTGAAAACATCCCCATAGAAAACACTACTGGCTTAGGAGGTCACTGGCCAGTATTAAATTTTACTATTCGTATTCAACTTTTTCAATATGTATTTCATCATCAGTTCCTGTCGCTCCGGTCGGAGCATAGGGCAGACGTAAAATTTCTCCATTTGGTGCGGTCAGCTGCCAGTTGCTTAACCTCTCTTCAGATTTTCCAGCTGTCTTTGCTCCTTCCAGAATACGTATTTAACTTTTTCAATTTAATGAAAAAACAAATTCACACTTTTTCTGTTTAGATGTTTTGATTAATTGTTTGTTATATGTATTATTTTTTCCATTGCAAGGTTTTTTACCTACTATACAGTTTTAAAACATTTTACCAAAAAATATCGACACCAGTCAAATACCCTATTAGCGTAATTGGAAATAGCGTTCTAAAATTCTGATTTGGGATATGATATTCCATGGCGTGCTTTGGTAAATTTGAATGCTCTTAGGTAACGAGAAGACTCAATAGTAGTAAGGGTGTATTTTTTTTGCAATTATAAAATTGACAATTTTCTTTTTTAAAACATACACGCAAATTCTATATTAAAAAATAAATTATGAACTGTACAATTTTATACTTCCATTAGTTAATTTACTTTCTACTGACGGAGAAATATAAAGTAATCTTTAAAAATGCTAGTTGTCATAAAATCTGGGGTCAAGTAATAGCCGTTACGAAACTTTTTAATTCATTTGTGGTTAAAGGTTATATTTCAGGGATAGAAAATATCACCATAAATAATTATGTTAGAAGATCGAATAAAAATCCTGAGATAACATAACTTTTAAGCTACTCTAAAAATGACCGAACCCTTTTTATATTGAAGAAAGCTTTGAAAATATATTTTCCCCATTTTCACGTCGCTTCATTCATTCAAGTGAACTTAGGTATATCGGTAACTGGATGCTGGGAAAAAATATTTTGTTGAAAATTAAAAAAAAATATGCGAGGTAGTAAGCACAAGTTTCTACGGTTGCTCGTAATTTAAACCTTGCTCCATGAAATATCAATTTTCCTTACAACAAGAATAATGTATTATACACGGAAGTAGATAAGTTGGGGTTTCAACCAGCGTAATCCAGTCGAGACACTTCTGTCTTGACTATCATTCTTATATTTAAAATATTCTATGCTATTTATCATAAAAGAAAGATAATATAACATCAAACAATTTTAGAAAAAATAACATTACTTTTGAATATGGATGCTAACTTTCCCTTGGACTATAGTTCATTGATTTGTTATAGATAAGATTAAATATTACCATGTCATTTTAACGACTTGCATTTCTTGACGGCTTTACGATTCGTACAAATTCTCGTATAACACATAAAAGATCGCTTGTTATTTTAGAATTTTTCAGTAATCAAAACATAAATTTATTAAAATTTAATACAGTGGATTTTGAGTTAAATTTTGTAAGCTAATACATAAAAAAAGTCATTTTTAATTCGCTAGTCTCGTCGTAAATTTATGTGTGGGTTTAATTATCGCAAAGCATAAATATTGTAAGTGGTTTAACGTTATATTAAGTTATAAAAATATATATAAACAGATATGTATCTGTGTACGTGTCTCTGTGTGTATTTGTGTATGTTTATGAACATTACATATTTATTAAGCTTATTTTCAGTTTTGAATGTAATTTATTCTTCCAAAATAAATATATACGTGTCCATCGCCTCTAAAAAATTAAATAATGCAATACAGAACTCTACTTCCCTTGTCGTATAATAAATAGTTAGTTAGTGTTTTGAACCTTTTGAGAAATTTTACATCTTGGTAATTTTTTTTTAAATATAATATTTCATTTGACATTATTCTATTATAATAAATAAATTGGAAGAGACAAATAGTAACTATCCACATTTCAGAAATTTCCATCAGATTTCAATAGCAGCACCATCTTAAAAAAATACTTACTCTTGTTAATACGAATAAAAACTTTTGGATATAATATCTCTTATAATGTTTTTATAATGAAAAATGAGGAAAAATAAGAAATATAATTTTGTAATAGTGAACCTTGTTAGGAAGGCTTTGTAAATTACAAACAATCCACTCAGACTTTCATGAGGAAAAATTACAAATGGGTTGTCGTACTCATGCATACAAAATATAGGATATAATATTAACGAGAATGAGTGAAAAGTTTAGGTGATTCGAAAAACTTAAGTTCTTATTTAAAGATTTGAACAATATGGTTTTTTAATTCGTCCGGTACAGGCGTGAGTGACTTAAACGATTTGGTCGACAAACTCAGTACAGACGTAATTCGACTGACAGCAAGGTTTAGTTCACTAAAAAAACTGTTGGCGGGGTCTTGCACATTGAAAAGCTATTTTAATTTTTTGTAACATTACAGAAGAATTATTAAGAAGATAAATATGAAATAAGTTCAGGAGATATTTCGTATATAAATTACTGAAATAATCTGATGTCTCTGAAGCAACCGTAATATTGTTATAATGAACGAGTAGGGAGCGAGAGCAGGACTGCCTTACGGTTAATGACTCGTTTCTACCGAATGGTTTATCTGGTATTTTTAAGCGGCAGCCGCACATGCCACGACCAAAGATTTCATTTACACTAGTTCTTTATGATACATGGACACTTATATACGACCGTGATAATGAAAATGTCTACAATAGCGTGTCTGTGCGCCCCGTGTGTAAAAGATGTCCAAATTTTACTTATTTTATATTTGCGAGTCCTTTATACCTTAAATAATATTGATTTCTAATTTCATCAAGTTATATTTAGAATTACTTTGGGGTGGATAAATTAAAATACGTCTATATTTTCCGATGTTAACGTATTTATTAAAAACTAAAAATACATTTACAATATTTTAAAATTTCTAAAACGGATAACCCAAATACGTTTAATGAATTCAATATGGTTTCACATTCAGACCTAATTTTTTTCACTCGAATTGAAATTCAAAATTTGGATCTCGTGTTTATTTTAGACGCTTTATTACGAAATATTTTTTAATGTTTATGTTATTTCTTTCATTTTAATAATTTATAAATATACTACGTTATTTTTAAAAAACAAATTGTGAAAAAATAACAAAAACTTTATAAGGATGAACGGGAAAGCTCTAGACAAATACTTATGTTGTAGATGTAAGTATTTTCGATTTAAATGCGTAATGCCAAAATTTTAATAAGAATTGTTTCATTGCGTAGTTTGTTAACATACATCGTATCCAAAATAAACTCTACTTATTACGAAGTTATATTCCAGTTATTAGTAATTATTTCATTTTATATCCTACATAGGCCAAAAGCCCAAGGAAAGTATTTTATTTCGTATAAAAGAGATGTTCACTTCAAACTTGAATTCTTCTTTTTTAATAAAGCTCCGCTGACAGCTATTTATACAACTACAATACTTATGTACATAAATACAACGAAGTATATTTATTAATACAAAAAATTGGGTTCTTTCCAACAAAATTTTGTTTTTGCTTTAATTTCCCTACCGGAAGCCAATCAGAAGCCGAATTTTTGCCTTTGTTGCGATTATACCAAAAAATAAGCATTCATTTTTATTTGCCTTATATTAATCAAGATTTTAATAATTGAGAAGGTTACATTGTAGATTTTTCTATTTAAATCTTAGTTTTAATATTTTATTTTCTTTGATAAATTGTTATAAATGTCTCATTGAATATTCCATTTAAGATCCCGGTAAAATTGAAAGAAATAAATGAGCATTGGTTTATTGAATGTTATCGAACTAGATCCTAATGTTATATTTTTGTGTGGGCGCTCCAGTTTGTCATTGTGCTTTACATATTTAACTTTATATATTTAACTTTATAACTGCTTTCTTGAAAAGTTCCTAAAAGTGTAACTTGATTTGTTAGCAACATTTACTCCTGGCAATCTTAATAGAAGAAGTGAAATAAGTAATTTAATATAACAGGAAATTGATTTATTTCTTTGTGTAAAGTGTAAAATAGAACTTATCTGGCAAATGTTTTTCCAAAACCATCCCGAAAAAAATTAGGATTAAAAATGTAGGTATTTGTAATTTCAAAAATATTCCATTTCAAGAAGATATTTCAAAGTATATTCCTAGTCCATTTTAAAATTTTCTTCTTTAAGCAGAAACATCTTTTTATTATAAAGTGGGTTATATGGTGTGTTTAGTAATTAAAACAATGACGATCTTTTCATAATCTTTTTTTAACGACTATAAACATTTAAATTGTTAATTGTTAGTTGGCTACAATAATAAATAATAGGATTATATTTGTATGATGTCGACCATTACTTTTCAAGAGGGCGACTTCAGTTAAAGACAATGTTTGAAAAGACTTGACTAGATTCACCTTCTAAGTGCCTTGTTCCAAATATTTTGTTTAAGTATTTAGAAAGGGAGTAATAAACATTTTCTTCTAATTTCCTTTTACGTGTGAAGATTTAGTTTAGATCCAGAAAAAAACGAAACAAAAATAGTTTGTATAATTTAGAATTTACATCAAAATCAAGTATTAAATACTTCAATAAGGGGCAGTAATATTGTATCATTTTTTATAATATAAAATATTAGATTCGCTATCGGTGTGCAAGTCTGAGATGAAGACATGATTTGTTTTTCTTTGACTTTCATAACGTTCTGATATAGAAACGAACTAAAACAATTAAGCTTTGAAATTTTAATCCTAAATCTCATAAACTACATTATAAAATATTCAAAATAACTTTTAAAATAAATAAATATTTTTAGAAACTTATAAAAATTACAATTTCTACATCATAATAATATTTACAACTTAGATTAAGTTTTATAATTTCATAACACTCACGGTTTTTAATGATTTTAAATGTTTTAAATAATACAAATAAAGTAAGATAAAGTAATTGTTTATTGACTAAACAATGTAGATGAATATTATGTAAAACATTTTTTTTATATTGTTTGTATATTTAAACCATACTTTTGAATTGTGCCTTAATACGGCAGTATATCTCAATGAATTGTTAATTCTTAATTCGTAGCCCATAATCTTTGTTTAGCAAGCCACTGTTTCATTCACAATTTTAAAAAAATCCTACAAGTTATATCGATGTATGAGACAGCTATGTTAAAACATAGGATTTAATTATGATATAATCTTCCATGCGCTATTTGCTTTATTTATTCTCACACGGATTTTTGAGAACAAGGAACACATGTATATCTCAAACGAAGTGTATGTCATTTTTGGAGACATAAGTGCAATTAAAAAACTAATTTGAAAAAAGAAATACCATTTCACTTACGTTAATATCACAAGAAAAATACAAATCAAAAACAATTGTCTTGTCTGTAACACTGCCACCTAAACTTGTAACCTCGTTGGCTGAATGACGTTACCGATAAATCGGGACCAACTTTTAAAATACAATATAGCGAATCGCACTAGTATCCAAGTTAAAATATAGTACGAAAAAACTTTATTCATGTTAGTTTAGGTTTTTTTAATATTTATTTATGGGTTTTATTCGGAGAACGTTTTTTAAAAAAAACCTGAAATTAAAATTTCATCTCAAAATAACAAAAAATATCTTTCCAGGGCCCGCTGACTTGATTTCGTGATTTTTGCTTGCATATTAATTTCAACTTTTTAAGAACTTTATGATGCAAAAGTTAATTTTGACCACAGGTCTCAAAATCCCTTCAAAAGCTCAATGATTATTTTTATGTTAATGTTTTTTTATAAAATAATATTCACAATATAGTCCAGTTAAAAACATTTGAAACCCCAAACGGACGAGATAATTCAGTTTTTAAAAACATGGAGAAACTTGTTTTCTGTTCAGGGTTTTACATCTTGTAATGAAAATAATATTCAATGCGTGGAATAAATACATAGAACATTTTAAGTATAAATTTAGTTGAGATTTCCATTTTAATTTTAATCTCTTTTTATAGAACTACATCTGTTAGCATTTAGTTTTATATTGTATTCGAAAATTTGTAATATTTGGCTTCTCTTATTAGATGAAACAATGTATAATTTTGTGATAGTTGGGTAGAAAATTTATAAGTTTCTAATATTAAAAATAATATCTTTATTTAAAAACTTATGGTCTAAATATATAATCAAGTAGTAAACGTATAGAATATAAATAAATAAATATCTTATTTTTATATTATTATTGTATATATTTATATATATATATATATATATATATATATATATATAATTTACATTGTATTTAAATAGCGTAGGTGCTGTTGAAAGTAGCGTTCGTGCCTGAAGTTAGATTATTGCAACGGGAGAAAAAATTTCATGGTGGTCAGATTTTACACGTTTATTTTTTACAAACTTAATAATTAATGACGTAAAATAAACCTATAATCCTAGAGGGTATCGTGTTTTCCAAATTTCTTGTCAGCTTTATTCAGAATTACCTTTGAATAAAATTGTCGAAAATATAAAAGCAACGAATAATAGAAATAAGTACAACTATGTTTTAGAACAATTAAATGAAACTACGTGATGTAGTATTATTTCTACTATCTTTGATTTCTTTACCACAAGCCAGGTTTCGTTGTATTACAACATCTTTGCTTATATCCCACCTGAAGATGTTGTAATACAACGAAACCTGGGTCGTGGTAAAGAAATTAAAGATAGTAGAAATAATACTACATCACGTAGTTTCATTTAATTGTGAATAATGAATTTCTACAAAATTAACGCCAAATATATTCAATATGTTTTAGAAAATTGTCCTGCCATTTTTTAAAATTATTTCACAAAATTGCTTTCATATTCTGCGAGCTTGGTGGAGTCTGAGAAGCGCGAAGAAATTCCAAACGCTTCCACTTTCTGAAGTAGTTATGCCAGCAATTTGAATTGCTTAGTAGCTGTCATTAGCATGTACTTGGGTAAGCAGGGCGCGATCGCTTTAGTTTCGCAACACCCATCAAACTAACGACGTCATAAAAACGTAACGTTATGTTGAATACAACTACGTCATCTAGTTTTCAGTGATTACGCGTATTTTTACTTATTTTTCTCTTAGTTTTATTTAACGTAATATTTTGACATACACTTAGTCAACCTTAAGGAACACGTTCCCGGAAAATCTGTTCTCCACAGAAGATAAAAAAGATCAAGTGTCGACTCCGGTAGTATTGATAAAGGGAAACATGTTTCAGCAAGGATTTCATCAAATACAGAAGTAGAGACAACAACAACTTTGTCACTTTCTCCTCGTGGCTGAAAAGTCATACTAATATTCCTAGGAAATCATAAGATTGTTTCAATCTTCTCATTGACGAGACCGTAATACAGTTTAAATGTTAGAGTAAACTAAAAATGTTGGAAGACGGCCCGCTCTCTCTGTTGGAAGACGCGCGCGACCCGCTCTCAAAAATGTTGTAAAGCGAGCGCCGGCCCGCTCTCTACTATATATGCCATGTCCTTTCAAATAACGTGTCACGGTATTGTTCAAATGCACACTTCAAGTGAGCACCGCCTGTGGCCATTCTGCACTTTGCGTTACCGCATGGTAAAGTTACTATCTCTCTATATCATCAATCTTTGTTGTTTTTAAAGCAATAACATGACGTTTTGTTGTGTAGTAACTTGTAGAAATCGCAGTGGAACTAAAAACGTATCAAATGCAGGCGTCTCCTACCGTAATTAAACAATATATTTAGATATTTTATTTTCATTTAACAATTCAATCATGTCATGTAAGATGTCTTCAAAATGGTGATGTTAGCTTACGTAGTGATGTAGCCGAGTCGATAGTTTAATATTCACGAAACATGATCAAATTGTTGTAGTTCCTATACATTTTTTAAAATTTTTAGGAATAGCGTAGCTGATGCAATAGGTTTTTGTGAATATAAATTACATCTAGATTATTTCACAAACATTTCGATTCGATTTTAGATCGGTACGAGTAATTTTTTAAAAGTTGTTAATAATTTATTTGATATTTTAAATTCAAAAAATATCCTCCAATTTGACTTTAAAAAACCTATGAACCCACATAATAAAGTAGAAACGTTCCAATTTTTTGAAAAGACAAAAAGTTATTTAAAATCATTAAAGCTAGTCGATGGCCAGGAATTAGTAAAAATTTTTAGAAAAATTAAAAGATTGACATAAAAATTCCAAACTTATTTGTTTTAGAATTTCATGAAATGTATTTCTAAAAAGGCCACAATTATTTTCTTAACAACCGTTTGACGTAGAAACTCAAAATTTAGCATTATGAGTCAGATGTATGCGATGAACATTTCGTTTCTCACTAATACACTTGCGTGCGCTGCCTCCGGTGGTGCTGTGTGACTATTAATAGTTTGCTCAATGAGATTGAATGAGACAATTTTTAAATTATATCGATTATTAAAATGAATTCGAGCATGGGGATACGGATTTAACCTTAAATGTGGATTTCTTTGGCAATATTATGAAGTTTAGGTTTTTTGACGTAACTAAATTTGGGGAATTTTCTGTAACTGATATTTTATGCAGAGTATTTTGGTACATTAGAATTACAAGGATAGACTAAGATAAGAGTGAAATCGCCTAAAAATTGTACGCAAATTTTATCTCTATCTAGCCGCATGTAGGTATTAAAGAACTAAAATTAACCCACATGTTCGTGTACTTATTGTTTAACTTCCGTGTTTACACTGTAGACATAAAGTAGTAAGTATGTGAAGTTATATTATACAGTACAAAGTAATTTTAAAATAATAAAACTACTTATAAAAGAAGACTTCAAAATTTATTTATAAGTAAGAAAAATAAAAAATTAAATGAAACCAGTAAACGTTTCCAATAAAAGTACTTTAAACATTTTTTCGATATAAAAAACAACCCACGTAATATCTTTATTATAATGTTACTTTAACCAAAAGGATAATGAGTAATATGTAGTAAATTTTACCCATTATATTACATTAAATATGTAATATTTTTATAATTATATCTCACGTGTACATTACAGATATTTTTAATAATATATTTATCCTATTTAAAATAATAATATATTAGGAAAATAGGTAAATAATGGACGTAAAATAGCTATTAACTAAAAAAGAAAACAAGAGGCAAGAAGAAATAAAGATTTAATATGTTTCTCATCTTGCCTTTCATTGATAAGCGATTAGTTTTTTTTCAAATTACAATGGTAGATTGATACAAAATTAAATGGGAAATTAAAAAAAAATAATTTAAAAATTATGGATAGTGGCTTACTTGAAAATTCACTAGGGATTTGGAATTTCAGAATTGTTTATATAATGTCAAAAAAATGTAGGTACATTTTATAGCTAGGAGTAAATTATAGACCTCAATTAATGTACATTTATGTTTTAAAGATTACATATAAAATTAAAAGTCTAATCATAATTTCATTTTTTAAAGTTAGCTGTATATATTAAAGACCAATTTTATTACGGAACTTTTTGGTACAAAAAATGTAAGATACCTATCAAAGAAATAATAAATATAATTATATGCAAGGCACATGTTTATCATTCATTATTCTGAATATTTTTTAATCCATCTGACAATGATGCCAGTCTCGTCTCGTTCCAAATTGGTCATCCTTTCAAGACGATGAATGTGTAATTTGCCCTTTATCACAATATGCAACATAAATCTTACACTGTGTACATTTTATAAATATATATCACAAGCTGATGAAGGGCCACCAGACCATATGTCCTCGCTGTGCAAACGATTCTGAATTCTAAATGTGCGTCAGCCCCTGAGATAATAATCATATTAATTTTCAAATAAACGTGTGCACAACATGCATGCACCGAATGCCGCATAACTTCGGCACTTTCGACATCCTACCAAGGACTTCTTATTTGTGTCAATAAAATTTGCCAACGAGAATGTAGATAGACACAATGAATTAAAAAAAAGATTTACCTTTATAATTTTGTGTTAATGTGGAAAACAGTGGAGTGCCGTTTAGGTTCTCTACTGTTTCCCAAAGTTTAAAAAAAAATTACAATCCGATTATCATTTTCTGAGAAATAAATGAACAAGCAAACATATATTCACTTTTGAAATTTTGTACATTAGTTTAGAAGGCCTAGTACAACTAACATGTCTGAATATTTTATAGTTCAAATAATATTACATACATACGGATCGAATTAATACTCCTCCTCCTTTTTTGAAGTCGGTTAACAACATGCTTTGAGATTTGTTTACATTAATCTAATTCATATCAGCTTTAATTTTGTTAGCAAAAGGATTTCTACAGAACAAATTAAATGTCTCAGTTTTTTCGTTACATCATTTTAATTTATCATAAAGAGTTATGTCATCATTACCAGCTTCATTTTATTTTCGCAATAGTTTCTTTTACTGTTTCATCTCTTTCAAAAATAGCTTTATATTATATAATATTAAGCTGTATACATATGTCTTATATTACATAAATATATTTCCGCATGTAAATTGGTAACTTCTTCAGTTACTAGTAAAGTAACAGAAACTTTGCCCCTTAAAATTGATGTTGTACAGTTCATTTTGTCACTAGTTTTTTTTTAATTTAATTTAACCACTACAAACTTTTCACTGAAGTGACTGTTCTAAATAAAAAATAGATATGAAAATATGCTTTATGAAAAAAAAAACTAGCGGAACTTTCCGGATGGAAGAAAAATTTCTTACCAATTTAAAAAAAATTGTTGCAGGATCATGATTTGATGAAACAATGTAGCTTTATCATTAAGATGATATGCAAAAAACATACAAAAACATATTTTATAATTAAATTAAAGTCATATTTTTAATGAGTTATTGTCGTCAAAATAACTTGTTATTAAATAATGAAGGGAATTTGAATTAATCCTTTTATTATTGACTTCTGTTTTCAAGTAAAACTATACTTTCACCTCAAAGCAGTCTTAAAAGACTTTAAATATACACATTAACAAATTAGTGTGAAGCTATAATCAGCACAAACGAGCTTAAATACCTTTATCTCTCAAAAATATTCAGCGGATTTATCTTTTAACACCGAACGATACTTTCCTTACGAAAATAATAAAATATTTGCGCAAAACAGCGCCGTAGAAAATATTTGTATTGTTCCTTTAGCTATCTTTTCTTATAATATATTGTTATAATATCAAAGATTTTTTTTTTCATAACGAAAATCTCTTTTCTTCCAATATTTCATTAAAATTTGTACAATGGCCATAGTCTCAAGCGGAAAAATGTTAAACATTTCATTACGAAATTTCTTTGGATTTCAATATTACCTTTTTTCGTTTATTAATATTCTGATTTCTCTCTCTCTCTTTAAAACATAATATTTTACATAAACCTTTTAATATTTTTTCATACTTGGTTATGGAGTTGTTATTTTAAAACTAGTTAGAGTGAAGCATTTAGATTATACATAGTTTAGACGATCAAATATATTCAATACTTAAACACATCATTGAATTTTATAGAATCGAATTCACTTTTCTCTTTTAAATTGACTTGAATATACATTTATTATATGAAGAAATGCGCATTACAAATTCCAGTGAAGAAAAGAATATGTGTGTTCATACATGGTTAACAATAAATAAAATGTATCTGATAATCAATCAACAACCTAAATTAAAAAACCTAAATATCTTTGAGTAAATAATGGTCATTCTAAAATTTAACGATGTGTAAAATTTGAAACGAGAAAGGACAGTTTTGAGAATGTTACGAAGATTTCTAATTTGTCTGTTAATTAAATAAAAATTATTTTTAATAATTATTTAAAATTAAATATTTATATAAATACAAATATTGCAAGGAATAAACAAGCCAAAGACTCTTAAAAAACAGAAAAAGTCTAAAAAACCCAAAAAAAACTCAATTTAATCCAATTAATCATAAGTCTCCGTGTATTATTTTTTTATGAAATAATTTCTGCACAATATAGAATTACAGGAGTTATTTTTTAAATACATTTCGATTTAGGTCTATTTTCTAGTCTGCAAAATGGTTTTAGGTCACTATTATATTAAATAGGCTAAAAATTTTCCATCAATGTAAGTTGTGCGAGCTTAACGTAACTAGGTCAATTTTAGTGGTAGATTTTATCTATAAGTATTTTAATTTAAGCATCTTAAAATCGTTATAAGCTTAAGAAAATAATTTTTTCCACATTAATCCAGTATGAACAATTCTCTGATATCAAAGTACCCTCTAAAACGAATTTTGTTGTTGTTCAATAAAATTGTTATTAACTAATAACTTCACAGTGAAAATATTTGTTTGCTAATTTCGGGATTAAGATTTAATAACGTGTAAAAGTCAGTCCAAACAAGTTTGTGTTTTGTGTTTTCGTCTAATAATTTTAATACAACAAAACAAGTACTGAGTAAACCGCTTAAGTACTAGTAGAATTCGAACTACCCATTTATTTAAAAATTCCTGTACATATACATGTGTACAAATATTTAAAGATTTTATAGTACCTATAACAAGGTATAAACAAATAATATTATCTCTCGCTATTTAGGTGTATTGTCTATTACATCTTTCACAGGCATAAAAATATAGTAAATATATCAAAAAACGATAAATTTAATTAATTATGGCTGTAGTTATCCGGTAAACTTTAGATTGACTTCTAGTCTCGCTGTTTTTTACATAATTGACACAACAGACATTTTCGAGATAGCGGGTAAGACAATATATTTTTATGGACATCCTCAACAATATTTCTGGAACTATCTATACAAATACTAAAACTGTAGAATTGAGGACAATGAAACATTGCAGGTACGAAAAATGGTTTAAGGGAACATAATAAAAATAATACAATCCAAATTAATATCGTTTTTAAATATTTGTCTGATTGTCCGTAGCCTGTGTCTTTGTTCGCGTATCACGGAAGAGCAACTAAATGGATTACAATGAAGGTTTTATTGGCGGGTTCTGTTTGGTCTGAGATACTACATAGGCTTTATCGTAATCACCAATTAAAAAAAGAAGACACGGCAATTTGACTTTTCCATATAAAGTATCCTTAGATAAAAGAAAATTTTATAATTATTTTAATAGACAATGTTGAGTTTATTAATCTTAAAATTAACTTGGTAACATTTTCAAAAGATCTATACGTGAATAAATCGCAAGCACAGTTGGTATTGAATAAAATTATGAAAAAAATAGGAATTATATTAATTAAATTGATTGGGGAATTAAATAAAAAAAAATTTGAACTTAAATTATGGATAATAGTTTAGCAATCTTTATGACTTATTTTTTAAACTAATAAAGAAAATGCGATATTTGAAATGAAATAAACTTGAAATGAATAAAGTAAATTTCGTTGTATTTATTATTAAGTATTACTTATTTAGATATGTACGGGTTACTTTACAATACTACTGTGTAAAACTGTTAATTATTTTTTTGATAAAATCACTTTTGACAGACAGATATATGATGGACGTGTGAAAAATCTTTTATAAGATTCCTTTTTTCCATTTGAAGCACGTTACCCTAAAACATGAAATTTAAAATATCCCTTGGCACATATTTATTTCACTTTACTCTGAATTCCAGTTTAAAAGCTTAATGAGATAACAAAGATTCACCGCTTAGCGAATCATATTTAAAAGCCTCATTTTTCCTAACAAAAGCTGAGAACTTTTTTGTTATGTATTTATGTTATTTTCCATTGTTATTACCAAAACTACACAATGACTTTGTTAAAGCTGTAAATACACCCAAAAATTTAATTCGAAAAGCACTATATTTCTAATTTTTTAATATTTGCTGGTTGGGTGTTATTTCAGTGTGCAAATTTTTGGTACAAATGGTTATTCGTATTTAATAGATAATATGTTTTATTTAAATTTTTTTTCCAAATTTACTTACGTTACATTTAGTCACAAAGGGTAATTAATTAATTTTTTTACAAAATTACCTCAATTTTTTTTATATGGTGAGCAATGTGGTATCATGTATCTATCGTTTCTTATAGATCCGCAATGGAGAAAACGAAAGCTTGGAAGTATTTTTCTAAAATCAAAGATACATCGTCGGCACAAGGTTTCAGGTATCTTAAATATATATACACGCAAGGCACAAATACAAGTGGCTTGCTAAGACACCTTGAACATTCTTTTAAAACACACAGTGAACCACCACCTTCCACTTCAATAACCGATACCTTGGATGATAACTAGGATCAGCCCTCAGAACCTAAAATATCCAAATTATCTATTTAGCGGACCCTTCAGTTTGAACCTACGCAATGTCTCTGCAAAATAGTATCTATATTAGCTGCAAAAGATGGTCTCACAATTCGGCAAATTGCAGAAGTAATTTCATAGGCAAGTCAAAAAGGACATAAGTTCCCAGAATAAGTCACACGTAATGAGTTTCATTTTAAAATTTAATGAAGAAAAGAAAATTGAAATGATAAATTATTTATGCCACTAGCAAACTGGTGGTAATCAATCGAATCATTTCAGCCTTAGTATCGATGAACAGACTTTAAGAAATAGGAGGTATTTTAACATTTGACTTCATCATACCGAAAGCACTTTTTAAAATTTGGTTCTTATTTTCATTCCAGGAAAATGCTCTCTGTATTTCTCAGCACATCGTAGCTGTAACAAGTAATGGCCCTAACGATATGGGTAAATTCAGTCGCGAAAGCCCTACTGAAATGGTCCTCTGTCCCGAATCACGCTATACATTTGTCTGTAATTTTTTGCAGTAATGAAGATAAAATCATTGATATCAACAAGGAACGAATCTTTTTTGTCGCTGATGAAAGCGATTGTGATTATAATTTCCCTCATGATAATGATTCGGAAAACGAAGACACAATCAATGTATAGAACATCCAAAATTTAAACAAAGTTTTAAAAGTAACTCCTCTGTTTAAACTATTTTAAAAAAGTCCACTCAAAAATATTACCTTGCAAAAATATGTCCAGAAAGAACTTTGTCACCAATTGAATTTATTTTTGAATGTACGTATAAGATGGAATTCAACAATGCAGACGATCATAGGTTTCTTGAAACTGCAAAATGCCATCAAAAATCACTGTTTGATCTCCATTTTCAAAGTGGAACAATGGCAATTTTGGTTTCTTACATTTTTATTATATATCTTGCGTGCAATCAATTTGTATGTTGAGGCTTAAACCAGAAAAGACAAATAAGAGACGTATCGATTAATAAATTATAATCTATGGATAACGATTTAGCCACAATATTTTTTAATTACCTGAAGAACAAGATTAATGACCGAAAAATGTGAACTCAATATCTTTATAAATTACTTTCACAATCCTACCATGTACCATAATGACAAAAATAGGCCCAATTGGAACAAAGCGACTTTTATAAAGTTTACAGAAGAACTGTTAATAGATTATTCCCCAATTACCTGAAACATTCCAGGTAATGACACCGAAATCCCAATAATGCGAGGCGATGAAGAAAACTCTACAGCTTCATTTCAGTTACAACTGAACATGGCTATGGACACATCAGCTAGTAGTAGCGAAATAAATTTTTTCAAAAGCTTAATAAAAAAGAATTTCAGCTTCTTGAATTCATTGAAAAGAGGATCCCTAACCATGAAAGCTTATGCAAAGCTTTGACGAGAATAAAGGCTACTTCGACAGAAAAAGAACGTGTGTTTTCCTTAAGTGGAAACATCGTATCAAAAATTAAAAAAGACTATCAGATGTCGCAATAAATGCTCTTATATTTCGGAAAACATATTTTATAAAAAACAACGAGCATGTAAAGACTTATAAAAATAGTTCTACCTCATGGATTCTATTGAATTCATATTCTTTTGTTAATTTTATTTTCCTTAATTATGTGATTGAAGAGATTTCATAGCTGTACTACAGCTCTAGTCCATTAAAAAATTGTTGTATAAATTTAAAATTGAAGATTTTTGAATATTTAAAGCTATTTTGTACTGATCAGGTAATAAGAGTCTAATAATTTATAGGAAGTATGAGAGTTTTCGAGTCCCGAGAAAAAAAAATTCTCTTGAAATCAGAAACACTTTAAAATACTGCTTTATCCATGACGGAAAATTACAGATAAAACTTTAAAGATTTTAATTGTCTGATACTATCTTTTATTAATAGAATATTGAAATAAATTTTAAAAGTGATAAATTTTTCTTTATTATTATAATTTCCTTGAGCGGTTCCTTTTTACTTAGTAAAAGGTAAGTTAATATGTTACGTTTAACGTCACCAATATAAATCAAATGTAATTTCTTTCCCTAATATTATGATAAGCTCTACAAACAACATTCCTTTATGAATAACATGAATGTTACGGAATTATCAGGCTTTAAGCAGGAGTTCGCATGTTATAAAATAATGAATTTTATAATTTGACAGTTACATGCGTCGAAATGGCGCCTTATTTTACTTTTGGTACAGATAAACGTTACAGCTAACTTGACAGGTTATTTAAAAATATTTTAGGTAATTTAGTAAATTTAGCCATATTGTAAAATTAATTGAGAAAACTGAAAAGAAATACGATTAATTTTAATGGTCACCTTGTAAAAATAACCGACTTTGAAAGTGAGGCCACAAATAAATATCATTTGACTTAGAGCCAAAACAAAATAACCTTTAAAAATATATCTCCACTAATTTTCGATGAAATAGTTTCGTCTTTTTGACCCTCATACAATTATACTAAGGTGTTTTTTTCTCTCAACGCAACAAAAACTAACCTTAGCAAACCATATAAAATAAGAACTGCTAAAAACAAGAACAACGCCAGTGTAATACCTACCGCTTTTCAAATTGACCATTAAGACATTCGTTATTTTCACGCATTAGCTTATTTATACGTTAAGCAAAGTAAATGAAAACGTTGCTTTCTTTAGTGCTCTTTCTTTACTCAACAGAGCAAAGCTCAATTTTAATAGTAATACTGGAACAATGACCAGGCTAATTACGAAGAAAGTTTAGCACCTCTGAAAATATTATTTTATGTAATTGCAAGCAATAGACGTATTAAAAGTCCATAAAGTTTTAATAGGGTGATCTTTATTTGTTCCGTAACCACGACTATTTTTTTTAACACGGGCAGGCACAAAGTAGCATATATTTGGAAAGGCGGGTATGTTATACGTACAAAAGGCAGCTTAAGTATTTTTAAGACTTCGTAAAACAAAACAATTAAAACATTATTAATCTTGCCATTATAGGACTGTACAAAATATAAGGAAATCTTAATTTTGGACGAGACTACTTTGATGTCCTAATGACACCCTGAAAAGTGCCAAAAGTTCCCCCCGAAACTTCCTGAAGGGGATGAAATAGAGTTTATATTTTTTTATGTCGATTATGTTTTTGTACTATCGATTTTTCGAATATAACTATTAATGTAAAAATTAAAGATCGTAAAATGGTCTATAAAAGAGGGTTTTCTTCTTTTTTCTCTATTGTTCGTTCTTTAATAAAACATGTGGGAGAATATCAATAGACGATATGCACTAATATCTTTTACTATACATCGAATGCTTCAAGAATGTTTGATACAGCTCGTTCTATTATTTTATGATGCTCTTCATTTTTATTATTTTTTTATTCGCACATTGTTTAAAATTTATTTCAAGTAAAGAAAAAAAAATGGTCAAAGGTTACATTTTGATTGATATTTCGTTTTCCATATTGTCTTCCAACTTTGTTTCAATCTTTAATCCAAGTGGATTAGATTCCCTGTAAATATATAATAACTTTCTCAACATAAATTAGTAATCACCATTGTTTTCGACGTATCAACATATCTTTTTGAAGGTCGATCGATCGGCCCATACAAGTACCTCTTCCAGAATAATAAAAAAGTTTCTTGTGATATCGAATTTTTATGACAGATGATACCTACTTTACCTAGCAGACGAATCTTCGAAATTAATAAAAAAAATTAAAAGCGGCGGGTACGTTGGTAAAATAGAAACATTCATTCATTGTGTTTGTATGTGGCTACTAAATTTTTTGTTCTGCCGCTCGCACGGACAAATTTTTTTTTATAATAATGTCTTTTAATTTCAAAAATGATGTTTTAATTGTACGTATTTTATAAAAAAAATGTAAGGAAAGTACATCCATCAAAAATACATGGCAATTGCTTAGTCAGTAATAGGGACATATAGAAGCTTCTAGTACTTGGAAACGCTAAAGTGCTATCTCGCTCTCACAATTACTTGATGTTGACCATCTATATAGATGATCTATTAAGATCTGTGCTTAACAGTCGGCTCAAACCGTCGTCGCGATGTGCGGGCTGCAACCATTGTTTTTCACTCGCTGGCTTTGTCTTATTTTTATTGTTTAAGAATATTTTCCGCGCTTTAAAATGAGTGTTCATTGCAATTTTATAGGTACGGTATGTGCAGCTACAATGTATTACACACAATAACGCAAGTAGAAAATAACCTTTCTATATCTACAGACCATCTGCTTTTCAATGTTCCACGGAGATTCAATCACAAAAACATACTCTGTACACAATCATATATTCCTCCGTGAAATATTTTAAATACTATTAAAATATTTTCGAGCAGAAAAATATTTAAAACATACATTTTTGCACATTGTGGAATGTATTACATTTTATATATTGATGCATGTTTTTTGTTCGGACTTAATTTACTTTACATCTTCCAAACGAATAGTTGTTCGGGTCAAGAATAAATAGCGTTTAGTTGAGAATTTTTAAATCTTTAAATTTTGTAATAATCATTTTCTTAAAAAAATTAAGGCTGTCGAAAAAATAGCAACAAATAAAAATAAACTTTATTTAATTCCCTAAAAAAGGTTAATAGTGAACTTAGGGGGATGACCGGACTTGTTTTCAATATCTGAGTTAACGGCAAACTTTAGACATAAAACACTGTCAAAAGCAAGAATATTTGATACAAGTGGCGACTTTTAGAACATTGAGTAACATTATTTTTTAATAAATTTTGTATAAATAATATATATATATATATATATATATATATATATATATATATATATATATATACACACACTTGTACTGAAAAAATGCGGTATAATCGGCACTGTTATATTTGTATATTTTGTATAGCAGTTAATTAAATATACTTTCAATGAAGACTTTACTCACGAAAAATCTTTGAAAAGTATTCCTACCTATGGTTTAAATTCTTTCAAATAGATAGTTAACAATAAATTTCAGATTTTGTGTTAAAATTACCTATTACATTTGAACTATGACCAAAACAATTCATTTCATTTGCACGGATTCGACTAACCCCGACTTGTTTAATAAATCGTTCAGGGCATAAAATTCGTACGGCTAACGCTTGTGTTGTGGACGAATCGTAACATATGACAGCATGCTTTAATAAAACTTCTTTTTATTTGTTAATGTGAATAAATGCACATATATATTGTATTTCATGCAAGTGAAAAACTTAATTTATTTCACCTATGAAACAAAACAATATTTCAATTTATTAAACCACAAATTTATATTGCCACTATGTATAATGGTGTAAGAACAGTAAAAATCGAATCATACAATTTTTATTTTATGGAACTTTTTTAAATCTCCAAAATATTTAAGTAATAGTCTACAGTTTCCAAGAAGAACTTACATCACTTACTATCTTTTGAAAAGTAGGAATTTACGTGGTCATTATTCTAACTAACTTACTTCTAATTCTTATTTTAGGTTATAATATAATTCAAATACTAATCGACTTTGTGAAAATGTTGCGCTTTTAACTACTCTTTTAAGACCTAAATCAAAGGAAGGAATATATATGTGTTAAACAGTAAGAAAAGTTGTGAAAAAGTGTCTCTTGTATTTTGACATAAATTTAATAATGCAAAGTGTTTATGTAATTTTGCTTTGTTCGTCGAACTTTTTTCTGACAGTATCCTGATAATTATGGTGCATAGCACAAAATTTTGTGACAATACTTTGAAAAATGCTTCAGAATCCTCATTGTGTGTGAAAGATGCTTTGTGTCGTAACATTTTCGTGAAATTTTTTATTGTAATTTAAAAGACCTTCTTAATGAAACTTCACTGGGCAGTGGGTGAGAAAAAAAATCGGAACATCTTGAAGTTTGACATCCCGAGAGGTGCTTGAAATTATATTTTCTTTTATGGATAAGTGTAAATATATATATATATATATATATATATATATATATATATATATATGTTTTTCACATCTGGTCTTATTTTAAAAGATTCTAAATATAAAAATTATTTTATTTAACATTTCATGCCATTTAGACAGTTATTAATAAAAACAATGCTAATAGGATTTTGTTATCATTTCATATATGATATTTAGGATAATCTTACAAATGTAATAATAAATCTATTCTATGAAGGAACAAATTATTTATAGTGATCATTTCTAAGAAAATTATTTGCCAATTAAAATCTAATTTACGATCACAATGGTTTATTTGTGACATTAATACCGATCTCTCGTCAGCAAGTTAAAACTATATTTTTAATTGATCCAAGTAATACTCTAGCTATTATGATAGGGTGTTAGATAATTTTTTTAAATTTGCCTGCTTTAGTCTTTTGCTAGATTTTTCCTCATTAAGTGTGAAAAATTCAGATAATATCTAGTTGTTGGTTTAAACCGACAGCCTGAAACAAATAATAAAAGTCGCCGAAATTTCAATAAAATATGTCCTCTTTTTGTCGGCAACAATTTGTCCTGAGACCTCATTTTGTCAAACGCTTTCACAATCCTTCCTGATTGTAAACTTGGTCCCCTTATATACCTTGCTAAATATGGATAATCAAAATTAGAGTGACTTTAGAATGTATGTATATGTGTAAATCTTTATTAAATTTTTAGCACTCCAACTAATAGTGTCCTTGGATTTTATTTTAAAAGTAAGAATTTCCTTATTTAGAGTAATTTTTTTATGATGATTTTTTATTACGTCTTCTGCCAAATTGAGAATAAAAGTGTTTCCATACATAGGAATTGCAACTATAAAGATATTAGATCCTCGGAAAAATTAGTAGTATTGATTTAATAATGTACTGTCATTATTACCGATATTTGTTGTGATTACCTATCGAATTTTATAATTAAACATTAACGGTCCAATGTTTTTAAGTTGGTGTACGTATGTGTTAAATACCATAGATAATCATTCGTTTCTTTAATGTTTTATTCAACATACTAAAATTAAATTATTTTTAAATAATGTACTAAAACAACGTTACAAAAAATACTAAAATTTCATTCTAATAAAATTTGCTTTAAATACACTCCTGGCAGAATTTTTAGTTAATGACAAGTAAAATTAAATTCCATTTTGAAACTGATCAAGTTATTTCGTTACCGCTATTTAAAACTATATATTAATATTAGCAGTACATTAAATTAAATACCAAAAAATATTAGTTAATGATTAATATAGACGATTTTATCATGCAGAAAATTACTTTCTAGAACATTCGTATTGCGATGTTAAATAATATGTATATTTGGATAAGTGATTGAAAAAATTTCAGTTTACCCTCAAGAATAAGAAAAAAAATTAATCTTTCAAGACAAAGGCTTTTATTGGACACTCCATAATTTATATGGACATATCTAGATCATGACCACCAACCACAACATTAACAAAGTCCTAATTTTTTCGAATGTTTTTCTTTCTAGTTGATAAATGTTGCCATTTTTCCATGTTATACTTCAAACACGACACAAATAAATGTGTATATATGTATATTTAAAACGTGTCCTGTTTTCCATATTACTACTTCGTAATTAAGTACATTTGGCATCAATCCATTCAAGTAGTTTCTAGTGCACCAGTTGCCGGTCTTGTAAATGATCTTATATATAATGACCTTATTTTTAACATTCTACTAGCCACATGGATGAAAGGCTAGAGTTAAGATAAGTAAGCTAAGAGACTTTGCAAAGAAAATATAAAACTCACCACGTAGCTTGTTTTACTACATTTGACCAGCTTGACCACCTTTATCAATAAAAATAAAACAAACACTGATTAATATTGTAATATTGAAATTTTCATTAAGTAGCATCCGAACAACTTCTTATGGATTCACTATCTGACTATTTACCATTTATTAACTGTTTTGCTTAAAACATAAAAATTACATAAATAAAAATCACAGACATCGTAATAAAGCATGTTTTACACTATATATTGTATCTCAGCTTAAAGAAATATAATAAATTGAAAATAAATATTTTCATTTCCTATTTTTATACAGATATTTAGACATAATAGCAATACTTTTCTCTTGGGCCCAATTAAATATAGATGCATATATCAACAAATTTAAAACGTACGTAAAAAAAATTTATATTTTATATCTCGCCAGAAATACCATTTAACTAATTTCCAAGCTAATATTCCACTAATTATAATACATATTAACTAGTTTGCTAGTGCATAATCCCGGCTACAATAGCTTTATATTCGTCGCATATTTTCGCGACACTTTCAAAATTTCCCTTTTACTATTCAACACGATAATTTTGCTTAGTAATATAGTATACGAAAATAATTTAGAATATTCTCCTTCTTTAAAATCGAATAAATTTTAACAGATCTATCTATACGTCAATGTCGATGCCCAGTAAAACGACCACATAAGCGGCAATGGTAATCATCAAACATTTTTGAACATGTTATGTTTGTTTTTATACTTTTTTAACGTTTGTAGGTTTTGAAATCAAACATTAATTTCATTTATTATAAGCAACTAGAAAAATAGAGGATAGTCCATTTTTTTGAAATTGGATATAATGTGACAGATATATCTATATTTCAACGCGCAAATTTACAAAAAAAAACAAAGTAAGCGGCAACGACAACTTAAGCGACAAATTTAAGTCTGAATTTTTTTCGTTTCTGTTTATACTTATGAAATGTTAATACATTTTGAAATTAAAGATAAATTTGCTTTATTATTTATTATAAACACCGTGCGCATATTTATAGAAAACTTTGGCACGTGGAAGAAATTAAGAACAAATGGTAATAAAATGTGCAAATATAAACAAATAAGATAGTAACACAGTAATACAAAAATATATCATTCTAACTGGGTATCAGGCGTAAATCACCAAACAACTCTATAATCCTATTTTTAAAATAGTCAATAAAATGGAAAGAACACCAAGATTTTTTCTTCGGTTTCGCTCAAATTTTTTCTGAATTTTACCAAAAAGCGAATTTTTTTGAGTCCATCAACTATTGTAGTAATTCTATATTGAAAAATCAACTGATACCAAGCTATAGCTGCCAAGAATTATCAGTTGTCCGGGAAATCTTTCCTTTGTCCGTAAATTATTTCTTACGATCTAGATAGTGACAACATTTGCCATCGTTTTGCAATGCCATATCTCTGCACGTCTGTAAAAGTACATTCTCTAGAAACTGGGTTAGATTGCTTAATAAACATTTATGTTAGACTGCCTTTCATGCAATATTCGATTTAAAAGGGTCAACTAGCTGCCTGATTACTAAAATCAAAAATTGCCCTGTATTCAAATTAAAAAAAATTATATTTCCTCTTGGCTTTTCAATATCTCTGACAAAATGATATCCTCCTGTCATAATTTCCAGGCTTTCGATTAAATATTTCAAATATTGAACTTTAATGATTGATATCTCTTTACAAGGATTATGTAATCTGAGAACGTAAAAAGGTGATTTTGGGATTCCGCTTTGATATTCTTCTGCTGTGATAGGTGTTGGTAGGTTTCTTTAATGATGAACTCTTAAGATCATACGGCGGTCATTCAGCTGCTCGGGATGAGGCCTATCTGCACAATCTACATGTGCCCTGTACAGTTTACTACTTCCGATTTATTCCATCTTTCGTAATTATAATATCAATGTGTTTCTGCACAATCTTTCGGTAAAGAAACCACGACGACTCCCACACTCCCGGGTGAAATTTGACGATTTCCATTTCAAAATAAAAATATAAAAAAGTTTACCAATCAAGTAACCCGATAACCTTACAAGTATGCTCAATTTATATTACCACACTGATCCATATAGTGAGAAACTTCAAAGTCCCGGAAAATATTTAAACATTTTTTAAGAAAATAAACCATAAAACAATTCTATTACAACCGAAGCCTAAGAATTAAGCGGACGAGTGAATTACTACTTCGGTTAGTTTGGCTGGGACAAGAAATAACAATTTAAAGGAGATCAATTACGTTATGTTTTTACTCTTTAAGATGAATGTGTTTCAAATTTTAATCCATTCTTCCCCAATTTTTATTTCTTTAGTTACTCACCAAAATTATAATTTTTTATTTGCACACAACGGGCCCAAAATCATTCCGTAAAATGGCATTGTCAAATTTCTCAACCAAAAACTTATAAATTAAGAAAATTTTTAAATACAATAAATTAAATTCAAAATATGTAGAATATCTTGTTAAGGATGTGTAGAATATCTTGTTTCACTGTTAATTTTTTGACGCCACGTTAGTCAACACGTATTTAAATGAATTTGTTTATCCTCAAATTCAGTCAGTCAATTAGTTGACAAACAAATTCAGTTTACTTCACAATCACTCAATTAACAAAGAAACTTTTTGTTATATATATATATATATATATTTATATATATATTTATATATATATATATATATATATATATATATATATATATTATATATATATATATATATACATACATTCATACAAGACATATGTTATCAGTGTATTAATCATGTAAAATTATGGAGAAACGTCAATTTAGATTTGAATTATATACTATTCATCAGACTGCGCGAAAGAAGTTATAAAATAATTTCTTAAGTAAGTTCATCAATATAGAAATGAGAAATTTTGACTTCACTTGTTTGTGACTGCACTTGTTTACGGTAAATATACTACTTCTTTTATGCAAAGTAAAATGGATGATAGTATTAAGCAATCGCACATCGAACATGAGTCTACTTGTGAAATAATACAGATTCCCTCTATCCTACTAATTAATATAATATTTTATTGAATATAAGCTTCAGTTTTTGATAAGAAACAAAATACATTAACTTATTTAGTTCCAATATCTTTAAAAACGTAACTCATAATTTATAACCTACCTAATAATTAATAATGATTTTTTCGTATTTTTCTCTAGCCCTAAAGGAAAATTTCGCTACCAAATTTTTGCAATAAAACTAAATGGGATGTTTAAGTTATAAAATCAAAATATCGAAATATAATAAGTAATAATTGATTCTAGAAAAGAACTAAGAAAAATACAAAGTTGAATTTGGATACTGAAATATAAAAAATGCTAATAAATACTGAATAGATGCCAAAATTGATCGGGAGTTTGAAAACTAAAAATTAAATTAACAACGAACATAGGTTTTAACTGTGAGCATTTATATTTATTCTTTGAAGAACCCAAATTTTTATTCTTTATAAAACAGAATTATATTCAGGATGAACATATTTACTTCCGCAATGTAATTTGAAACTTAAATATGAAAAATACAATTTATATTTCATGTTAATGTAAAATTTTATTTAACCATATATACTAGATTATAATTATTAAACGTCCATGTCAAATATATCTATATAGGTTGCATAACTTGTACCTTCGCTTGTGATTAAATATATTTTAGAATGAAAGGAAAAAAACAATTTAGAAAGACTTTTCCGAAAAACCAAATTGAATATTATTTATGAATTGTTGAAAATGAGTTATAAAATATCTTATATTGCGTGAACGTAATGATTTTCAACGTAATTTGTTGAGAAGCTTTTTCATTTACAAACTAAATATTGAAGTTAATTCACGACATGAAATAAGTTATGTGTATATATATATATATATATAGGTGAGTTTTAATATAAATTTTTAAAAAACAATTTTTTTTGTCAATCAGGGAATATAGTGACAGGTAACCTAAAAGAATAGTATCAAATGAAAATATTACTTTATTCGTTCTCCAGTCATGACTTATTACATTTAATTTCGTAATTATGTACCCATTATCCAACTGAAAATATGGTATACTGAGATGAACAAAACAAGATATATAATACATATATGGAAAGAATAAATCACGGAATAAATTACGAAAAGAATTTATTGAGACGATTTTAGAATGCGCACCTGTAAGAATTAAGAATTTAAATTATTCCATATTTAAGTTTGTTTTCAGTTAAAGATTATTCGTAAAAAATATCATATCTGGCGATAAAAAATATGCGAAAATTTTTATTCAGAATACAAGGTTAAGAACACCTTAATTTACGAATCTGCATCTACGATAATATGGATATGAGAATAGTTTAACACATTAAAGAGAATACAGAAAAGACGTAGATCTTGTTGGTCCTATATTTCTCTTTAGGTAATATTTTTAAGTCATTTGAATTCAAATAATATAAATATTCATAGTTTTGATCATACCTGGTCTTAAGGCGGTTACTTCTAATAACACATAATCACAAGTATTATTTCATATTAAAGCATTTATTCATATATTACATATTATATATTCATATATTATACTTTAGTGTCGAACTGACTATATTTATAATTAAAGAATTAAAATGTTATGCACTCGTGTAATTTGTGACCCAGATATCATTTGCACCGGCGTATTTTATTAGTGTAATGTGCACAAAGAATAGGGTGCATTACAAAGTATCCTACAGACTGTTTTTAAATAAAAAATATCCATCATTTGACACACCGTCTTCGCTATTATTCAACTACTAATGGATATCAGATCATTGAATAATTTAAATTTGGAAGGAATTAAATTGAAAAATGGCTTGAAAATAAACTTCGATTTCTTAAAAAACAAATTAAAATCATTAGCCCTATCCATATCCGTAGCAAAAGAACATTGATCTCGTCATTTTAGTGCTCTTTCTAGAGAACAATATATTGCAGCCAGTTCAAATATAGACTGTTAATTTCCTATAACACTGATTGGAAAATCGGCGAGTGGTTCTGAAGCTATAAATCTTGGATGAAAATTTCGGTAAATAGTTTTTAGCTTTGAAGCCTATCGAAGTAAGTAATTGGAAGAGTTTTAATAGAAAATTGTTTTATTTGTTCCGTAAATTCAGCTGTTGCTGAACATTAAAAATTAATTTTAATACTGCTAACGAACGCAAGGGGAATGATTTTTAATATTGTTTACAAAAAACATTTTTTTTTATCAATATAAAATATGGATAGAAAAGAGGTTCACGCATAGCTCAGAATATAAGTCGGAAAGTAATGATATTTAGAGTAGGAGAAAAAATAATAAAAACGATTAACGTAGGAATTAGGAACAAAAAAAATTGAATAAGGCGAATGCTAATAGAAATAACTTGATTAAAAAGCCATTAAAATAATTTTCATTAAAATAATTTTTAATCAAAACGATTTAAAAAATACGTCTTTCTTTCTGATTTTGCTTACGTTTGTTTTTAAAAGTTCAATAAGGTGTAGTACGACTTTTAAATATGAAAAGATAGTTCCATGAATGGAAAAACATAAAAAAATTATAAAAGCTTAACCTAACTCGCATAACTTCATTGTTAAAACGCGGAACTTTGAAAACGCCTTGACATCGATTATACCGAAGAAAAAATCTATATTGTGCAGTGGTAAAAGTATTAAATTTAAATAGAGATCATATATTTTAACAAACTTTTTATATTCATTATAAAAAAACATGCTCTAGAGAAAAAGCAATTAGATTACAGTTGAATAAATAAAATGGTAAATAAGATAACTGCTATATGATAGAATTTTAGACTGTAGAGTGCCAAAAAAGGACGTGTATGTGAACGTAAAAAGGTTTTGAGTGTAAAGAGTGAACATATTTCAAGCAAAGCAGAAACTAAGGTTCTTTCTTACATCAATCTAAATATAATTTTCAACGAAATCACTTCTGCGTTACGAAAATTAAGAACTTAATGAATATATCTTTGGAACAGTCATCCGGCTGTACTTATTGTTGCATGGATATATTTATGCATAAATTCCCGATGCAAGAATTAAATTCAAACATACTAATGAACTGGCACTAATGGCAAAAAATGGCAGGCAAAACAATAATGTATCATGGACATTTAATATTAATTAAATGACAATACATAACATTAAATGAAACCTCTTTGCTATAATGTGTCACTATATTATAGAATATAACAGATTAAGCAAAATTTAAGTCATGTAATATTATCACGTAATATTGTACAAAACAGAGTGAGCTCATAGTAAGGCTCTAGCAATATAACTTTTGACATATCTTAGTAGTGAAAAGATTTATAGTAATATAGTTGTAAAATAAAAAAAACAAACACAAGAAAACGACAAAGAATTGAGATTTTGTGTACTTTTTTGCTTTCGAAACTTGTAGACACTAATTTCATTACAGGAAACGTGAAACCAAATATTTTTATTTTTACTTTTTTCAGTAATTTTCATTTGAATCGTAAACAGTTTAAAATAGTATCAAATATTTTTCCTTTAAATTATTATGTACCACTCGAATATTTACGCCTCGCCTATTTATTGGTGTAGCGCCCTGCACAAATGAGTGTTGAAGGGTTAAATATTAAAACTTAAATATATAAATTCGCCAGTTAAAATTTATTCCCGACATAATTCATGAATATCGAATGAATTACACACTGCATCCTGACTCGAGCAGCGACCGCATCGCCAAGTCAAATGGCGACGAATAAATAATTACGTTATCTGGCGTAAGTTATTTCCGACCCTAACGGAGTGATTAATATTTCACGTAGCATCTGCGATTTCCTTTACTTAAGCTGCTTAAAACTGTAAATGTACTAAATGTGTTCACTTAAAATATTAATATAAAATAGAAGAGGTTGGAATTATCTGATCCGAGCGTCGTTCTAAATACGCTTTGGAAAACTCCATTTTAAATAAATTGTATCAAAAAGGTAAATGCCTGAATAAATACTTGCTTCTTTCGAGTCCTAATTTAATATAAATCATAAGTTTCCTTTCAATATTTGTTACCATTTTTGGGTTTTTTTAATTCTAATGTTTTTTTATTCTTTCATGAATAATCTCTTTTTTTTAATTTTCTCAAAATTAAAAACTTTAAAAATAAAGCAAGGAGTAGGTAGGGAAGAAGGTGCATAAAATTGGTTTATTATGAAAGGTGTATCAAAGTCAGCAATATTTAATATAGTTTAAAATTATTCTGGTAAAAATGAAAATTAAACTTTACATGCCAAAACTAGGGATAACTGCCACTCTATTACAAAATGATTGGAGTATTTCGTTAGATGTTAATATTAAATGATAAGTTTTTAAATAGTTACCATATTCACAAACTTAGTCAAATCAACATGGAATTTTTAGTTTCTATTTATAAAATCTATGAAAATTGTGTACTAATTAAAAACTATTGTCAATAATTTCCACCCAGTATCTTTTGGTTCATTCCATAGCTTGAAGAAAATTGCCATCTTTAATGAATAAAAGATAATTACGTTAGCAAAATTATAGTCAATTTGCATGTCGTTGAAAAACAATAAATTTAAATGCGTTTTACTATCAAATAAAAGCTATATCAAATTGTCATTATATTTACTATCTTATGCAAGCTTGAAGCATATTCAAAATCAAAGAAAACTGGAACAATTTTATCGATAAAAAGTTTTTTAATAAATATTTTACTACAGATTGTTTTTATTTTCCGAAATTCGTTTACTATTTAAATATGGAGTAACAAACAAGCTATTTTACTTAAATACAATTTTATGAACTAAAATTTGGGAAACTTAAATATTTAAAAACACTGGAAACCAACTTACCAATCATAAAGTTTTCTTTTTTATACGAAATATTTCTCTTCCCTAGTGAAATTTAATTATTTAACAAATAGTGGATTAAATTTGAACCCTACATAGCGTTCATGCGATATTTTACTTTACATATAAAAAGATTCTGAAAAAATTATTGTGAAAAAATCAATATTACTGTAATGGATAATAAGTTTTGGGTGTTGAGAATTTTTTCTAGATATCTGAAGTCCCAGAATATTTTAAAATAAGATATAAATAAGCTGAAGTACATGGAGGTAATAATAGTTTAATGCATTACATGTATGAAAGAGGGTAAAAATTGGTTTTTGGTAGGGACTTTTCTACTCAGTGAATTTTTTTTTATTAAAAATTTTTAATATTGAAACATACCTTCGATAGGCTGAAGAAATTAGTCTGCTCAAAAATTAGATTTACATTATATACCTAATTAAAGAAATAAGATATTTTACACATCGGAGTCAGTTTCCTACTTAATTTTATTTTGTGCTAGAACCTTGAACAAGCACTTTCGTACAAAAAAATGAAAATGAAAAATCAGAATTCAGTTTATTTCTTTTTCAGAAAATAATAGCATACACAATTTTGCCAAACTTATTGCATTAGAGAAATATAGTTTTAAGTGAAAAAATATAATAACCAAAATATTTTAACACATAACAAAGTAACTGCTCTAGAGAGGGAATATTGGAAGGATGTCGCTACAGAAACCGAGTACTGTCACAGGCATTACGACTAACGATTGAAAATAAAAATTACAGTGAATTCTGATTTTATTAAATTTTAGACGCTTTCTTCAAAGAACATAAACCTCTCTTTGTTTTGTGTATCTGATATTAGTCACTGTTGATTTATTCAGAATTTGGAGATGGAACCTGACAGTGACTATTTTAAGAAAGCTAACATTTTTTCGCAAAATGTTCTGAGCCACTTTCAGGATATATATTACAGAACGTTCTTTGTGAAACATATTCAAAAATAACAATTAATCATTCCATTTAATATTCTTACCATATCAAACGTAAAGAAAATCTGTTTCAAAGACCCAACTTCTTATTTTCAACATTACAGTCATTACGTTCACAAAATATACTAATAATTATATAATAATTATTTCATTATATATCACCCGCACTAAAAAATTTAAAATTAAAAATTAGCTGGAGAGGTATCATTTTTGGTACGCTCTTCAATACTGATACTTACATTATTCGTGGTAACAAATTATTACAAAATTAAATACAAATGACAAAAAATTAAAGTAGTTAGAATGAAAAAAAATATGTTGACAGAGCATACGACGAATGTGTAAGGCATATATATTTTTTTGTTGTTGAATAAGATGACTTGATGTCAATTTAATGAGAAAAATATTAAAAGTAAGGAAAAATTTACTTGTATAAATATTATAACGTAAATCAAAAATTGTTAAAGACTAAGTGTAGTTAGGAAAGTAAACAAAACACTGCATTTCCGTCTCACCTAATTAAGCCTGACGACAATTAATTTGAAGAATTAAAGTACGTCGCACTCCATATCACAGAGATAAGATTATTTAATACGACTGTAGTATTTTTCCAATCTCTTGAAAATTAATTTCAAAAGAAAACTTTCTCTTAAACCTTTATTGTGCAATGTCATTATAAAAAAAATTAAATCAATGAGCCTATCAACTAATTTGTAATTTTTTTATTAATACATTGTATATCAAAACATTTTTGTAAGACTCAATAAAACCTGGTGATATTGAATGGTCAATAAATATAACAAACATACTGTTGTAAATATAATCAATCAGCAGTCAGAAATACTCAAAGTCCTAAAGCAAAAAAAACTAAACAATAAGAATATAGTTAAGGTAGTAGGAAGGGAGGAACCACTGCGGATGAGAGGGGATTGAATCATTTTGCAATTTTTTTGCGGATATGCCAACGAACACTTTTTTATATCTACAAGTAAAACCCATCGAAAAATAGAAAAACAATGATTTAAAAAACTAAACTATAGCTTATTCTCTTTTATCGCAGTACTTATTTAATATTACAATTAAATATAATAAGATTATTCACAAATCGTTACGAAATATTTTTTTGGCTACGACCTTGCTAAGAAGATATATTAATACGAACCACCTTACTCCGTTCAAACGGAAATCATTTGGCAATGACGAATATTAAAGAATTAAGAGTTATATTTCCATGTGAAATGGCACAAAAATAAAAAGTGCTGAAACAAGTTAAAAAATATTAAGTATTATTTACAATACAATTATAAATTGTTTAACACATAAAACATTGTTCCACTCTTGATATATGGAATTAAAATACGTGTTTTATTTACCACACAGAGTGCCTAATTATAAACTATTTTAAGACATGGAACATTTTTTTACTTACAGTAAGGACGACCAAAATGAAATTAGCATTCCGCGAACATACAATAATTAATAACTCATCTTTGAGGTTCCTTCTAATAAATGGGGATAACTGTAACATAATTAAATTAAACAACAATATTAGGTTTCCCACAAAAACGTCGTATTGTGCACCCTAAGGATGCACAACCTAAAAGAAAAAGAAATTTAATCAATGTTGGCATAACACACCTCGTTATATTTTTAATTTATTTTACATTCGTTTTCGATAGAAATGCACATAATTGCAATATCAACATAATATATATATATATATATATATATATATATATATATATACACACATATACATATGTATATATATATATATATATATATATACATACATTCATCTGTTTGCGGACGAGCGTACATGCGTGCGTGCTTGCGTGTGTGTGTATATGTGTGTGTGTGTGTGTGTGTGTGTATCAGAGTTACACTACAATAAGTGATCAAGTGAAAACCTGTTATTTATAAATTATACTTGAATTGTATAATGATATAAAAACGCACGCCTTTATAATTTGTTCGACCTATCTTCTGCCAATAAAATTAGCAGATCAATACATAACAATTAGCAATTATAAAATTTCGCTGACAAAATACAGTTGTCACAAACAAAAGGGCAATTCCTACGCCGTTCTCTTTACCTCTTTTTTGACTTCGCACCGCATATCATACCCACATCATTATAATCGCCCTTACTTTATATATTGCCGGTATCGGTCTTCATCTAATTGCGTACGCGTATGTAGCTTTGTTTGCGCGACCTAAATGCTATCGATCGCGATGATGACAGGCCAAGTATAGCAAGCGTACAATAATCGTGAGTATAATAAGATGTTACGTTGTAACATTTTAAGTGGTGAGAGATTACATAATAAACAAAGTTTGAACAATATGGAAGTGAAAGTTTGTATGAAAGAGAAAGAAGACAAGTGCTCCTAAACAATGATCGTATGCATCATCATACTTTAATTTAGCAGTAAATAATAAGACTATTAAGTTATAGGCCGCTGAGTAACTAATAGTCGAGGAGGTAACAAGCAAATTAGTGATGAAATTGAAGAAGCAGTATTCCAGTTTTTTGTGCGAGACCCTGGTACTAGCATGAATTATGTAGATGAACGTTTCGGTGTGATAGCTCACATTTTATGAATGAAAACTTTGAATTTGTCCAAATTTTTTAAACTTTTGAAATCCATATCATTTTAAAGGCCGGTCCAGCGTAAAGAAAATTTTGTAATAAGTTACTTACTTTAAAAAGACACAACGAACTTTTTTGAGCTTACATCAAACTCCGTTCAATTAGAGACAATTACCATCCATTGAGATTCAGTGCAAATGTGAGGGGGGAAATAATCGGCATCGTAATCATTGGGCCTTATTTTAGAGAAGATCCCTAAACGGTTTTGTAGATGGACATATTATGAGATAGAATTTAAAATTTTATCATCGATGTACAATTAGCAATTCTAATGTACTAACAATAAAATATATTAACCAGAATGCTGTCACCCCACAGCAGAAGGACAAAGTACAGTGTGATGTTACCGGATCTTATATCACTAGATTTTTACTTGTCGGATGAGGTAAAAAAACGTGTTTATATTACAGAGGAAGAAGTTTGTATATTGAGTAAAATGGGTACCACTTTATACGGTTACCAAAATATAATTAAGAACAAAGACACAAAAATATGTAAGCAGAAGTTCATCGGGTATGTAAATTTTCGTATATTTTTCTTCACCAAAAATGTTTTTACAAAACCAGTTATTTTTCGTTTCTCGAAACTACTCTTCAAGTGGTTACAGCGTAGGTTATAACATTTTTAACAGCTTACTTGATTTTCAAATGTTTAACATTACCTTTTTAATTATTGTTACACTGAGTAATTTACGCATGGGTAATTTATGAGATATTTCTTGATGAGGAATCCTGATAAGTAGCCACCACAACTTTAATGTCACTGAACAGAGAAAGAAAGGGTATTGAATAACTTCATATACGATATCAACATCAATCGTATTCAAAATAAACTCCAGTTATAGTATAAATAAACTCCAGTTATATAAATAAACTCCAGTATATTAATACGTCACTCAATAAGTCCCGGGTTTAATTAATACAACAATAACTTTTATGCAAAATTATACCTTATTTATCAACATAGTCTCCTTATAGGTTGATACACTAATTGCAATGCTTCTCTAACAATTCAATACTTTTTTTGTAGAATGATTTGTTATCGGCCTCAAAGTACGCCTCAGTTTCCGAAATAACCTCCTCATTTGATCCAATCTCTTTCCCCGGAAGCATTATTTTGAGGTCTGCAAACAGCTAGTATTCAATAGTGGCCAGAACTGGAGAATTCGTTGGACGAGGAAGCAGTTCAAAACCCAGTTCGTGTAATTTGGCCATCGATGCCATCGACTTATGACACGGTGCATCGTTTTGGTGAAAAAACTCCTTTTTCTTCTCATTTTGTGGCCGATTTTTCGCAATTTCTTCTTTCAAATGCACCAATATATAATGTCCACTAATGATGTTTTCTCCTTTCTCAAGGTAAAAGATGAACAAAATACCATGCGTATCCCAAAAAAACGGAAGCCAAAACCTTACCAGATGATGTTTGCGTCTTTGATCGCTTTGGAGGCTTTCAAATGCTACTATCCACTGCTGATTAGTAATTTGACTCTGGAGTAAAGTTGTGAATTCGAATTTTATCTATTGTCACATATTGATGCAAAAACTCCTGTTTATTGCGCTGAAACAATTGTAAACTACGCTCCGAATTGTCAAATGTCCTTGTTTTTGGTCGACTATACGCAAACGCGGCACCCACTTTCAACACAACTTTCTCATTGCAAAATGGTAAATACACTATCTTCTGATATCTTCAACTCCTCTGCTATCTCACGTAACTTTACTTTACGATCGACCGAAACGATTTTGTGGACTTTTTTAAAGTTTTCCGGGACAACTTCCAATTACATATGTGAGTACGACCGCGTTTAAAGGCAGCATACCACCTTTTAACCATTATTTCTCACAAAGCAGAATCTGAATAACACTTATGAAGCCATTGCTCTAAACAGTATGTTTTTCCGTTAAGTAGCAATGCTTTATTGACACATGAAATTCAGATTTTTTCCTTGTTTGGAATTGCACAAACAGCGTCATTTGAACCACTGTAACTTGTAAATTAATGGACCGATTGAGCTCAAATTTTGACACATCACGTTTGAAGATTAGTGATTTCTAAAGGGAGATGGAGAGGGAATGGTTTTAATATCCTGCCAGCCTCTATAGTCATTCTCACCTGTTTGCGTTGGCAATTGGTATGAACAGCCGATGGCAGTGGCTCAACCGCTACGGTGCCCCCTGCCAAATAACTGAAGAGGCTCAAGCGGCCAAGCTGTGGTAATATAATCACACACGCCTGACCAATCTCAGCAACCTAGATGTCAATGTAACCTCTAAATGGTTTGGTGCAGAAAGCAACGGGATACTAACATAAATATATTCCCACGAAAGTCTACATGGAAGTACAAGTAAATAAATCATGATTGCCATGCGGACCGCGTAGCGACCGACGCCGTTCTGCATTCGGGGCAGGCGGTGGAAAATTGGTTACTGGCCGTGGAGTAGTGAGCAATTAGGCTCTTCATGGAAATCCAGCTATTGGAAATACCATCAAACTGCAACAAGTCCTGAAGACAGGTACGTGGAATGTGCGCGGCTTCCTCAGCCCCGGAAAGCTAAATATTTTAGAAACAGAGATTGCTAGATGTGGCTTAAATATCTGCGAACTTAGTGAAACCCACTGGAAAAATAATGGGAATTTCCTTACTGACACTCACATTGTATAATTTCTCTGAAAATTACATCAATCGTGGCGTGCCTCATATCCCTACATCAGAGATATTGTATATGATGATACAAGCCAGTCAATCACCGAACACTTTTTATTAAGATGTCTCCTATAGATTAAACTAATTACGCCCCTAGAATTACTATAGGTGAGAAAGATATCGAGGATTTTTACTAAGAATTGCAGGCCACCTTCGAAAAATTCCCCAAGAGAGAGCTGCTTGTAATCTTAGGAAATTTTATTGCTAACATTTGGGCTAACTCTCATCACATACGCAACTGCACAGGAAGGTTAGCACTTGGTGTGCGCAATGAAAGAGGTAAACGCCTGTTACAATTCGGATCAGAAAATAGCCTTACAGTAGCTAACAGTCATTTTCAACACCATCCACGCAGACTTTATACCTGGACATCTTCAGATGGCAACTACTATAACCGTATAGACTAAATCTTTCTGGGTCGCGGTGGACAACGTCCATCCAAGATGCCCACACGCTACCATATTCGGATTGTGGCACTGACCACCAACTACTCATTTCAAAAGTTAAACTGATATTACAAGCAGCCAGAAGTCACAACAAGCACAACAATATGTCAATAATGAATAGCTCAAAGTTATTAGAAATACTTGAAAGAAATTGAACAGGTTGGGTGGGTGCAGATTGCACAGTGTCGCCGTACATACTTTGGAATCGAGCAAAGAATTTGATCGAGATCACGGTGGTAGAGTCTAGAACACTGCCTGAAAAATATATGCGACAACATTGGATGATTGAAGACATTTTCACACTAGTTGAGGAAAGACGCAGTACGAAAGCGGAAGGCGCGGCTGTTAAGGACATCAATCTTAAATCGGCACAAATACAGACAGCATGTAGGCGAGACCGCAACACATACTTAAACAAGATATATGGAGTAGTCGAAGCGCATGCCATTAAACATGAGCCCAGGGACTTTTATCGCAAGATCTGATTCATTACCAAAAACACTGTTATCCAAAACATGGGCTATCGAAAATAGTAGTAGCGAAGTGGAAATAGACCTAAACGAAATAGACCCTGAAATGGGAACGCTAAAACATCTCGTAAATATTCTGAAACACATTTATGAAAAAAGAATAGCATCAGTACAGATGAAACCTTAAAAGACAATTTTAATCCTAATTCTGGTGTTCGTCATAGGGTATAATATCTCAACTATTGTTCAACGTTTACACCGAGCTCACAACGAGAATTACTTTCGAGAACTGGACGAACGACTTAGGCATTAGTGGTTACAAAATATCGAACTCACACTATGCAGATTTCATCACCTTGTTTACTTCTGATGCACGCCACATGTCGGCCTTATTTCTCAAGATGGAGCGCGTAAGCCCCGAGCTTGGGTTAAAAATCAATCGCAGCAAAAAAAACTGGTGATTTTTAATAGTGCTAACAACAATTCGCCCGAAGTCACTGAAACAGCCAACAGCGAAGTAGTTCAGGCATAAATATATATATACCGTGGAGATAACGGCGGACGCGTGGATGAGGTGAGTTGAAGTATGGCGTTGACCAGATGCTCTACAAACAAATTGAAAAAAATATGGAGGGACCGAAACATTAACAAGGCCGCTAAGACTCGACTCGTTCAGAGTTCGATTCGAGGTGGTCCACATAATTATCTATGCCACAGAGACATGGACGCTGCAAATACTTAAGAAGAATAACAACAGACGCTCTGGGAATGTGGTGCTGCAGACAAATACCTGGGATATCCTGGACTGAGTGAGTGAAACATTTGTGCGGAACGAATGTTTTTATACTTCAAGAACTCGGTATCAATCAACGTGTATCAACACTTATTCAGACTCGGATTCTAAAATTGTTTGGTCACATCGTGCATAGACACAGTAGCTCCATAGAGCGCATTGTTGTGCAGGGAAGAGTAGAAGGCACTAGACCACGTGCGAGATTATCGATGCGGTGAACAGACCAGATCATGTGTGCTGTAAGCAGTTTCCTCTATGAGTGCGACAGGGCGACGACAAATAAGGAGATACGGAGACGCATCGTGAGGCGAATGACACCCATAACAATATTACATGCTGACCACAACCGCTCTGTCAAGAGCGAGAGGACGGAGAAGAAGTTTCTAAAAATCATATGGATTTGTTATTATTGGCGCCATCTATATCAGGCTTGGGACTTACTGAATTACATGTTAGGCCTTAGTTATTATTTCATTTTACATCCTAGGACGGCCAGAAACAAAACTACATTTTTTTTCTTTTTCATTGAAAAGGGATGTCCACTTCAAACTTGGATTCTTCTTTTTTAAGAAAGCTTCGTTTACCGTTCATTATACAACTACAATACTTATGTACATAAATATAACGATATATTTTTGTTAATACAAAAAGATTGAATTCTTTCCAATAAAACGTTTTTTTATTTTAATTTTCCTAGCGGAAGCCTAGCAGTAGCCGAATCTCAGCCTTCGTTGCGTTTTTTCCAAAAAATAATCATTTCTTTTTATTTGCCTTGTATTAATTGACAATTTAATAATTGAGAAGGTAACATTGCAGATTTTTTTTAACTTTTTCAGAATTATATTTTCTTTGATGACTTGATTTTATTATAAATGTATCAATGAATATTTCCATTTAAGGTGTCTATAACACTAAAGGATATAAATCAGAATTGGTTCATTGAATATTGTTGTCAAACTAGATCTTATGTTATATTTGTGTATTGACGTTCTACTCTGTTACTTTACTTTATTTTAAAACTTTACAACTGGCCTATTGAAAAATTCCTGTAAGTGTAACTTGATTTGTTAACAACACCTGCTTTTAGCAATCTTGTTAGTACAAGAGTAAAATAAGTAATTTATTGAAACAGGAAATTGATTTATTTATTTATGTCAAGTATAAAATAAGATTAAGAGTGCAATTTGCAAAAAGCAATCGGGAATAAATGTAGGAGGAAAAATGAATATATTTAGAACTTCGGATTCCATTCCAAGAAATTTGATTTCAAGAAGATATTACAAAACTTATTCCTAGTTGATTTTAAAGTTTTTTTCTTTAAGCGGAAACATCTTTTCATTATTAAAGTGGGTTATAGCACTATGTGTTTAGTAACTAAAACAATGAATATGTTTTAAGAATATAATATATATTTTTAGAAGGGCTTTAAACTTTTAAATTATGGAATTGGCAAGTGTGATGTTTAAATAAAGTTGGCTATAATAATGAGATGTAGGATTATGGTTGATAACCTAATGGTTGGACTAATAGTTTATGTCATACGTTTGTATAGCATCAACCATTAGTTTTCAAAAGAGCGACTTCATTTGAAGACAATTTTTGAAAAGATTTGACCAGATTTGCCTTGTAAATGCCTCGCTTTTATAAATATATTTTGGTTTAGTATTTAGAAAAGTACAAACATAATTTTCTTTTAATATTCTTGAACATCACGCATATTTATATTTAGTTTAGAACAAGGCAATAATAAAAAAATTAAAATCAAAATTAAATAATAAATTCCTTTATAAGAGGGGCCTGTACTATTGTACAACTCTGATACTGTAAAATATAAGATTTCACTATCGTTTTTCAAGCATAACACTGAACATTTTTAATCCTAGCTTACAAAATATAAAATTTACAAAAGTTTAGTGTATATTACAAAAATCATACTTTTACTATTGTTTGGCACGCGGATATGGTTTGTTTTTGTGATTTTCGAAATATTCTGTTATTGAGACGAAATAAAGGAAATCAACAAAATAATTATTGTTACTGAATAACAGAAGGGCCACAAAATTGTATTCATGAGGTATTTAAATATTTTTGGATATTTTCATCTTAAACCTCATAAATTACATTTAAATATTTAAAATACTTTTAAAAATTTAGAAAATTATTTAGAAAACTCTAAAATTTTAATTCATTTATGATAATATTTACAACTTAGGTCAAGTTTTATAAATTCATCATATTCACACTTTTTAAACACTTTAAATAGTGCAAGTAATAAAAATACAGTACGATAAAGTAATTATTTATTGGGTAAAGAAATCATATTACAATCACAACAATTCCACTAGAAAAAGACAAATCGAAACATTTGTCTTATCTGTAACTCCGACACTTAAACTTATAGTAAACTCGTTGTCTGGATGGTATTACCGATAGATCAGAGGAGATAATATGGACAATAGAACTAACACCAGAGTCAAAATTTGGAACGAAAAACTTTTTTCATGTCAGTTTCTGTTTTTTTTATATTTATTTATTGGTTTTATTCGGAATACGACTTTTATGAAACCTAACATTAAGAATATAACTTACAATAACAAAAAATTTCTTCCAAGACCCAGCTGTGTTGATTTCGTGATATTTGATCGCCCTATTAATATCTAATATAATCCTTTCTTCAATTTTATGATGCAATAGTTAATTTTGACCAGATGTCTCAAAATCTATTCGTAGACTCAAAGACCATTTTTTAAAGTTAACATTTCTTTATAGAATAATATTCTCATTATAGTCCATTTAAAAATATTTGAATCCCTAAGCGGTCGAGAAAATTCCTTTTTTAAAAACATTGAATAGACTTGTTTTCCATTTAGTGTTAGAGATGGATGTAGGGTTTTATACCTTACACTGACAATGGTTTTATACCTTACACTGACAATATTCCACCCATTCAATATGGGTGGAATAAATACATAAAACATTTTTAATATAAATTTATTTTAGATTTTCATTTTAATTTTACTTTTTTTAATGAATTAGATCTGGTTGCATTTAGTTTTATATTGCCTTCGTAAATTTGTAATGTTTGGTTTTATTAGATGAAAGCAAATATAATTCTATGGTAGACGGGTGCAAAAGTTATAAGCTTTAAATGTCGTTCATAATAACATTTTTATTAAAAAATTTGTATGGTCAGTTGCAAACTATAAACATTATACCCCATACTTATCGTCTAGTTTGACATTCAATGCCATCAAGCATATGGAATATTAATGAGTAAATGTAGATATTTACATGTAATTAAGCAGCGACGGTTCTGTTGAAAGTGGGGTTCATGCCTGAAGTTAAGTCATAACGTCAGGGGAAATTTTATACATTACCGTTTTGGTTAGACTTTACTCGTTTATTTATTAATAACTGCATTAATAATTAATGAGTTAACTGACAAATTCCTGTCGGGTTGATAAGGTATAATAAAATTAAAATTCTGCAGCGTGCTCTGTTTTCTTAATTTCTTGTCAACTTCAATCAATTAATCTGAGTTACGTTTGAGTAAAATTGTCAAATATATATAAGCAGTCAGTAATAGAGATAAGAACAACTACGTTTTAGAAAGAGAACCTGCCATTTTTAAAAATTATTTTACAACATTTCTCTCAACTTCTGTGAGCTAAGTGGAATTTGGAAAGCCCGAAAAATTTCCAAACGCCTCCATTAGTTGAAGTAGTTATGTTAGCAATTTAAATTGCTTACTACCTGTCGTTAGTATGAACTTATGCAAGCAGGGCGCGATTGCGTTATCTTTGCAAATCCCATCAAACTAGCGACGTCATAAAAATGTAGGTGTCATGGTGAATAAATTTATATCGTCTAGTTTTTGTTGTGCATGTTTTCCATTTTTTCCTTATAGTTTTATTTAACATAATATTTTAATAAAAACATGAGTCAATTCTAAGGAACGAAGACGAAGAAAATAAATTTTCCACATAAGATAGAAAATATCAAGTAGTCGACTCAAGTAGTAGTGATAAAGAGAATTATGTTTCAGCGAGGATATCATCAAACACAGAAGCAGAGATTAAAAATTTATAAATGAAGTCAGAACAAGAGGGAAAGAGATTAGATGAAATATGGGACTCAAGCATAAAAACGATTTTTAACAAAAACTAAAAGTATGAAAAAAATTTAAAAACCACCAAATATTCTAATTCCTTGCATCCATTTTGTCACTTTCTACTCATGGCCAAAAACTCATACCAATAATCTTGTATTAAAGTGTAATATATGCATGGTATAAATGCTCTGGATTTTAAACATATGTCTTAAAGGCTACAGAAATTATTTTTGCAGTGAACATAACATTTCAAGTATATGGAGTATACTATTATTTTATTTCATTACAAAGCCCTTATATTCGTTAATAAAGTCAGGAAATAAAACAACCAAACAACCTAAATATTGTTCAGTTTGAAATTATAACAAATTTTTAAATAAATAAAAGTTACATAATATTTTTTCGTTTCAAACCGAATTTCTTGTTTTATTGGTAAAGTTTACCTAAACTTTATCGAAAATTTGAAGCGATACCTTTAAATTTCAAAGTTTTTAAAATATCCACAATATGTGCAAGTTATTTTAGATAATACATTTTGTGGTGAAAAATAATATGAATATTTGTAATTAGTTTGATACAAAAATTTTATACAAACTTAAATATTTGTACATTCCTAATCGTAACGCCATAGTTTATATATATATACATATATGAGTTATAAGTTCCAATAGGTAGATAATCAATTAAAACGTATTCAATTTTGACGTACTTTACAGTTTCATTTATTTAAATAGTTCAGTCACATGACACAAAATCAGCAATAAAAATATCATTGTTAGATTGTTTTACTTCAAATCCCTTTTAGCTTATATTTTCTTACCAACTTTTGTCAATTACAGTATGTCGGCTTTTTAGGCTATTTATTATTTCAAGGAAAGGACAGCTGAAATAATAACTAATTTAAAAAAAAAATATTAGACCGTAACCGAACTTACCGCGAACATAGTTGTGTGAACTTATGGAAACTTTGAGTGGTAAATTGAATATAAAAGTAGTTTAATTTAAGCATCTTCAATTAAACTACTTTTTTTTATTATAATTTTATTAGAAAAGTCGGAGATGGCGGGTAAGACAATATATTTTCATTGGCATTATCGACAATATCGCCAGAACTATTTATATATACACTGAAACTGTAGAATTAACCTGTCTGTGCATTAAACATATGTAGGAAAATATGGTTTACCAAAAAAAAGTAATTCCGATAATTTTTTGTCTTTTCAATAATTTCCACATCAATATTTCAAGTTTTTAATGTTATTTATGGGTTATTATTATTGCGTTAAATTGCTACCTCAAAATTATTTCTATATAAACGTATAAATTTTATATAAATATTTACCTTAATGTGTCTTTTCCATAACGAACGGTTACACTGTTGTACAATTCATGTATAAGAGCCATACTTTTCCATTACATATATATATATATATATATATATATATATATATATAATATATGTGTGTATATATTATATATATATACACACACACATATATATATATATATATATATATGTATATATATATACACACACACATATATATATATATATATATATAAATATTGATGTGATGATAATTCGTTTAATGAGGAGATTGTAAGAAATTGTAGTAATCATCAAATATAACAATTTTAAAATTCTCGAGTCGAACTCAAAATAAGCAGCAAATAATAATATAATTTAGAATACTTCTTTATTCAATATAGGAGTTTTGGATAACATTTGAGGAAATTTAGGAGCCTGATACTATGTTTTATCAAAAAAATAATGAAGATAATTATAGGCTTTACTATTGTAATTTACTTGACGGATTACTTGTCGTTTACTAAAAACTAAATCACTACGTCACATTTAATATAGCTTATAGATATTGCAGTCATCTATAAAACATAAACATAATTTCTATCCGAAATACTGGGATAAACTCTGAATACCCGTAAAGAACTGAGTGTAAAAAAAAGAACATTGAGCGTTGTGTTGTATGATATTACTTCACAAACATTATTTTTAGGAGCTATTAGCCTTTAAGTAGAATCAAAGTAAAACCCTTTTTTTACAGCCAGGTACCTCATAATGATACCTAATTTCACTTTACATAAAGTTAGCTAAAATAGTGGCCATTATGGCGGACCTTGTAGGTTATATAAATACATATTTCCATAATTTGGGAAATTTAGCCATACTAGTAGAATTAATTGCATGCAAACTGGAAGGCAACGGGAATACATTTTTTAGTTTCTGTCTAAAAAATATGTTATTTATTAAATCAGATGCTTGCAAATATTGTTATACATTTAATTTCGTAAAAAGTATTATGTATTTCCAGAAAACCCTTCAAATCTCTATCCGAGATATGAGGAATATCTCGAGTTCATTTACGTTACCAAATTCTTAAATTACATGCAATTATCTAAAGAAATAACAAATTTCTTGTCGGCAATTTGAGACCGACTTTGCAAGTGACATTTTATTGTATCAGTAAAAACAAAATAATTTTATTGCTATAGGCTTTATTTATTGTATCAGTCAAAACTAAATAACGTATAAAAATTAATCTATCATTTTTGACGAAATAGCTCCGTTTTTTTCTTTCAGCTCGTAAAATTATAATCGTTTCTCTCAACCCAACGAAAATAAAACGTTAGCAAGTGGTACTTTAACGATCAATAAAAACAAGGACAGCACTAATAAGATCCATGCCTATTTTTAAACACATTACATTTACACATTAAGGCGAATATTATTGTGGTGCATCAGCTAGCCTATATATTAAGTAAACTATATAAATGATACAACATAGGACTAATTGCACTCTGACAATTTTACAACAATCTTTGTTTACCGCTCTTATATTACTCACTCAAAACAGAACTTATTTAAATAGCAAGACCGGCGCAATAACCAAACTCACTAGGAGCAACATATTTCATATGTAAAGATGCTCTTACATGTATACGTAGGCAAAAGGCATATTCAAAGTTTAAAAAGTGTAAGTAAAGTAATTATTGATAAGGAATAATTCTACATAATATATAAAAATAATACTCTTTATCAGGTGTTTTATGGTCTTTTATTAAATTGGCTTTATTTATTGTATCAATCAAAAGAACGAAAGTTACAGGTCCCTTTTTAGTTCACACAATAATTTGTTTTTTATATTTATCTACCAGTTTCGTTTCAATTTTCAATTTAAATATGATCTGATAATTTCCTCATAATAAATGAGCAGCCGTCTTTGTTTTCAGAAAATATTTATATGTCATTAAATTATTATGACTGATGATATCCAATTTACAGAGCAAATAAATTTCAATAATAATTCTATTTAGGAATTGCCATTTTAATTTGTAACTGCAATCAAACCATTTTTGAAAGTGTCTGTTAAAACTAATGAATGTTTATGTTTCCTAGATATAGATTTTCTCATTCATTTTTTTCATCAGCCTCCTCGGCAAAAAGAAAACACAATTCTATGAAATTAAAACATGGTTTGCTAAAACGTAATCTAATAAGAGTTATAAATTAAGCTAAACATATACTATGACAGGAAACTTCAATATTTCTCTTGAAATAAAAGCGGAAATTGTACTCTTCCGAACATAATTTCTAGGTACTCGATATGAAATTAAATATGGGAAACATTGTGTGTAATTTTTATTTTTTCAATATTACTCTCACCATTTACGTCTTACAATGCCTGTATTTTACGCTGAACCACAACAATTTTATAACCTGCTGAAGATTTACAATAAATATAATAGCTTTCCTTCATTTTAGAAACATTTTCATTAATCTCAAGAAAATATGTTAATGCCAAAAAATGTTTAATATGTCTGGTGTGACTTCTGTGAAAATTTGTGAAGGATTGGTTAGACTCTATTCATGTAAAATCACCAAGAGTTTGGTTTTCTGCTAAATTTCTATATAAAATATCCACTGAAAGGATTAGCGTTAAAAGAAATTCGCTTCAGGTTCGCTCCAGCATGCGCTCAATGTTCGCCGCGGGAAGCTTCTAAAAAGCTTATGGCTTTTACAAGCTTCCAGGTATATAGGCATATTTTGTTTGATCTAATGTACTCTTGCTAGATTAACATATGATGTTATTCATGTCACAATCTGAACGGATTTTTTTGTGCAAGAACAAATTAAAGTAAAATTAAATATCAGAAATTAAGCCAAAATATATTAAATGGCCGAAATGGATGATTAAACGGATTTAAGGGTTGATTTATATTAGTTCTGTGTTTATAAAAAATAAATAACTACTTTTAAGCCAGACGAGTTTTTTAATTAAAGTAAAGATAAAAGGAAATGTTTCGCTTGTAATTTTACGAAGTTATTTTTTGGCAGGGGATGTTGATTCTTTTGAACCTTTGTCTATTCTTCTATAATATTGTATTATTCCATAAAATGTGTGATATAAATAAACAGCAAACTTTAAAAGACAATTTTCGGTTATTGAAATATTTTGCAATTAACTACAAGTTAACCTCAAATTAGTCAATAATTCACTAATTTATGTTGACGTTATAGTAGTTCTGTGAGTGTTCAGTTATATTATATTTAATTTTAATATATAAGAGAGAAAACAGTGGAATACAGAAACACGAATATTGTATAATTAGAAATAATGTAAATAAATACAATAATAATAAGTCTTTACGAATAGGGTTTTGAGATATTTACTATTTAAATCTTTCCTTACTATTAATTTTATCACTTTTTAAATAAATTGAAGAAATAAATATAATTGGCATTGAAACATCTAAAATTGTTCAATCTGGTATTGAATAAAATATACAATAAAAATTATTATCATCGATACCAGTGCACCAATTTGTATTCCTAAACTTTTGGATGCTATACTTACAGGATACATTTTGACAACTCTTCCTTTCACCACATTAAACGATGTAAATCTCATTTCGTCTAGACCCAAACTTATCCATGTAACTAACTCGTCTTCCACCTTAAGCATATTTTCTCCACAATCTTATTCTTCTCTTATTATTCATGACGCAACTTCATAAAATCAATTTACATTTATTGTGCTGGTATAGTAATTTCACTTAAATTTCGATCTGACTAATCGTTATTACGTTAGGGTGTATTGAGTTATCATCTTCATCTCTCTGCGAAACCTTGCACTTCTCAATAAAATTGATGTGACGTGATAAGAATTGATGTGATAGCTGACTTGGGACGGAAATAGATATAACTAGGACTACTATCTTGGTATATTTTGTACAGCGTTCAATTAAATGTACTTTGAACGAAGACTCTCTTAAGGTAGCAAAACTCATTTCATTTCCAAAAAAATGATGAAAAGAAAGGTATAAAAAATTCAAAAATTAGTGAAGACAAATCTTCAAAAAGTATTCCTACTTATCGTTTATATTATTGCAAATAGACATTTCACAATAACTTTCAGACTTTGTTTTAAAGTTAACCGTTAAATTTGTATACTGCAAAAAAAAATAATTTCATTTGATTCGACTGACCCCCAATTGTTTAATAAAGCTTTCAGGACATAAAAGTCGTGCGGCTAACGCTTGTGTTGTGGACGAGTCGTAACATATGGCAGCATTTTATTGCTTTAATCAAACTTCCTTTTATTTGTTGATGTGAACAAATTCACACGCATGTCGCATTTCATGAAAGCGATAAACGTTATTTACTTCACATATGAAACGAAACAATATTTCATTTGATTAAATATGTTACAAAAAATTACTTGCCACTATATGAAAATTTTGTCATTAAATATTTTTGGTGGTAAATATGGTGCGAAAATTATGAAAATCAAATGATGAAATTTTAAATCTATGTGACAGGGACTTTTCGCGGCGAGCATTTAAGTAAATTTTTAAGTAATCGTCTACATTTTCCAAGAAAAGGAATTACATAGCTTGCTATATTTTAAAAAGTGGGGTTTTGTGTTGGTATATCTACTAATTCAATTACTTCTACTTTTTATTTTAGGTTGTTTAACCAAGTATCGGCTTGGTAAACATTTTGTACTTCTAATTACCTTTTTATGAAGCAAATAAACAGGAAGAAATATATATGTATTAAAAGGAAAGAAAATTTGTGAAAAAATGTGTCTCTTATAATTTGACAAAAGTTTAATAATGCGAAATGGTTTTATAATTGGGCTCTAAACATTGAACTTTTTTCTGACATTGCCTGAATATATATATAAATATATATGTATATATATATATATATATATATATATATATATATATATATATATATATATATATATATATATATATATATATATATATGTGTGTGTGTGTGTGTGTGTATAAATATATATATATAAATATATATATATATATATATATGTGTGTATATGTATATGGTCATTTTCTCACAATTATCTTAAAAGAATTATTATGAAATGACATACCTACGGACAGACATATGTGTAGTAATAATGAGTATAAAGGTTTCGTTTTTACCATTTGGCTGTCTATATTCCGTTGTCTTTCTGTCTTAGGATTAACACTGAATTTAAACGATCACGCTATAAATTATTTTAAATGTGTAGACCGTTAAAAAAATCCATCCGTAAAAAGACGGGAAAGCCACTAAAATTAAAATGTATAATTGAAAAAAATTATGAATTTTTAAATTTTCTCTTTTAAATATTAAAAATATTAATTTATACAAGATTGCATACTATTAAGACTGTCGACACTTAAAATATCTTAGAAAATGAAATCACATTTTTGAGAATTAAAATTCTTAATTCCTTTTCAGTACGAAAATTTTCATTGAAATAATTTTTTGTAAATAAAGTTAAAAATTCTTCTATTTTTGAAATACCATCCACTTAGAGAATAATTCAGTAACAAAATGTTTTAATACAATAACTTAACAAAAGGAAAGGTTTTTTGAAACTATATTTGAGGAAATGAATTAAGATTTTTAGAAATTATAATTCAAAATTGAAGCAAATGATTATTCGCAAAATTCATTCATTTTTGAAAAGAATACGGAAAATCACTGTTGGATATATTAATAACTTGATAGTAATTTTTTTCAGTAATAAAATTTCCAGTGAAAAAATATTTTTGAAAGTATGCTAAACGATCTTCCTTTTTTCCCATTCGGATAAGCTGATTTTAAATTTAAAAGATTTATAGGAAATAATGGTTTTCATCGGATAAAATATTTCGCACATGAAACCATATTTTTGGCGTATAAATGAAAAGTTTATACAATACGATTATTCGAAGAGCGCGTTTATATTTAGCAAGAATTATGAAAAATCACTCTTCGCTATATTAAATATTTCCAGTATTTTTTTCAATATTAAATTTTTTATTGACATTATCTTTTTGTTAATATTCTAAAATATAGTTTTTTTCAAGTGTGGCCTTGTGTTGATTTAGAACAGGATCATGTAATAAATAACCTTAATTTCAAAAAGAAAAAAAATATGTTTTTATACCAAATATGTTTCTGGAAATTAATTAATTTTTTAGGATTTAATAATTAAGAAATGTCGCAAAATGATTAATCGGAAACGCATTTATATTTGAGAAGGTCCACTAAAAATCTCTCTGTATAACATAAATAATTTGCCCGTAATTTTTTTTATTAATAACTTTTCAATGCAAAAATTTGTTTGCAAATATGATCAACAATATTTCTCTTCTTCAAATATAGTCTACTCTCCACTTAGAAAATAGCTCTTAATGGCATGCAATCTTATACAAAAAGCCACCTTATAAAATAAAACGGTCTACGTAATAAAAAGTTACCTTAATAGAATTTTGTCATCATTTAATTTATTATATTTGGGATAATCTTAGAATCATAATAATATGTCTATTCTATGTAGAAAGAAATCATTTATAGTAAGCATTCTGGCTATTATGATAGTGTTTTAGATATTTTTCCTACTTTCATGCTTTACATTTTGGCCAGATCCTTTGACATCAAGCGTGAAAGTTTTTCAGGTTTAGTTATTGATATAAACCGATACCCTGAAGCATATAATATTAATCGCCGAAATTTCACAAAAATATGTATTGTTTTTGTCGGCAATATTTTACCCTGAGATCTCCTTTTGTGAAACGCTTTCATAACCCTTCCTAATTATTAACCTGTTCGCCTTATATACCTTGCTAAATATGGATAATTAAAATTAGAATTACTTTAAAATGTACGTAGAGCCCCAGTTACTTGTGTTCTTGGATTTCATTCTGAATTTCCTCATTTCCAGTAAAAATTTCTCTTTTTTACAAATTGTTTTAAAAACTACTATGAATAATAGTTTATAAACTGGGAATATTTGAAAAAAAATCTACAAGGAGAAAAAATCTTATTTTTACATTTGTGCGAGGTTTTCTTGACTGCCTTACATTTTCAAATGAATTTATAATATTTTGAAGGCAGAACAATGAGGCTTAGATTTAAGGAGTGTTGTATAACTGTAAATATTGGTAAAGGAGAGGAACAAACTGTGACTGAAATTAAAAACTAATTTTGAGTAAAACTGAAAGACGTACAGGCATATCATGCACTGTTGCTGATCTGTTGTTCATAAAAGGCAAAATATGAATCCATAATTGAACCTCGTAAAGAGACCTCTCAAAGCTCGTAACAAAATCATAGCTATGATTCTAAATGCATATTTTTTTAAATATGCCCCATATTTTCAGGCAAAGAAAAAAATATAGTAGGACATAATACTAATAATATAAACAATATTCACGTTCTGATAATTTTATATTCTTAAGTAGTTTTGATTATGTACGCTTAATAGTTTTTAAACTACGCTGTTTACCGAACTCTGGAATTTTGAGATCTACTATTATTGACCAGATTTTTGTTTGAAAAAAATTTATGTCATAGTTATATATATTTCTAAGGAAAATAAATTTTGGTGCAGTTTTGCTCTAAAATAGAGTAGGAATAATGAACTCATGATACCATATACGTAACTTTCTGAATGGTAAACTGGTTTATTGTTTATCTGGTATCTATTGACTCTGATAAACAAATGCTATGATTTTAACATGTTCTAGTTTCAAAAAACAATTTTATAAATTACATACATAACGAATACATCGAGTATAGCTGCAGCTTGAAGTCACACACCACAAGTATAAAAAAAACCTATGAAATTACTTAAAAATGTTTCATATATAACTAGTCAAATCTCTCTCGACCAAAAACTTTAACCAATTTATAAGTAAAATACTAAACTACGCGCCTCTCGAATGTGATCTTAGTGAAGTTGCGACAGCTCCATGAAAATAAGTACACCATTCATCCTGTCATGCCTCTCGTAGTGTTCTATAGTATATTATTTTTCTATGATTTTAGATTGTAATGTTTTAATAGTTTGATAACCATTTTCATTTTACCATGCGAATTTAAACAAGTAAAAATAATGCTAAAATAAATTATAATACAGGTAAAATTGTTGCCTTTATTTATAATGAAGTTAATAATCAGATTATCGTTGAAAATAATGGAGACCAAAATAGACAATCGGCGGCTTAATTTGGAGCATGCAATAGAGGATTTTAGTAACATGTTACTGATAAAAAAACTTAATGTAATGTTAATAATACAAATAAAAAAGGCAATCTAGCATCAGCAAAATTTTAATCATAAACTAAAAAATTAAAACCCACCACACACTAAAACCCGTGTGAAAAATGTGCGTAAAAACTAATGTGTTTGAAACGATGCTTCTTCCTTTCAAATGTAGAAAATATAAATTGAATGCTGTAAAATTATTATTACATATATCACGCCACTAATGTCTTACGATGTATTTAATAGATTTTAGATATGAAATTCTACTGCAAAAAATTACTTAACGTGAGGTTGAAAAAAGCAGTGTAAGATGAATCCGTACACATTTAGATATTTACAAATTTTTAATGGTACAAAATATTCCTATCATACTCTTAACTTAATTCTAATTTTTACAAAGAAAATATATTGCTTACTCTATCTTCCACAGACGCATATTTAAAAAATATTTTTTCATGTGACATAACAACAAATCAACAATTTATTGATCTAGGTCAAAGAGCGACATAAATGGCCAATATGCGACATAAATGGCCATATTTTTAGGGTTTTTCTGGACCGTCTTGACTTATTAGCTTGATTTTTTTACCGATCTAAGGTATTATAGACCAAAGTATTTAATATCAACTTGATACATCTACGCATTCCTGAGAAAAAAGTCTCTTGATAAACCGACATAAAGTGTCCCTATAAGTGTTCTTTTTTACTTCTGAAATACAGAACCCTAAAAACACTAAAGAAGCAGGATGATTTTATGATAGTGATAGGTAAATGTGAAGTTAGGCAGACAGCATTCTATATTTTTAATTATTGACTTCTGCGAATCAATAACTATATATTTTTACTGATGAAGTCTTAGAGCAACGAATTTAAAATTACTTAATTTTTGTAAATTAGTATCACTTTCTTCTTTAGTACTGCACTTCTTATTGACACACCACCACACATTCAAGCTTTAGTTAAATCATAGACCTTTCAAGGTATTAACATACATAAAATATATCGAATTTTTTTCATAACAAATACATTACATACAAAAACATACTGAAAATAGTTTAATAATAAACGAAATGGAATTTACCGGTGAGTATTTAATTAATTGATGCAATAAACTTTACGAGAAGTTCAAAACGATCATCAGACGTGAATACCGTGAATATATTTCTCGACATGGCGTCGGTCTATTATATTATCGAAGATAACGCAGAACTTAATTTCTAGACAGCTGTGCTGAACTACATATTTGCTACATTGTTATTGTTAGCTTCATAATTCATTACGCGATTGGTTTATTTTTAAAAAAGATTCGTTCTTATCACTGCATTTTATAATGGGGTATTTGACTATATTTTTTTATTACTAAAATAGAATAAGTAAAAACATTAAAAACGGTTAAAATAAATATACAGTCCCCGGGACTTTTCATTACAAAGTTAAAACGACTTAAAGAGTGACGAAATACGATTCACGGGAAAACGCCCCATACAAAACACAAATGGCTTATGACGACACTGGCCAGTATTTAGCAATCGATATATTATATTTTTGGTATCTCGTTAAAATTTGCCTTTCAGTTATGTATTGCATATTATAATTTTCTGAATTTTTCGTATGGAAACTAAATTCGTAATTACTTTTCAATTTAAATTACAAAAATAATTACACTTTTTCTATTTAGAAGTTTCAATTAGTCATTTATTAAATGCATTAATTTTCTCATTACAAGGTTTTTTTAAACTTACTCTACAGTTTTAGCGCCACCCCTGGAATTCAAAACACGAACACAAAGTAAATGTAATTGGAAATAGCGTTCTAAAATTCTGATTTGGGATATGAAGTTCCATAGCGTGCTTTAATGAATTTTGAATGCTCTTAGGTGACGAGAAAACTCAATATTGGAAAATGTGTTTTTTTACAATTACACAATTGACAATTTTCATATTTAAGAACATACAGACAAATTACATGTCAAAAAATAATTTGTTCACACTAAACAATTCTATATTTCCACTAGATAGTTTATTTTCTAATGACGGAGAAATATAATGTTATCTTTAAAAATCTCTGACTGTCATGAAATCTAGGGTCAAGTATTAAGTAGTAATGAAATATTTTATTTCATTTGTAGCTAAAGGTTAGGTTTCGGGGATAAAAAATATGGCCATAAAAATTCTAACAGAAGATAGAATAAAATTCCTGAGATAACCTAACTAACCCTTACCCTACCGTAAAAATAACAGAACCCTTTTTATATTGAAGAAAACTTTGAAAAAATATTCTCTCCATTTTCATCTTCGCTTCATTCATTCAAGAGAACTTAGATATATCAGTGACTGAATGCTGGACAAAAATGTTTAGTTAAAATAGAAGCAAATATATACAAGACAACAGGCCCAAGTTTATACGGTTGCTCATAATTTAAGCCCATCGCCATAAAACATTTTTCTTTGGAACAGAAATAATATACACGGAAGTAGATAAGTTGTGGTTCCATTCAGCGTAAATTAGTCGAGACGCCTAGTCCTTGTTAACTTTCATGATTATATTTAAAAATCTATGCTAATTATAATAAAAGGAAAATTATAAACAAGTAATTTTAGAAAAATATACATTACTTTCGAATATCAATCCCAATTTTCCCTTGGACTATTGTTCATTGATTTATTAGGTGTAAGATTATCATTTAAATATTACCATGCCATTTTAATACCTTGCAGTCCTTGACGATTTTACGATTCACATAAATTCTCATGTACTCGTAACAAAACGAAATATCACTTGTTATATAAGAATTAATTAGTAGTCAAAACATAAACTTATTGAAATTTAATACATTTAATTTTGAGTAAAATTTGGTAAGCTAATATTTAACAAGGTTCGTTTTTAATTCACTAATATCCCCATAAACATATGTTTAGATTTAGTTATTGCAAAGCGTATTTTTTGCAAGCGAATTATGTTTACGATATATTAAGTTATAAAAAGATATAGAAACAGATATGGATGTATCTGTGTGTCTCTGAACATATACACATATGTGTAAGTTTTCAGTTACACAACATTACATGTTTTTACGCATATTTTCAGTTTTGACTATTATTTCCTTTTCTTAATTAAATCTGAATATCGCCTTTTACAAGTTAAATAATGTGATAAAAAATTATATACTCCTTATCGAGTGTAATAAATAAATGTTCTGGATTTATGAAATTTAATTTTATATTACTTATTTTTTTAAGAAAAATATTTCATCTAATATTCTTCTTATATTATAAATAAACTGAAAAAAATAATAAGTAGTCTTTTTTAAATTTCTAGCTTTCGAGAGCAGTACCATCTTATAAAGTTCCTACTTTTATGAATACAAATAAACACTTTTGTATGTTGTTTATTTTATATATAATGGGAAATGAGCAAAAATAATATATATAACTTTAATAGCGTTTGCATTATTAAAAACTATATGGAATTGCAGTGACACTTGTCAGAAAACTCTACAAATAATCCACACATATGTTCGTTAAGAAAGAATATAAATGGGTTGTCGCATGGGTTGTCTCATACATCTGTATCTCCACCACTAAATACTTTAAACAACAAAATTATCAAAAACAGACATATAAATCGATTTAAAAATATAGTGCTGCATAGAACGATAACACGCGCACCTTTTTGATCGCGGATATTTTTTTTCTTTTTCAAAATAAATTATATTTCTAAATTATACAAGGTTCACATTTCACTGATGCAATAATTTTAGGCTTATTGTACAATTTTGGAAAAAATAACGTTTTAAAATCTTGCCTAGAGCATATAAATGACATTTAATTTGATTAATGATTAGATATGATGATTGAATATGATTCAAACGGACTTCCGCACGCATACTCACTTATGGGAAGTTTACATTATAATCGCTGCAGTAGTATTAAATATTACTTTCTACTTGTTAAGAAACTTTCATTTAAAACCTTAAATACATTAAACGAGATAAAACAGATAAATGAATGTAATAAAAATATAGGATTTGATATTAACGAGAAAGGGATTCCAACGACTTAAATTTTTACTTAAGGCGTCAATTTAAGCGATATGGTTTTTTATTTCATTCACGCCTGTGAACGATTTAAACGGTTTGATCCACAAAATCAATACCAACGTGGTTCGACTGAGTGCAAGGTTCAGTTCAATACAGAAACTGTTGCCGTGTGCAGAAGCGATCTTGCACTTTAAAAAGACATTTTAATTTTTTGTAACATTAGATGAAAATTATTAAGAAAATAAATATGGACAAAATTCAGAAGATTGTGTGTACGAAAATTACTAAAATAACCTGATGTGGTTAAAGGAGGCAGAGTCCTTTATATCTTAGGCAGTAGATATTTATTTTCATTTCAGGATGTGTTGAGAATGCATTTGAGATAGTTTAATTGAAATATGGCTGTATTTGCCGAGATGTGCCTATGGGAAACTACAAATATATTGACTATTTTATCAATGTAATAAAATAGTGTGTTAAATTCACATCAAAATTAAGAATTTTATTTCATGCATGAATAACCATTGTTTTATTTCAGTGAAATTAAACAGTAACAGAGAGATTTGGTTACATCTAGTTATTTAGATCGATAATGCTTACTGAAATTGGTGATGTTTTCAGATCTTGCGTAACAATAGAAAAATATTCTTTCATTTACCCACCAGAGTCACTTAGGAATATTTATACATGATCACTGATAACTCAAATATTTATAATGTATATAACATGGTTCCACATTGTGACTAATTTTTTTACTCGAATTGATATTCCAAATTTGGATCTCGTGTTTATTCTAGACGCTTTATTATGAAATATTTTTTGATGGTTTTGTTATTATTTAATTTTACTTATTTCTGAAGATTTTACGTTATTTGTTCAAAAAGAAATTGTAAAAAAAAAACAAAGACTTCACAAGGATGAATCGTCTGGACAAATATTCATGTATTAGATGTAAGCATTTTCGATTTAAACCCATAACGCTAAAACTTTAACAAAAATCGTTTCATTGCGTATTATATTAATATACATCGCTTCCAAAATAAATTCCAGTTATTACAAAGTTATTTTCCGGTTATTAGTTATTATTTCATTTTATATCCTACAAGGCCAGAAGCAAAACGATGGTATTTTATTTAACATAAAAGAGATGTTCATTGGAACGAAGTTCCTTATCGCGCGTTGCGAAAGGGGGCTAGACGGAAAAAATTAAGACCAAAAGTTGTAACGACACTTTTTGCTATAGTTGCTAGCGGGCGCGCTGCAAGCCGTGCGGCGTGCGCGTCTTTCTCTGTCTGTCTCTCTCTCTCTCTCTCATAGAAAGCAAGCCAGTTATTTTCGTTTCGTCTTTCTATTTCGCATTGAACAGTGTGGTGTCGCGACGATTATTTTTGTTGAGTGTATACAGGATTTTTGTACATAATAAATAATAACAATAATTATTATTATGACTTAAAAGAAATACAATTTTATTACAATTCCTTCACTAATTAATCGAAAGGAACTTCGTTCCGTCCGGGTGTCCCTTGACACCTCTCAATTTTTTTTCAAACTTGAATTCTCTTTTTTAATAAAGCTGCGCTGGCTGTTATTAATACAACTACAATACTTATGTACATAAATATTACAAAGTATTATTAATAATAAAAAAAGATTATATTCTTTCCAATAATTTTTTTTTACTTTAATTTTCCTACCGAAAGCCAATCTGCCTTTGTTTGTTTTCTGCTTTTGTTGCGTTTATGGTAAAAAAATTAGTATTCATTTTTATTTGTCTTATATTAATCGAGAATTTAATAATTGAGATGGTTACATTGTGGATTTTTCTTTTCTTTTATAAATTATTATAAATGTATCATTGAGCATTGCTGTTTAAAATTCCTGTAAGATTAAACTACTTACTTGCTTGATTAAATCAGCATTACTTTATTGAATGTCGTTGTCAAACTAGATCGAAATATTATACTCGAGTATGGACTCTCCACTTTGTCATTTTGTTTTATATTTAACTTTATAATTACTTTCTTCAAAAATTCCTCTAAGTGTAACTTGATTTGTTAGTTTAGTTATTCATTGATATAGAAATAGTTCAAGTAGAATAAGTAATTTAATGATACATGAAATTGACTTATTTCTTTACGTAAAGTATAAAATACAATGTATCTGGAAATTTTTTTTCAGGACTGCAATTTTCCAAAGGTATCCGGAACAATTAGGAGGTAAAATGGATATATTCCATTTTAAGAAGATATTTCAAAGTATATTCCTAGTAGATTTTAAAATTTTCTTCTGTAAGGGGAAACGTCTTTTCATTATAAAGATGGGTTACATAGTATGTTTAGTAACCAGAAAAATTACTATGTTTCCATAATGTAACATATCTTTTTATAACGACTTTAAGCATTTAAATTGTTAATTTGGCAAATGTAATGTTTTAAATAGTGTTCGCTACAATAACAAGAACTAGGATTACGTTCGTATAGCATCGAACATTAGTTTTAATACTGCGACTTCAGTTAAAGATAATGTTTGAAAAGATATGACTAGATTTACCTAATAAATGCTTTGTTCCAAATAATTTGATTTGGTATTTAGAAATGGAGTAACAACAATTTTATTCTAATTTCGTTTTACATGTTTACATAGACCCAGAACAAAAGAAAACATTTATAGTTTGTATAATATAAAATTTACATCGAAATCGAATAGTAAATACCTCCAGATTGGCTGTAATATTGTGCAATAATTTATAATGTAAAATATTAAATTCGCTATTGGTGTCTAAGTATAAAACTGCTATCTTTTAAATACTAACTTACAAAAGAGAAAATTTATGGGTAATTCATAAATACTTATTTAGCTATTGTTTGATGCGATGATATGTTTGACTTTCATATCATAAATAATTTTTAAAATAAAGAGAATTATTTAGTAATTTATAAAAATCATAGTTCATATATCATAACAATATTTACAACTTAGGTCATGTTTGAGAAATTCATCATATTCAAGGTTTTAATGATTTTATATGTTGCAAATATTATAAGAAATTTAATTATTTATTGTGTAAATATTTCATTTTTAATTCACCTTAAAACGGCAGTATATCTTAATTAATTGTTATTTCCGAACTCGTAGCCCATAATATTTATTTAGCGACCTATTGTTTTATTCACATTTAAAATAAAAGTTGTATAAGTTATATCGATATATGAAACAGCTATTAAATCCTAGTTTACAAAATAGAAAATTTATGCTAATATTTGAAAAAACCTTACGTACGTACCGCTATTTGCTTGTATTTATTTTCACATGAATTTTTGAGACCAAAAATATAAATATGTCGCAAAGGATATCTGCGGAGTAATGAACATTATTTAAATAAACTAATTAATTCCACTAGAAAAATGTAAATCAAAAACAATTTTCTTGTCTGTAACACCGCCACCTAAACTTGTATCCTCGTTGTCTGGATGACGTTACCGATAGATCGGGACCAATTTTCAAAGTACAATGTGGCGAATAATAATATCAGAGTCAAAATATTTCATCAAAAATTTGTTTTCACGTCAGCTTAGGTTTTTTTTACATTTACATTTGAATTTTATAGAGAATACGCTTTTTACAAAACCCGAATTTACAATTTCATCTTAAAATAAAAAATCCTGCTGAGTTGATTTCGTGATTTTGGCTCGTAGTTTTATTTTCTACTTTTTAGAACTTTATGTTGGAAAAGTCAATTTTAACTACAGGTCTCAAAACCCTTCGTAAGCTGAAGGACCGTTTTTAGAAATAACTGTTCCTTTACAGAGTAATTTTCACAATTTAGTCCACTTAAAAATATTTTAATCCTAAATAAGCGAGAAAAATCGGTTTTTAAAACATGAAACTTATTTTCCGGATAGTGTTAGACTTGGATATAGAGTTTTACATGTTATAATGACGATTGTATTGAATGCGTGGAAAAAATACATAGAACATAATAAGTTTATTTTTGACTCATTTTAATTTTATTCTGTTTTTATTGAACTAGATCTGCTTGTATTTAGTTTTGTATTGTATTCGAAAATTTGTAATGTTCGACATCTCTTATTAGATAAAACAATACATAATTTTATGACAGATGTGTATAAAAGTTTCAAGTGTGTAATATCATTCAAAATAATATTTATATTATAAAAACTTTATGATATTTACATGTAATTAAGCAGCGACGGTGGTGTTGAAAGTGGGTTTCATGTCTGAAGTTAAATTGTCGTAAAGTGAGGGGAAATATTATAGAGCACCATCGGGGTCAGACTTTACTCGCTTATTTTTTACAAACTGCTTTAATATTTAATGAGTTAACTGACAAATTCTTGCCGGCTCTAATAACTTACGTTAGGTTATTATCATGAAGCATGTCGTGTTCTCTTAATTTCTTGTTAGATTTATTGCCTTTGAATAAAATTGTGGGATATATAAGAGCAATCAACAATAGAGATAAATACAACTGTATTTGACAAAAGGGATCTGCCATTTTTTTTTAATTATTTTACAAAATTTCGTTCACATTCCGTGAGTTTTGTGGAGTCTGAAAGGCCCGGAGAGTTTCCAAACGCTTCTACTTTTGGAAGTAGTTTTGCTAGCAATTTAAGTACCTTATTAGGTGTCGTTAGCGTGGACTTTTTCAATTAGGACGAGATTGAGTTAGCTTCGCAAACGCCATCAAATTAGCCACATCATAAAAGTGTAGGTGTCATGTTGAATACATTTATGTCGTCTAGATTTTAGTTGCTCTGCATGTATTCCGTTGATTCCTTACAGTTTTATTTAACAAATTATTTTAATAAAATATGAGTTAACACTAAGGAATGAGAACGAAGAAAATCGATTCTTTACAGAAAATAAAAAAGATCAAATTTTTGATTCAAGTAGTATTGGCAAAGAGAATCATATTTCGGCTAGGATTTCATCAAACATAGAAGTGGAGATTAAAAATTTGTAAATAAACTCAGAACAAGATGGAGAGAAACCAGGTAAAAATTAGAGAATTAGGCATAAAAAGTTTTTTGAGAAAGACGAAAGGTATGAAAAAAATATATTAAAATCAATAAATATTCCCATTCCTTGCAACAATTTTGTCACTTTCCCCTTATGGCTGAAAAATCAGAAATTAGGCTAACAATCCCAAGAAATCATAATATAAACAATATTCTTCTAATTTATGAGAGAGGAAATCTTAGAGTATATTGATATAAAATATAATAAGAGGATGTGGACTTTGGTTATCAGAAGAGCACTTACCGGTAAAAATGCTTCGGAGACTACTTTGTCCCTTTCGCAAAACACTTGCTCGTCAGGCAAGTTCAATCCTTTATCAAATAGATCACGTATCAAAGAATAATACATTTATAGAATAAGTGCTATGCGTTTGAAACATAATTTATCCGAAAGCGACAGAAATTATTGTTGCTTTAAATATAACATTTGAAGTATACGGAGTATTCTAATATATTATTTGGTACAAAGTCCTTACGACTGTTCATTAAATGAGAAAGGAAAACCCGACGAATTAAGTATTGTTCAGTTTGAAATGATAGTAGCGCTTTATTGGAATGAAATTGCTGTAACTGCGGGAAATACGTGTGAAGTTTTCAAATGCATACAAGCGCTTATAAATTTTTAATCATTTGAAACGTTTGTAATTTTCAAACATGTATTGGTAAAAGAGTCTGAAGAGAGCAAAAAATAAATTTATCATTTATAAATTCACAAACCTAAGCCGAATCATTTAAACAAATCGACGGTTTAATAACTGTAATTACCCCTAATTATATTTATAAATATATATATATATATATATATATATATATATATATATATATATATATATATATATATATATATATATATATATATATATATACATATATATATATATATATATATATGTATATGTATATATATATATATATATGAATTACAAACAAAATAATTCCATTTAATTTGTAATGATTTTATCGTAAGACTCCAATCAGAGCTCAAAAAATATTTATACACCTTTTATATTATTTATACACCTTAAGGTTCATACTTCAAAAGTAAAAAATGGAACTCTTATAAGATTGCTCATGGTTACATCCATCTTTTCGTCTTTTATATTAATTTTCACTATACACGCATATACTTTCTTTTTATTTATTAATACTTTCTTTTTATTTCTTATATCATTTAGGCATTAATTAAAATATTGACTTATAAAAATTCCAAACGTATTGGTTTTAGAAACTATATGAAAGTTATTACTGAAAATGTCTTAAACTATTTTCTTAAAAATCATTTGAAGTAGAATTTCGAAATTTGGCATAAAGGTAAAAAATATTAACCATATATTTCATTAATTAACACATTTATTCATGCAGAAGTTTTTGAGGAGCCAATTTTTCAATTTCATTCATCTTGTGGGATAATAATTGAAAGGACAAATTCAGATAAATTAAATGTAAGGATTGCAAAATTATTTTTCCACATTTTTGTGTTATACAGTTCTAAAGATGGTATAGAAAATATCCACAAAAAAATTATCAGAAGCTGCTAAAGAAGCTATAAAATTATTAAAAAGATACCGCGTTGTTTGAAGTTTACCTAAATTTTACTATAAATGTAAAGTAATTATCAAATATTTCAAATTTTTTGAGATATCCACTATATTTTTACACATGTTAATAAATTCTAGATAATATATTTACGCAGTGAAAAATAATATTAATATTTGTAAATAGTTTAATGGAGATATTATACACACTTAAATATTCATATAGGCCAAATCGTAATCCTCATAGTTCCATCGTAGTCGAATTCTTTTCACATTTAAGTTGGTTATTTTACGTTTATTAAGTACAAAACGATATTAAATTTTTAAAAAGTAGTTATTATGTATTAGACATAGTTTATTTTTAGCTACCAAAACGTAATTTGGAAACAATGTGATAATGGTAGGGATAAAAATAAAACTACTTTAAATGTAAAAAAAACAAAGAAATATAATTATATATTTTTTTCTTTAGTATTTTAAAAGTACTTCTACCAAGATATTTGATGTATTGAGAGCAATGACAATGAGCAAATTTCGGAGCGATATACAAATATATGAAAATTTACGTAAGTTAAGAGTTATAAGTTCCGATAGTTAGATAATTAATCGAAACCTATTCGACTTTGATGTACTTATTTATTAGATAACACCAATTAAGCAACAAAACTATCATTATTAGATTATTTTACTTCAAATCACTTCTAGCTTTTATTTTCTTATTTATTGTAACCGATAACAGTACATCGGCTTATTAGACCACTAATTATATCAAGAAAAGTTTAGCTTAAATAAAAACTAATTTTAAAAAACATCAAATCGACTTTAGCCTATACTACTTAAAATCATGAAATAATAAAAATGCGATTAAATTTAAGAAGAATTTGAGATTAGTGTCAGCCAACTTTTTTGTTTTGTTTTGTTTTGGTATGCATGTTTCATATACTTTAGCTGACACCAAACTCAAGAAAAATTGTTTACTGAATTTAAATACTAAAGTAATAATAATACGATTAACTTACTAGGAGGAAATAATATTTATTATAATATGCACGAAATCATCCAAGTTCTAAATCAAAAGCAGGCACTAACTTAAGTTATTTCCTCCTTTTTAGTTATGAATAAGCTAGTAAGTAATGCTAGTTGTACTAGTAATATTATATAACCTTATATAATTGATAATTCGACAGCTACAGTTATATCATATGAACCATTGAATAATAATGATATTAAATAACGTCATTAACTAATAAATTCTCTTTTTCTAAACTACAGTCTAACTAATACCCCAATTTCTATTATACTGTCATATTATATGTCCACATGTATTACTATTATTGAGAATTGTGGGAATTGTCAAGTCACATCTTGTAATACACTTAACAGTGTACATCTTATAAACTACTAAACCAATTTTGATGGCAGTTTTACCGTACCATCATGGAAAGCCATCCGATTACTAATTTCTGTGAACATACAAACATGCTTGCACATACACTCCCATGAAAATTTATACATTTATTTAGAAGGCCTAGTGAGACTAACATACACGAATATTTTGCTGTTATAAATATACTTAAATAAGATTTTTTATATCAATCTATTTTATATCTACTTTAATTTTCTTGGCAGTAGGATTACCATAGAACTAAATAAATGTCACAAATATTTAGAAATAGAATAGACTTTAGAAAAGATCTTGCTAATAGCCCACCTGAAGATGTTGTAATACAACAAAACCTAGGTCGTGGTAAAGGACTTAAAGAAAGTAGAAATCATACATCACACAGTTTCATTTAATTGTGAACAGAAAAAGTCTTAAAAAAACGGAAAAATCTCAATTCGATCCAATTAATCCTCACTCTTCATGCAAATTTTCTTTCTGCAAACACATATCATTTTAAGTTTCTATTAACTGTTTTCTTGTCTGCAAAATGGTTTTAGGTCACTATTACATTAAGTAGCTTAACAATTTCCCACGTAGATAGTTGTGCGAACTTAATGAAACTAGGTCAACTTAAGTAGTAGATTGTACGTAAAAGTAGTTTAATTTAAGCATCTCAAAATCGCTATGAGCTTAAGAAAATAATTTTTTTTCAAATTTATCCAATGCGATCCGATTATCTGATATCAAAATATCCTCTGAAATGTATTTTGTTTGTGTTCAATGAAAATTTATTAAATAATAACTTCACAGTGATGATATTTGTTCACTAATTTCGTGGGAAAGATTTATTAATATGTAAAAGTCAGTCGAAACAAATTTGTGTTTTGTATTTTCTATTACCAAAACTATGCAATGTCATTATTAAAGCTGTAAATACACCTAACAATTTAATTCGAAAAGTATTATATTTTAAGATTCAAAATAACTCACCTATTACTGTTAATGTAATAATGTTGATGTTAATGTGACAATAACTAATTTAATAAGAGTCTGTGTGTTTTCTAAATATAATATTTAGAAAACACTTGAGATGAAATACCAAATAAGCCGCATTAATAATATGGTTTAGAAATTTAGAATGCTGAATTATCCACGATTGGGAATCCACGATTCTACGATTAGAATTTAAATGTCTGATACTATGTTATCAAAGGAATAATGAAAATAATTTTAAAAGTGACAAATTTTTCCTTATTACTACGATTCACTTGAGTTGTTTATTTTTACTAACTAGAAGGTAATTAAATATGTTACGTTTAATGTACCTTCACAATATTGCAGTCACCAATATAAATTAAATATAATTTATATTCCTAATATTGTGATAAACTAGGAGCAAGATCACTTTATGAATAACATGACTGTAACGTACGTTGAATTGGCGCCTTATTTTAATTTTGGTAAAGGTGGACGTAACGACTAATCTGACAGATTATTTAAATATATTTTAGATAATTTAGTAAATTTAGCCATATTGCAGAATTAATTGACTAAACTAGAAAGTAATGCGATTAATATTTGTGGTCACTTTATAAAAATAACCGACTTTGAAAGTTACACCACAAATAAACCTTATTTGACTTAGAGGCAAAACGATATAACCTTTAAAAATGTATCTCTTGTCATCTTCAACGAAATAGTTCCGTCATTTCTCCCTCCTCTTAAAATTGTACAATGGTGTTCTAGTCAAAAACTAAAAACTAGTCTTAGCAAACCATATAAATCAAGAAACTCTAAAAACAAGAAGAACGCCAGTGTAATACATACCGCTTTTCAAATCGAACATTAAGACAATCGTTATTGCCGCCCGTTAGCTAACCTATACGTTAAACAAAATAAATGATAATGTTGATTTCGTTAGCTCTCTTTCTGCACTCACACAAAGCACAGCTGTATTTTAACGGCAATACCGGAACAATGACCACGCTAATTATGAGCAACGTTTAGCATCTCTGAAAATTATAATTATATGTAATTGCAAGTAATGTGCGTATTAAAGGGATGTAAAGTTTAAATAAGATGAATCTTGTGAAGAAGAATAGCAATATTTTCATTTTTAATGTAACTACAACTATTTATTTTAATACGAATGTAATATAAATCGGAAAAAATAAATAAATGATTACTGCTATACTCATTAAACTTAATAGGAAAGCAGAGGCGAAAAGGCCGCTTAAAAAATTTTAGGACTTCGTAAAACAAAACAACTAAAACATTATTAATTCCGTCACTGTGTAAAAAAATTAGGAAATCTGAATTTTAAGGACACTACTTTAATATTCTAATGACAACCTGAAAAGTGCCAAAAGATTCCTTCGAAGCTTTTTGAATAAAATAAATTTTTGAGTTTATATTTTTTTTAGTGTGTTATGTTTTTGCACTTTTGATTTTTTAAATAATTAAAGTGAAAATTAAAGATCATAAAATGATCTATAAAAGGGGTTTTTCTTCTGTTTTCTCTATTGTTCTTTCTTTAGTAAAACATGCGGAAAAATATCATTAGACGGTAATTACTTATATTTTTTATTAGAGAATATTTGATACAGCTTTTTCTAATATTTTATGCTACTATTCCTTTTTATAAATTTTTTCTTCGTACATTATTTAAAATTGTTTGCAAATATTATATAAAATAAAGAAAAAATGGTCAAATAACCCTTTTTAATTGATATGCTAATTCGTTTTCCATATTTCCCTACCAACTTTGTTTTAATCTTTAGTCAAAGTGAATTAGATTGATATAAATATCTAATCTAATCTTTCCAAGCACAAATTAACAATCATCGTCGTTTTCCATGTGTGAATATATCTTTTTCAAGGCAAATTTAAAATGAAGGTTGATCGATCGACCCTTAAAACTACCTGCTTCAGAATAACAAAAAAAATTCTTGTGATATTGTATTCTTATAAGAGATGATACCTAGCTTACGAGTACCTAGCATAAAAATCTTCTAAGGTAATTGGATTTTTTATGGTCATTGCCAACTCATTACTACTTTCTTTTGTACTTGTAACCATCTCTTTGAACTAATGAATATATAGGGTGCCAATATAAATGTTTTTGCGTTTACTTGTTTTGTTAATCTTCTCGTCACAAAGAAAATACCATTCTGTGAAATTAAAAGATGCTTCACTAAAAGGTAATATAACACGCATTAAAATTGAAGCTAAAGACGTACTGAGACAGGAAACACCAATCATCCTCTTCAAAATAAAGCAGATACTAAGCAAATACTTTTGATGATATTGAATATATTTGAAGTTAATTTGGTAGAAATTTATAATTCAGAGAAAATTCTCAATCTTTGCTAATTGCCCACCTGAAGATGTTCTAATACAATGAAACCTAGGTTGTGGTAAAGAATTTAAATAAACTAGAAATAATACATCACGTAGATTTTAGTGATTTTGACACGCCCTTCTAAACATTAAAAATGAGGTAGCAATACACAGGACTTGAGACTGCGACAGAAACGCACGATTGCCGAGCAAGATATCCGCATCGCAAGTTCAACAAAATGGCCCTCACGGCTGACGCGCTTCACAACAGTGTGGATTGTCAAACTGCAAATATATAACTTGAACGCTCTTTTATAGTACAATTTTACATTTGGTTATCGTTCGTAATAGCAGTAAATTAATTAGGAAGTTCGTTTTTGTGTATTAGACTGTAGTTGTAAACTTTCTTTGGTAGGTTGAAACTTATCTTTATTAATCGAAAATAGCATTAAATCAGTTATATATTTCATTGTTAATATTGTTAAAACTCGTCATCAAAGGCATATATCCGGCAAACAACTTTCATAAAGGCCAATATTAATGAAAATAAGAGTCAGTAAGTTTAAATATGAATTTGTAAAATTGAAAGCTTTCTCCATGTGAATCGATAAATTCATGTGTTAGTAATATAAGTAAATAGATAACCCAAATGTTCCGAAATAAAAAAAACTTTCTATACAGTATGTAATTATGATGGAGCAATTATTGATCAACTAAAAAAGAAATTCATTTATAAATCAATAATAAGAAAAACATATATTTTTATATATATAAATATAAATATATATATGTATATATATATATATATATATATATATATATATACCTATTCTTATGAACTTAACACTGCATGTGTTTGGTATCTATGTAATCGTTGGGTTTCGTGTAAGCTTCTGATTAAAATATAGAATTATGAAAATGAGATTTTTAGTAATAATGCTAGTAAATAATATGTAACATTGCTATATAATGGTTTAAAAGATAAAAATAAGTCGTTATTATATTCAAGTGATTTGTTCAGCTGGAGATTTGCTACATGCAGCTAATAAATAACAGATTATTCAGAAAATAATTTTGAAAAAATAATTGAATTTACCATATATGTATTAGGTTAGATCTTAGTTTTTTTAGAATATTTAAATATTAATCATTATGGCATTCTTAAATTCTACTTTTTGTATTTAATTTTTTTTTTAAGTGGGGTCGATAATTTACATTGGGGATATTATACCACGGTATGGAATATTGATATATTTTCACTTTAAATATTATGAATTACTTAAACCATAATGTATATATTGAGTTAAATAAATGAATCGATGTTAAACATTCTTAAAGTTATAATAAACAGCAGAAAGAGGGTTAACAATTTAATTAGTGGATGTGCCTATTACAATTGCAACTGTTAGCATATTATTTTGTTCATTGAAACTAGTTTCTTTATCAATCCTTGTTGATATCTAAAAGCGGCGGGTACATTCGTAAAATAGAAATGTTCAGTCATTGCATTTTGTAGGTGGCTACTAAATTGTTTGTTGGTTCTATTTAGTTGCGCCGCTCGGAACGGCGAATTTTTTGATAATAATGTCTTCTAATTTCAAAACTGTTGTTTCAATTGTACGTATTTATAAATTAAAATGTAAGAAAAGTACACCGTCGAAAATATAATAATGAAAATACGGCAAGTGATCAGCAAATTGGCACGCCTACAACTTCATTAGTCTATGTAATAGGGAAATATAGAATCTTCTAGTACTTAGAAAGTGCTTTCTTGCCTGCACAATTACTTGAAGTTGATCATCTATATAGTTTACGATCTATGCTTAACAGTTCGCCGCCAAAGAAGAGAACGAGCTCTACATGCATCGCGCTGGATGATGACTCTACCGTTCGAACCCAGGCGTTGCGTTGCGCAGGGCTTCAGGCTTCACACGTCGCTGGAGGTGTTGCGTAAAATTATGGCTTAAACCGTTGTAGCGATGTGCGAGCTGCAGCCATTGTTTTCTACGTGCTGGCTTTGTCTTATTTTTATTATTTAAGATTACCTTCCGCACATACGGAAATAGGTGCACATACCGCACATACCGCAGCTACAATGTAATACACGCAACAACGTAAGTATAAAACATCCTTTCTCTATCTGCCGACCATCTGCTTTTCAACATTCTACGGGGATTCAGTTACGAAACCTTACTCCGTACACGATCATATATTCCTCGGTAAATTATTTTAAATACTATTAAAATATTTTGCAGCAGAAAAATATTTAAAATATACATTATTACACATTGTGGAATGTATAATATTTTATATATTGATGCATACTTTTTCTTCATATTTAATTTACTTTACATTTTCGAAAGGAATAGTTATACAGCTAATGAATAAAGAGTATTTGGTTGAGTATTTTTCGATCTTTAAATTTTGTGATAATCATTTTCTTAAAAAAATAATGGTTGTAGAAAAAATCGTAGCAAATAAAAATAAACCTTATTTAATTACCTAAAAAAGTTTAATGGTGAACTTAGGGGGATGACTGGATTTGTTTTAATTCTCTACAATTTATCAAGGATCAAAACCAACATCCGGGTTTACGACGCACTTCAGTCGTAAAACGCTGTCAAAAGCAAGATTATATAATAAGAACGGCGACTTTTAGAATATTGAATAACTTCCTAAAAAATTGAACGTTTGTTTCTCAACAAAATTTTAAAATTTAATCGAAAGCAATTGATTTTTCTCTGTAGTTTAATTACTAAATTTTCTATTATTATTTAATGCGAAGAACATTACTTTTTATTATATTTTGGTAATTTTAAAAATACTGTTCATTTTTTATAAACGTGTAATAAGTAAATAAAAATTATTAAATTTGAAATAATTTAAAATCTATATAAATTTGTATGTATGTTTAATATATATTGATATGCACACACACACACACACACACACACACACACACACACATATATATATATATATATATATATATATATATATATATAATTATATGTATATACATACACATGTGTGTGTTTGTGCGTGTATATTAACGATCAAGCCAGATTTCCAGCGGAAATAGGTTTGCCTAGACGATATCAGTTAAGCCTAGAGTGCGAACTCAATTATTAAAATAAAGTGATATTGCCCAAACTAAACTAATTTTACCTAACACGCGAGTTTCCTAAACTAGTTTGGCCTGCGCCAAACTAGCCCTGCAGGAAATCTGGTTTGACCGGTGAAATGTATACACTTATATATCTAAACGTATAAATGTATAATTAGCAGCATTTTGCGAAATTCATTTGTTCTGGAAAAAAATATTGTAGTGAAATTTTCTACTTTTGTTATTAAATGATACAATTTATCATCATTAATAGATGTGATGGAAATGTTTTAAGATAAGTGGCAAAATATGTCTCCATACCTCAGTTTTAGGATGAATATTTAGGAGAGTTTCATGATTAAAAACTGAAATATAGTCATTGAAAACCCTGTTAATTTTTCTTTTCCTTTAGACATAAATACATTGACATCAATAAAAAAGTGATAAATTTCATTTTATCTGTTACTATTTAGTTATAATAAAATTAAGTTTATGTAGATACTCAAAAAATGAAAATGGCATAAAATTCGGTTTAACTGATGTGACATCATTTTTACAATTAATTGATAAATCATTTATACTGTAAATGACGGAAGTAAATGAAACTTTTAATTTACAAACAATGCTTAATATCAATACTTAATAATAATTCAGCGTAAGAAAAGACAATTGTTTTCTCTTAGATTTCAACGCTTTCCTAATATTGATTTAAAATCACCAATAATACAACCCTGTAAATATTATTTTCAAAGTCGTACCCATGTTATCGGTTTTTATTTGGGTTACAAAAATATCGATTTATATCTATAGAAGTCGATAAAATATCATCTGAACGGTTGACAATACGTTTCTTCATTTATATATGTTGTTAATGATCTTAACATCTTCCAAAACTGCATTGCTTATTTGATATTAAATTAACAATTTAATGCCTTTTAATTAAAATCATTGTCTTCAAGAAAATATGTAAACTATATAAAAGTTATGCTTTTTAAACAACGATCGGATTTTGTTTTTACTTTTTTATTTATAAGGAAGGTATTAAAAATGGTCCATATTTCACCGTCGATGGCAATTGATGGTAGTTGGAAATTGTTGAGTTTTACAGCGACTTTTCAAGTATAAGTATTTTTCTGTCAATTGAGGAAGTAGTGAACAGTAACTGTTTTATATTAGTACCATTTCCACTTAACAATATTAACATGTAACCAAATCCCCTTTCACTTTTGCGGTAAATATATATATCTCAAAGTAAACATGAAACAATATATTTCATGATGGATATATTTGTTATTTTTGTTACTATAATTCAATTTACTTCGTAGATGAAAAATATAATATTCGTAGCATCATAATAAATGGAAATATTAATGGGTAAAGTAGTAAATACATTAAGTAGTATCATTCAGCCTTTTTGACATTTTAAACAATGATCATTATAAAAATATCCAGTGAAAGGATGAGCGTTAAAAAATTCGTGTGTTCCAGCTTGAGCTCAAAGTGTGTAGGGTGCTTTTGTTCGGTCTATTGTAATCTTGCGAGATTAATTTTTAAAGAGTTATTCACCTCACAAATTGAACTTATTTTTTTTACATGAGAATAAAAGAAAAGCAAATTAAAATATCAGGAATTAAGCCAAAATATATTAAATGTCTGAAATGGATGATTAATAAATTTAAGGGTAAGTTTGTACCATTTCTTTGTTTATAAAAAAGCATTAATCACTGTTAGGCTCGATGAGTTTTCAATTAAAGTAAAAAAAATATTACGATTTTAATTTTAGGAAGAGGTTCTTTAATACAAAGGAAATTAATTTTTTACAATATACTATTTTTTATATCAATTCACCAGGAGATATTGATACTTTTGAAGTAAATTTTTTGAAACCTATTCTATTTCTTCTGTAATATTGTGTTACTCCGTAAAATGTGTGATGTAAATAAAGGGAAATTTGAAAAAAAATGCCCTATATTGAAATATTTTGGCATTAACTACAAGTAACTATCTTAAATTAGTGAATTATTTACCAATATATGTTAACGCTAGAGTAGTTCTTTGATTGTTTAGATTTGTTTATGTAAATTTCAGTCCATATGATAGAAAAACAATGAAATGCAGAAACACGACTATTAATAATATAGATAAATAAATTAATCATACAAATCTTCATGAACAGGCTTTTAAAATGTTTACTATTTATTAGTTTTGCTGGCTATGCATTTTATCGGTCACAAATTATTTTGATCATTTCTAAATTACATTCTTTTTTTATAAATTTTGATGAAATAAATAAACATGAATGGCGTCGAAATGGCTATAATTTTTCAATGGAAGTTATAAAAAGTACAAATTATTATTATCGATGCCACTACACCAATTTTTAATACCAAATTTTTGGATGTTGTACTTATGGAATACATTTTGGTAACTCTCCCTTTCACCACCGTAAATGATGTTTAAGTCAACTCATCTAAACCCGAACTTATCTGAGAAATAACTCGTCTTCTACCTTAGGTTTATACTTATTCTTTTCTTATTGTTCTTTAGGAAAACTTCATGAAATCAATTTACTTTTATCGTACCGTTACAATCATTTCACTTAAGTTTTGATCTGGCTAATGACGTCATTATCCTACAGAGTATTAAGTTACCCTCTCCACCATACCTCTCTGCGAAACTTTGCATTTCTCAATAAATTGTCTTTCTTGGAATTCATGTGACAGCTGACTAGGGATGAAAATAAATATAATCGATACTTTTCCCTGTGTATATTTTGCATAACTCTCGCGACTCTTACAAGTTAGCAAAACTCATTTTATTGCCAAAAAATGGTACTTTATAAAAAGCAAGTATAAATAATTAAAAAATTACTCAAAATAAATCTTTTAAAAGCGTTCCTACATATCGTTTACATTTTTTTAAATAGATATTTCACAATTAATTTCAGATTCTATATTAGAGTTAACTGTTACAATTGAACTTTAACCAAAAAAAAATCATTTCATTTGCACAGATTCAACTGACCCCGACTTGTTTAATATAGCTTTCAGCACATAAAGGTCTTACGGCTAACGCTTGTGTTCTGGAGTCGTAACATATGGCAGCATTTTATTGCTTTAATAAACCTTCTTTTTATTTGTTAGTATAAAGAAATTTACCCCGTGTGGTGACTGGGGGGTAAGAGTAGTTCCTACGTAACCTATGCGTGTCGTAGAAGGCGACTAAAATTTACCCAATTCCTGTAGGTATAGCCGGATTGGGCGTGAGGTTAACAACCCCATCCTGTAAAAATCGATTACTCACAAAAACTCAAGAAGCAAAATCAGTACAGACGAAGACAACTTGGAACTAAAAAGAAAGAAAGAGAGGACTTACGAAGACAACTTGGAACGAATAACGATTTAAGAATAGGAACTTGGAACCTGTGTGCGTGATATAAGGGCAGAGCATTGAAGAACTTGACTGAAGTGTTTACGGCTTATAATACGGACCTGTTGGCAGCATAGGACATCAAATTGCCAGGACACTGTATATTGGAGAAGAGGAACTACTGTTTTTATTACAGCTGTCATAACTCGCAGCCCCAGTTTACACTGGTTTTATCGTGTCCAAGAAAATCAGGGAGAGAGTAATAGATTTTTTACCCGTGAAGGAACGAATATGTAAATTAAGATTGAAGGGAAAACTACAGACTATTAGTATCATCTGTGGTCATACCCCTACGGAAGAAAAGTTCGAAGCTGAGAAGGATGCCTTTTATGATACGCTGGAAAATATTTTCTCCAGATGTCCATCAACTGGCATTAAAATAGTGATTGATTTTAAATTGACTTTAATGCTAATATACAAACGGATGATAATATGAAAGACTTTGTGGGAAACCATAGTCTAAGGACTTCAATGACCATGGTACAAGACTAACGGATTTCGCTGCTGCGGCTAATCTTATTATTGATGGAACTTTTTTCCCACATAAAAAAGTGCACAAGTTCACTTGGACATCACCTGATGGCCTGACATTTAATCAAATTGATCACGTTCTAATTGTTAGAAGACACAGAAGCAACCTAATTGACGTGCATAGTTATAGAGGCGCAAATATCGATTTCGACCATTTTTATTTGATATCCAAATTAAGAGCAAGGATTAGTAGATTAATTACCAAGAACAGGCAACGTGAGGTCAAAAAACTGAATTATGATGAACCTGAAATTCTTAAACGATATAAGAGCAGCTTGGAGGATAGTTTTACGAATAGGGATTATGTTCGAACTAAAAAACATCAATGGAAGGCTGTCGCTTCAGCAATTAATAATGCTGCAACCTGAGACCAAGAAAAATAGAAAAGTGAATGACTGGTATAACACAGAGTGTGAGGAAATGACCAAGAGTAATAATCAAGCTTACTTGACAGACATTATATGAGAAATTCAGTTGAAAAATATAGGGATTTAAGAAGAGAGGAGAAGAAAAGAGCTCATGTGGAAGATAAATACAGGGAAATCGAGAACTTGAAATGGCAAAAAGAAATATGTAAATTCTACCAATTGGTTAATGACGTTAGAAAAGATTTCCATTCTAGAACTGTGATCGTCAGAAAGAAAAGCGGTGAACTAACCTGCAATAACATAGAAGCAATGGATAGATGTAGAGGACACTTCAAGGATGTTCTATTCAGCAGAGATAATCCGGTGGAAGAAGATGATAATATCGAGATATCTAATACCGAACCACAAACGGTGTTGACACACCTGCATTAGGAGATCACTCTAAAACATCTGGATAGAAATAGATACAGATGGCATCAAAACTGAGCTTTTAAAGTTGATGCACCGGAATTGAACAATGAGGTCCTAGAAATCGTTTGTGATGTGTGGAATCAAGAACAGATGCCCACTAAATTGGGAGAGGGTTAAATTTTTGCCATTTTCAAGAAAGAAGACAAGCTGGACTGACATAATTACCGAGGCACCACACTTCTCAAGGTGGCCTTTAAAATCTTTTCAATTATTTTATTTCGTAGGCTTCTTCTCTACGTCACAAAAACTATAGGAAAATATCAATTTGGTTTTATGGAGGGAAAGATCCTGATACACTCGCCTAAACAAAGCCTCGAAAAAATCAAAGAATATGGAATTTATACCTACCATCTTTTTGTAGATTTCAAAGCAACGTCTGATTGCATCAACAGAAAGAATCTGTAGCAATCTGAATCAGCGTATGATTGCATCAACAGAAATAATTTTGAGGCGATGTGTGCATTCGGAATCCCACCAAAACTTACCAATTTTGTCAAAATCATTTTACGAAGTGTCAAATGTAGCTTTAAGCTTATGTCGGATGTTTCAGAGTATTCTACATAGAAAGAGGTCTCAGACAGGAAGTTCCATGTCTTGCACATTATTTAAAATAGCACTTGAAAAAGATATAAGAGACTCGGGGATTAAAATTAAACGGTTACCCCATAAATGGCTTTAACTATAAAAACTATTAAAACATTTCTGCCAGTAAACAGACGGAAAAGCCACTAAAATTAAAATATGTAAATGAAAAAAAATTATAGATTTTTAAATTTGTTTTTTTAAATATCAAAAAATTATTTTATTCAACATTTCATGCCGTTTAGACCTTTATTATTAAAAAACATTGTTAACAGGATTTTGTTATCATTTCGTATATGATTTTTAAGATAATCTCAGAATCAAATAATAAATATATTTTATAAAGGGACAAATCATTTACAGTAATAATTTATAAGAAAAATATTTGCAAATTAAAATCTAATTTACAATCACAATGGTTCATTTGTGACGTTGATGCCTGTCTCTCGTCAGCGGGTTAAAACTAGATTTTTAATTAATCCATTGGGCCGACTCGTGCTTATACGTATATCTCGGAAAACAAAACTTTAACATTTCGTTTTTATTAATTAATTGAAGTTCTTGGCTAAGCTCGTTACGTTGTACGTAAGTTGGTATTGAACAAAAAAGTCCCGCATACCTTATAATTAGTTCAATAACTGTCTTCGAATTCATAAGTTTTGACCGAAAACAGTGTTTTCGTGAATATTCCAGTCGAGTGCCGCATGTAATATTGAAATCTAAATAGAGTAAATTTTTGTGGTGTTAGTCTTTAGTACGAGTATATTAGTAATTTGTTTCGTGAAAAATGAAAATATTAAAAATTCATGAAAAATTAAATCAACTAAATTAAATGGGTCTTAAATTTAAATTTTTATTTCGTAGCATCCGAAAAGCTTCTTATGGATTCACTATTTGATTATTTACCATTTATAAACTGTTTTACTTAAGACATAAAAATTACAGACATCCTAATAAAGCATATTTTACACTTTATATTGCGCCTTAGCTTAAAGAAATATCATAAATTGAAAATAAATATTTTCGTTTCCTATTTTTATATAGATATATAAACATAATAGCAACATTTTAATACTGGCGGATATTATTGAATCTTTTTCATATTTTATCTTAATATAAAAATAATCTAGTTACCACTACAAGTAACTTAGCTAACATTCGTTTTTTGTAGATCCACAATGGAGAAATCGAAAGTTTGGAAGTATTTTTCGAAAGTCAAAGATACATCGTCCGCATAATGCTTTAAATGTCCTAAAAAGATGGCCATGTAAGTCTCAAATATAAATGGCTTGATAAGACACCTTGAACTTTCTTTAAAAACACACGGTGAACCACCACCTTTCACTTCAACCACAGACACCTTAGATGATTACCTAGATCAGTCCTCCGAGCCTAAAAAATCCAAATAATGTATTCACCTGACTCGTAAGTTTGAATCTAAGCAGTCCCTAGGCAAAATAGTGTCTATATTAGCTGCAACAGATGGCCTCTCAATTCAGCAAATTGCAGAAAGTAATTTCTTACGCGAGTATCTTCAACAAAAAGGACATAAGTTACTTAGGAATAAATCGGATATAATGAATCTCATACTAAAATTCATTGAAGAAAAGAAAATGATAAATTATTTACGCCACTTGCAAACTGGTGGTAATCAGTCGATTCGTTTCAGCTTTAGTGCTAATGAATAGCTTAGTTTAAGAGACAGGAGGAATTTTAATATTTGTCCTCACCAGTACAGAGACCATTTTTTTATAATTTGGGCCTTGTTTTTATCTCAGGAAAATTCGGGGCCATAGACTTTAGAAATTCGATCTATGTTTTGCGCAGCATGTTATAGATGTGGCAAGTGATGTACCCAACGTTATAATTAAATTTGATCGCAAAAGCCGAACTGAAATGGTCCTCTGTCTCGAATCCCGTAATACATTTGTCTGTCATAGCAACTTTTGGCAGTAATGAAGATGAAATTATCGATGTCCAAAATGAACGAATTTTTTTCCGACGCTGATGAAAGGGATTGTGTTTATGATTCCCTCCATAACTATGATTGGGAACCCGAAAACACAATCAATATGTCTAAAATATAAACAGACTTTTAAAAGAAACTTGTTCTTTGTTTAAACTATTTCGAAAAAGTCCTCGCGAAAGCATTATCTTGCAAAAATATGTCATGGAAGAGTTTGGTCAACAATTAAATTTATTATTGGATGGACGTGCAAGATGAAATTCAACAGTGCAGATGATTGAACGTCTCTTGAAAATGCAAAATGCTATCAAAAATCACTGAATCTAACTTCAAAGTCGAATCTGGCAATAATGGGGTTGAGGCTTAATATTGAAAAGACGCTACGATTTTGATGTATTGATTAATATGTTACTATCTATGGAAAATGGTTTAACCACCACATTTTTGAATCTCCTAAAGAACAAGATTAATGACGAGATAAATGTGAACTTAATATATTTAACGAATTACCTTCACAATCCTGCGACGTACCACTATGAGAAAATAATTACAGCAAAGCGACTTTGATGAAGTTTAAAAATAACTGTTTAATAGATAGGGAATAATCTATTATACCTTTTAATACCGGCACCTCAGACATTCCAGACCATGACACACAAATCTCAATAACTCGAGATGAGAAAAACAAACTCTACAGGTTCGAGTCAAGCTGGTAGTGAATGAAATGAAATGCATCTTTTCAAAAAGCTTAATGAGAAAGATGCTTTGCAATCTTTCTAGTGGATTCAAAAAAATGCTTTTTGAATCCACTAGAAACTGGGTCTCCAACCATGAAATCTTATACGAAATGTTGATGAGTATAAAGGCCACTTCCATATTAAACGAACATGTGTTTTTCTTTCGTGTTAAAAAGTAAAAAAAGACTTTTAGATGTCGTAACAAATCTCTTATTTTTCTGAGATCATATTTTGTAAAAAAAGGGTGGGTAAAGACTTGTAGAAATAGTTGTACTTTCTGGATTTTATCCAACTGATATTTATATTTTGTGTTATTTTTATTTTCCGTTATTATATTTTTTAAAAAACAGCAAGGGAGTCGGCGGGAATTCCGGGGATTTTAGGTAGAGAATTCTTGAGTCAAGGGACAAAAAACTTATCGAGAAATCAGAAACCCTATATCGGGCAGATGGTGTTAATCAAGAGTAAGTTATTTCATCTATAGAAATAGCTTAAAAAATCATGCAAACTTCAATTGAATATGACATTCCAAAATTAAAAAATACAGAATTAAGACTTGTTCTATTTATAAACTATAAAATGTATCTATGGATTTTTTTTACACCTCATTAGTACTAGTTTCAGGGATAGAAAATTCATAATTGGTAACGTTTTCATACGTGATATTTTCTAAATGATTCCCTTATAAAGCCAGGAAAATGTGGTTATAAGTCGAAAATTATTCAGCTTAGAACCACATTTTCCCCTATTTTAAGAGTGTTTAATGGTAAAATTGATGCTAACACTCATCAGATAAGCGACAGCACAGAAGGTTTGCACTTGGTGTGTGCAATGAAAAAGTGAATGCTTGTTACGGTTCGCTTCAGAAAAAGCCTTACAGTAGCTAACAGTCATTTTCAACACCACCCGCGAAGACTTTACACCTAGACATCTCTAGATGGTAACTGTCACAACCAGATGGACTACATCCTTATTGGGTCACGCTGGAAAACGTCCATCCTAAATGACCACACGCTACCTGGTGCGGATTGTGACCCTGATCACTAACTACTCATTTTAAAAATTAAACTGAGTCTACGAGCAGCCAGAAATCGTAACAAGTACAAGAAAATATCCGTGAAGAATAAGTAAATATTCTTAGAAACAATGGAACGAAATTGGACAGATTACGTGTATGCGGATTGGATGGAGTCGCCTGACATACTTTGAAACCGAGCAGAGAATTTGATAAAACTACGGTGGTAGAGTCTAAACTACCACTAACTGAAAAATGGGCTACCGAAAATAGTCGTGGCGAAGTAGTAATAGACTTGAAACGGTTTACTGAGGCATGGAAGAATTACTGCCCGTCCTTGTTCGAAAACTCCCAGTCGAAAAATTTTCTTTTCACAGAGCCTGGGGAAGAAGAATTGGAACCGAACATTCTTAAGTAGGAAGTTAGAGCCGCAATAAATTATAAATGAAAAGCAATCCCTATAGAAACCATCAAGATCATGAGAGAGCAAAGAATTGATATCTTTCACACCATATGAAACAGAATATGGCAGGCAGGAATGTGGCCAAAAGAATGAGTTAATACAGTATTTGTGCCCTTACATAAAGGGGCTCAACCAATAAGTGCAACAACGACCAACTTATTGCTTTATCTCACAAAATCATGCACATCTTGGATGAACGACTGAAAGCTTACTTGTTCAGGGAAATTGCTGTAGAATAGGCTAGTTTCGTCAGAGGAAAGGGTACTCGTAAACAGTTCCTTATTGTGCGTCAGATTATTGAGAAAGCTAGAGAGTTCAATAAAACAAATTATATGTGCCACTTACTGCGATTGATTTTTAAACTAAACCTTGAGATTAGTTTAAAAATCAATCGCAGTAAAACAAAAATGATTATTGTTGACCGCGCCAACAACAACTCACCCGGAGTCACTTAAATAGCGAACTGCGAAATAGTTCAGTCGTATGTATACATTGGAACGTTGATCTTTAACAACGGCGATATGGCAATCACAAAATGTACTTTGGACAAATTGAAATTTTGTTTTTAATGGAGGGATCGAAATATTATCAAGCTCACTAAGACCCGACTCTTCAGAACTCTGGTATTCTCCTTACTTCCCTACGCCACAGAGATGTGGAATACTTTATAACAAAATAGATGTTTTGGAAATGGTTTTCTTGGAGAAAAATGCTTGGGGTGTTGTGGGTTGAATTCCGCACAAATGTCTTTATACTTTAAGAACTCAGCATCAAGCAACATCTATCGACACTTTTTCAGTCTAGGATTCTAAAAATTTGTTGATCACGTCATACGTGGAGACAGTAGCTCCATAAAGCGCATTGTTATGCAGGGAAAAGTATACGACACTAGACCACGTGGGAGGTCGTTGATGCGGTGGACAGACCAAACCAAGTCTGCTGTAGGCGGTCTCCTATATAAGTGCAAAAGGGAGACGACAAATAAGAAGAGATGGAGAGGCATCGCGAGGCGGGTAATAACGGCCATCCATAACAATACTAATTGCTGACCACGACCGCTCTGTCAAGAGCAAAACGACGGAGAAAAATAAAATTATTTACTCCAAATTATTTTAGCAAATTAAGGAATTTGAGAATCTTAAAAGTTCACGTATCAGAGAATGGAAAGAAAGTGCTCTGAATAGGAGATACTGGAAGCACATTATTACGGTACCCGAGACCTGTGACAGGCAGTAGCACTAAAGATGAAAAAGAAAGCTAAGATTAAATTTTGTATAATTTAATTAACGCTTTTACTAAATGATAGTTCCTTAACTGAAAAGAAACATAACTCTTATCTATTTTTCTGTATCTGATAAATGTCAATTTATATTTATTACAATCTGGAATTCGAACCTATATATGTCTAGGAACATTTTGTTTGCAAAATGTTCTTGGCAACTTTCGGGATATGTCAAAAAGACAGTATATATATTTAGACAGTTTATTAATATGTAGGATACATATATTACATACATTTCATAAATTACGTATTTTTTGTATCTAAATTTTAATTAAATTTATTCTTGAAGGGCTTTTTATTTTACGAGACCATAATATTCCAAAATTTCCTGTATTTTTAAGAAATTTACTCTCTACAAATGACCAGTGGCTCAATCCACATATATACTTAATAATTGGATTATTTTTTTGATAAATTATAGAGAAATCGTAGAGAGGGAATGATGTTTGCTAATTTATATTTTTGCTTCATGCTTTATTTATAAGAGAACTTTAAACATAAAAAGGATTTAACTGTGATAAAACTTTGACAAAATTGTTTTTTTATTCTTAATATATAATAAATGAAATACACTAAATCTATTTAAAAAACATACATACGTAATCTGAAAGTCAAGAAAACGTTGTTTGTTCGTTCAAAGTTATAACCAGACAACTTTCATGAGTGTCTAAGACAAGTAAACTCAGTAGAGTCTCTTCGTAGTAAATATTTATAAGCAGAAACTTGCCTGAGATTTTACAACGTTTGGAATATCTCAAAACTTTTCTAGAGATGTTAAATTAAATTCAATAACTGCGACTCCATTCAGGAGTATTTAATTCAGTGTTGTGAAACTTGAATGGAGTAATGTTTAATTCATTACCCCGTTCAAGTTCCATAACACGCGCAATACAACATTTGAGTAGGGGAGGTGTGGCATGAAAGGGATAAAATCAAATTACCGGTAAATTAAAAACGATTTCGAGACACTATTTTTGTCGTATGGCAACCGTGATGCAAGTTCGATCGCGGCTTACTTCATACTCCTGTCATTTCAAACATAGCAGATACGTGCGAGTGTTGTTATTGGCATTGAATAATATTTTTCCATTATAATTGTGAAACGTTCTATCGAGTGCTGCGAGTTACGTATTTACGTGAGAATGACTGTTTAAAATAGGCTGGACATCCACAGATGAAAGAACATAATGACAGTGAATTTTAATTTAATATTGTAGATTTTGTGGTTATGTTTTAAATTTTTGTATGATTTTACGAAAGGGTGTGTCCCTTTCATACAAACGGCTACTAATGGGACGTCCCCTTCATAACTGCCCCTTTCAAGCCTGCTATTTTGCACTAGGTTTGTAATATTTTTGTTACTTCTTTTTCAGATTAAAAATGCCACCTAAGAACGCGTGCTGATGCACACAAAATTGAAGAGGCAGTTAATGAAGTATTACAAAAAGGCATTTCTGTGAGATCGGCTGCGAAGATAGTTAATGTAAGCAAATCCTATTTTCATAGATTGATCGCAAAAGCTAAAGCTTTTGAGTGTACTTAATTTATTTATGAACCAAATATTGGCAATAAAAAAGTTTTCACAGTAGACCAAGAATGTTCTCTGGCAGATTACTTAAAGACCTCCGCAAATTGTGCCATGGCTTGACAACTAAACAAGTCAGAGAACTAGGATATTAGTATGCCGTTCGTTTAAATCGTACTATTCCGTCTTCTTGGGAAGAAAATAATAAAGCTAGTCTAGATTAGTTGAAGGGTTTCTTGAAAAGGCATGATTCGCTGAGCGTAAGAAAACCTGAGAATACTTCACTAGCAAGAACTACTAGCTTTAATAGACACAACGTTCAAAACTTTTTCGACAACTTAGAAAAATGTTACTTAAAGCATAATTTCCCTCCAAATATGATATGGAATTTAGATGAAACTGGGTTCACGACGGTCACTAGTGCACCCAAGATGCCCAAAAAGTGTTAAGAGAGTTGGACAAATCAGCTCAACTGAACGTAGCACGCTTGTAACTATGCTGGGTTTTGCAAATGCTGCTGGTGGAAGTATTCCTCCTGCTTTTGTATTTCCGCGTGTTCATTTTAAGGAACATATGCTTGAAAATGGTCCTACGGGTGCTTTAGACCCCGCAAATGTGTCTGACTGGATAATTTAAAAGCTTTAAAACATTTTGTTCACTTCGTAAAGCCTAGTGCTGAATCGCCGGCTTTAATAGTCCTCGACAACCATAAGACTCATATAACCATTAATGTAGTACTGTATGCCCGAGCAAATAACATAATAATACTAACCTTTCCACCTCACTGCAGTCACCGCCTGCAACCCTTCGATGTGACAGTATTCGGGCCCTTCAAAGTTTGGTATAGAGCCAGCATGAATGACTGAATGACATTGAACCCTGGCAAAACTGTTACAATTTATAATGTGGCTCAATTTGCTCTTAATATGAATATTATAACTTCTGGTTTCAAGAATATTGGGTTATGGCCCATTAATGAAAATGCTTTCTCAGATGAAGATTTTTTTACCTGCTTTCGTGACAGACCGACCTGAAAACTCTGACGAATCTTCCTCAAATGAAGAAGAACTGTCCCATATATCTTCTAACGTTATTTATCCTGAACTTGATTCAAATGCACGAACCGTTTCACCTTCCATTTTAAGTCAGCTACAAGATGGGCCCTCTACTTTGAACGATCCACAACCTGAAATATCTACCACAAAAGAGACACGACCTGGATCTTTTACTTTGAATGAGCCACAACCTGAAACAAATTTTCAAAAGCAATTTAACAGATTAAGAATCAAACAAAACCAAAAGAAACGAGAAGGCTAAAAAGAAGAAAACCGATATTAAGAAAAATGCTATAGTTAGTAAAAAGAAGAAGAAGGTTGCACGAACAATCGCATGCAGTAGTAGCAATAGCGATGCATCGTCAAATGATATTTCTGAAAATGACGAAGTCACTCCAATATTAAGAAAACGTACCATTACAAAAGATAAAACAGGAGACGATGACCAATGTAATGTTCGTAAGAAAAAATATTCAGAAAGCAATGAAGATTGGTTACAATGTAAAATTTGCACGAAATGAGCACACGAAACGTGTGGCGTTAAAGGTATTTTTAATTATTTTTGCTCACTAAAAACTATAATGATTAGTATCTAAGTTTACTTTTACTTTTTTAAGACAAAATACACAAATTTCAAAAGTGCGTAAGTAAATAACTAAGAATTGATTAATGACAACTATTGCATTTCATTCCAATAATTTAATAATTAATGCTTCCTATTCGATTCCAACCTGTTCCAAATATTTTCTCAATCACTTATTAGGACCTCAAATTCCAAAATGTCTCTTTCATGCCACCTCTCCCCCACGTATTATTATTCTTTCAACAAGAAATGGTGGAATGAATATTATATAGTTACAGAGAAGTTATTAGTGAATAAATGCCATTACTAACCTCATGTTAAATTTCATTACGATGAATGATGGCTTCCTGTAATAGGAACGCGATTTTTTTATTAATTTTAATGCCAAAATTTATTTTGTATATTCGTTGTAGTAATACGTATTTCCGTTATAATAATATGTTTACAAAGACAGTAAATCAAATCAAAAACTTAAAGAATAGAACTTTGTGAGGTAAGTGAATGCATGAAAAAATTACAATAAATATTAAAATATTCTAATTTAATCTCACCTGTTTTTTACTATACCTGCCAAGTGAAAATCACATTAAATAAGTCTTTATATACCATCATACTTCTATTTACTTGCTTCTTGATTCACATTTTTAAATATCATTATTTTATTTTCCATTAAGTTCTGAGTTACGAACAGTCGTTAGATGGCGGAACTAGTCAAATTCGAAATTTTGTAATCAATCTTGGGTGCATTAATCAACATGTGATCATATTTCTATCTACCTTTTTTAACGCTGTTTATATAAGTTTTGAAACAAATGTATTAAAGGGAATTTTAAATAAACGAATTATCCACTAATAACTCGACACAAACAATTACTGCGTGAAGCATATTACGCGAAGAACATCCGAAATAAATTTATTTCTAATATTTAACGACTTATAAAGATAAGCAACGACGTAGAATTTTTCATTGTCTGCTAAAAGCGCTGTATAGTAATAATAGTAAAATTTAACTGAGCTGCAACATAATTTACGCAATACGTTAGAAAATCATTTAGACGAAGATATTTCCTTTAATGTACTGTTATCTTCTATCTACTGATATCTTCTTCCTTTAATGTACTGTTCGTCAGATGTGTTCGCAAGAGATGCAAATTTTGATTTCCGTGCACCACACGTACGCTAAAATGAGAAGCTTTTTAACTATTTTTGAAACTTTAATCAACTTGATTTCTCAATGAATGTTGAAAACTTAGTCGGAGTAATAATGAGACAGTTGTCGGCTATTGAAAATTCTTAGCTAATATATTTTGTCGCAAACATACCCTTATTAAACTCATGTAAAATTATGTTGTTTTAATTTATCACAGTAAATTCTCTAGGAAATAATTTTTAATTCTTAGAATATTGTTCTCAAAATAAAATAATTCAGTAACACTAAATGTAGTAAAAATGAGCAATATATAATAAAAATGTAATTTCGAAAATCGATATAATATATTTGGTGCAGATGTGGATTTCCCTGCACCTCAGGCACGCTAAAATGAAAAGCTTTATAATTAGTTTTGAAACTTTAATCAATTTGTTTTTGACTGGAAATTTGGGGTTGTAATAAAACATATTTACCTGCACATACTTCAATTGAATGTTATTGAAAAATATTAGCGTAGAAATTTTAAGAATGTAAATATATACTCGAAAATATTAGATATAATATCTCCAGAGATAAACTGAAAAGTATGCAAAAAAATATGTTCGCCCCTTATATCTAAAAGTACTCAATCTTGAATTGTGAAAAATGAAGCCTACGCAAATGAAGTTGCAAAACTGTAGCTATGGTCATAATTTTTTTAAATATGCGCCATATTTTTTTATTTTTATGCTTATGAAAGGCGTGGTGAGTTGAATATTTAAGTCGTGTTATATTAATATTTTTAAATATTTTGATAAAAATACTATGTACTCTTAAATTTATTTAAATGTGAGCGAAACTTTCTTAATATGATTTCTACTTGTGCTTAGCGGGATATTAAGAATTTATTTCTATTAGTGTATATTGAAAAAACGGTTGGGAATAAAAAAAATATTTTAAAATTTACATTGTGAAGTTTGATACGAAAGCCTTAAAAAATTCCAAAAAATAAAGTCATTAAGAAAACAAGTCTAAAGTGAAGCAAATCACACAGGTAAATAAAATTAAAGTGTCTTTCGGTGACGATAAAGAGTATAACAATAAAAAAAATTAGTGTCTCCTGGTTTGATTTACGAATGATTCTTTGTCGGTCTGATTTACGGATTGCCTCCCGGTCTGATATACGAATGATGGGTCAATAGTGCCTGAACGAATTTAACTCAAAAACTACTAAAGTTATTAAAATGATTTTACAAAATTTATAGATTTCATCGTTATTTCTCAAACGTTTCCGATGTTCTGATTATAAAATTATAAATAAAAAAATCAAATAAAATTTCCGCCACTCGAATGGTTGGCTTCTAGGATTACATGGGAGTGAACAAGTGTACCAAGGGAAGGCATTTAAATTAAACTAATATTTTTTTTCTATTATAAGGACATAAAATAGCTACATTAAAACAATGCAATCGCATTACCAATATTATCTAATTAGAAGTGAAAAGAAGAGTAGAATGAAAGAAGAGCTCTTAGTTAATCATTATTTAATTAAAATCATATATGAGTGAAGGCAAGATTTTTGCTAAGATTTACGAGAATATTTTCAGATATATTTGAAACTATATTAGTTTTTGAATTTATAATTACAACAGTGTTTACATAATTTAACCAGAGAGAAGGTGAGAAACAATAATGGAAACAAGCCTAAAGAAGTAAAGAAAATTAATTTAGTGCTTAAAGTGTTAAATGTATGGGAAACTAAGTGTTAACGGAAGAAGTCAAAGGAAATAATATTTATCTATTTAATTTCAAAATAAATAGGTTCATAAGTTTCGATGTATAAAAATAGAAGGAAATATCAGACAAATAATTTGTTCCAAAGTAATTAATTTTTTTTTAAATATAATCATTAATATGAAGAATTAAACGCATGCTTACATTCATGGAAAGCAAATCGTTTTTCGCATAATTTTGATCGTTTTTCAAACTTTAGACATAATAAGTCCCCTAAAACAATAACGCTGTCTTATATGTGGCAACATTCGCAATAAACACTAAGTATTCATTTAAAATTACTTTAATATATGTCACTCGCACTTAAAAAAATGTTGGAATCATATATTAGGTGGGAAGATACAATTTTTTGGACGCTCTGTAATAATAGTAGGTAGTTTAAGTAATAATAGTAGTTTATTTATGATAGTAAATTGTTACAAAATTAAGTAAAAATAACAAGAAATTAAAACAATTAGAATCAGAGTAATATGCTGACAATTTATGCGACGCATGTGTACAGCATATTTTATTTTTCAATGAAAAAATTGCCGTAAGGTCGATTTAATGAGCTAATTTACGAAAAAAATATTTGAACCAAAGTTATAGAAATTATACCATGAAAAGAAAATTGGTTAATGGCTAAGTATAGTTAGAGAAGTAAACAAGAGACTGCATTTCTGTTGCTCATACGTAAGCGTGACGACAATGAATTTGGAGAAATAAAATTGCATGCGATGGCAGACATAATTTTTTTTTATTTATGCGACTATAGAGTTTTTCCGACCTCTTGAATATCACTTTGAAAGAAAAACCGTTCCCTTAAACCTCCTTTACGTAAAGGCATTACAAAACATTTCAAGTCAATGAATCTATTAACCGATTTGCAGTTTATTTATTAATGCTAAATATTAAACAAATACTAGCACCGGATGTGTTGGTCATACTACTGATATTTATGTAATAAAAAATGTACGCAATAGACCACAAATTTTTTCACAAAAATAAAAATACTGTCAATAAAAACATAATATTGTTATATAAAAATAATTGAAGTTGTTAAGTAACAGGAATCAGTTAATAAGCATATAGTTGGGGGAGTGAGGAGGAGGGATAGGAGAGGGAGGCGAAACATTCTACGAAATTTTGTGGGTGTATCAATGAACAACTTTTATATACCTACAAGTATGCCCCGTCGAATAACAAAAAAACATTTATTAGCAAAACTAAGCTATGGCTTAGTTTTTTTCATTGTAATTCTTATTTAATATTGCAATAAAACATAACAACGTTATTCACAAATCCTTCCGGAATGTTTTTTGACTACGTTCTTACTAACAGATGTATTAATACGAATAACTCAGCACTCCTCGAACGCAAATAGTGTTATAACGGATATTGAAGGGTAATAAGTTATTTATATTTCCATGTGAAATGAAATATATTGGGAAACGCTGAGTTAAAGAGTGCAATATTTAATATTATTTACAATACAAATATAAATTGTTTAATATATGAAATATTTTTCTACTCATCTGTTCTCTTATATGGAACTCAAATATGTTTATTGTTTACCACACAAAGTGCTTAATTATAAACTACTTTATACAATGGAACTGGATTGAACTAATTTTTGATTTACATTAAGAACGACCAAATGAAAATTTGTGTTCACATATTATGACTATATAATAATTAATGACTGCCCCTCGAGGCTGTTTTTCATTCATTTGGGTCACCGCCATTAAAAGTAATTGCATTAAAAATCTTGTATTATATAATACATAATTATATTAA